>JAYESA010000213.1:7500-331036 GCA_036927795.1 Iris macrosiphon | reverse complement strand
TAGAGTTTATCTGATAGAGATGCATTCATGCATTGGTCTTAGACAACTTATGCACAAGGGATGATCCCACGAACGGTCTTTCGGGGCGCTGGGGACCGTTCGCCCTGGGGGGATTAGAGGAATACTTGAGGCAAATAAGTCCTTGCGATTAGGGGGTGTTCATGTCTATTAGATAGCTGGTTCACGTGTCAAAGCAGCTATTTATTATGAGCTAGTATACATAGTGCAGTGCTAGAACGTGATAACACGCTGCTAATCTTGAGAAAAGAGACTCATGGACCATCATAAAGTTAGGGTGCATGCTAGGCTAGCCTTCTTGCATACCTAAATATTTGATACAGAGACAGACAGGAAAAGAGAGCCTTATTCATATATATGCATATGTTTCTAACTCATATGTCTGCTGTAGGGATAACCGCTCGTCGAAAGGGTAAGAATCACTGAATAGGTGATATGCATGCTATTAATTATGTTCTTCTGTATTGAATGATTGCATAAAGAAGTCTTGTATTTCATATATGCCTCAATCTCGTTCCTACAATAAGATGTTGCTAATAAGAGAAAGAAAGAGATGCTAAGAGAGAGATTCTATAATGATAGTCCACTAGATGCTTGCTTAGAGTCTTTCAAGAAATGCATATTATTTCACGAGATACGCCGCGCACCAGGAATAGTATATGAATCTGCTCATCATATATGAACTGTTTGTCTTGCCTACTTGCCTATATCGAATATGAACTCTGTTTTCAAAGATGTTTCCAAAAAGAGAAGTAATATGACTCCGTTCTTGTGCTACATGTAACGAACATAGGTAAAACTAGAAAGATTACTAGTAATAAAATATTTTATAACATGATTACTTAGTGTGGGTTTCAGGGGGTGAAGCTTCTGTTTAGTTGTTTATACTCACCAGTACTTATAAAAGTGCTGACCCACAAAAAGTTTGCTTGTTCGCAGGTGCTAGACCGTCCGAGGAAGCGATAGTCGTGCGTCATCCCAGGGACCCAGAAATCTAGAGTCAATGCCTTGAGACATATCGAGATACTTTTGTATAGAGGGACATAATGTATGGAATGGTGTCATTATAATTGTGAGAGAGAGAGAGAGAGAGCTTGAGCGAACTGTAACCTCGGCCAAGCGCCGCTTGTAACACTTTTGAATATCAATAAAGAGCTTGTTTATATATGTCATTGTGTTCTTTACTTTTCTGCAATATATATGTGCCGCTGCTTCTATATTGAATAGCTTACTTGCCCTTGTTCAAAGCTTTGGCCTTGTGCAAGCGCATTTTAGCCTTGCACGGCATCACGCCCGTGCAAGGATGATCAGTTCCGCAGGGACAACGCGAGGACGATTGGACCCCTGCGGGACCGGGGCTTGACATGTTCCTCTACTCAACGATATCTTCATAACAAGATAAAATAAAAAGATAAAACTGTTGCAATAGAAATGAGTTAAATTCGGACCCCTGCGGGACCTGCGGACCCTTATTGCTTGAATCGAATCAAATTTGACAGATTGGCGTATTGAAGAGCTAAGGCTCTATAGAAATGAGTTAAAGCATTTTGTTCAAACTGTTGCAATATAATTTTTAAGTCTGATAGAATGTTTTTCATCGCATCGGTCTCAAACAACTTGTGCACAGGGTATCGGGTCTCTCAAATGGTATCCTGGGGTACTAGGAACCGTTCGGCCTAGGAGAGACTAATCAGAATACCCTGAGGAAATGAAGTCCTCGTTATTAGGCGAGTGTTTATGTCTATTAGTTAGCTGCTTTATGTGTCAAAGCAGCCATTTTGAGCGTATTTGGGTATAGTACTGGGCCGTGATAATACCGCTACTATTCATGGGTTTTCCATGGACCATCATATAGTTAGGTCACATGCTAGGTTTACCTTCTTTCATGCCTAATACTTGATGCCAAGATTGATTCATATATTTATTCATATATGCAAATTATGGCTAACTTATGTGTCTGTTGTAGGGATAATCATTCGACCGTGGGTAAGAATTATCATATGCATGGTTCAATCTATCGATTATGTCTCTTTGCATGAATTGTTACAAATAAACTAGACAACTAGAAAGATCACACAATAGTAATAATAACTTTACTTATTTACTTAGTGTGGATTTCTAGGTAAGTTAGGCCACGGTCGCTCACCAGTATATGTTGTAATACTGACCCACATTTATGGGCAAATCTTCAGGTTCTGGTAGTGAGAGTTTGGCAAACATTTTGAATCTTTAGGAGCGTATCCCTTCAAGCAGAACCGTGCTCATGCTGCTTCCCAAGGCTTTCCTCTCCAGTATGCAAGCTCTTCATCTGCTAGGTGTTTTAATTTTAGTCCTACTAAAAGGATATGATGCTTGGGCATTGTGACAATTTTTGGGTTTGTAAAAAGTATTGTAAGCCATCTATGGCATATTTTGTAATCAGCCAAGCAAGTACTTTGTAATCCAATCTTCAAGTATTCAATAAAGAAAGTATTTTATGTTCCTATCAAATGTGTTCAACTTTGGTTCTCTATATTTTTATATTACGTGCTTGTATATATATATTTTTTGTGTGTAACTTGTGTCTTGTGCAAGTACTATGCCTGGTGCAAGCGCAACTTAGGCTTGTACGGCATCGCTCCTAAGCGAGGACGATCGGTTCCGTAAGGACCAAGCGAGGACGATCGACCCTAACAGGATCGGGGCATGACATGTGGTATCAGAGTACAGCTTTACGTCCTTAGCCTCATTAAATATCATTTTAAAAAAAGATACATGTTTTCAAGCGATTTCAAAAGTTCCAATTTTTGAAAATGGTTGCGAAACTATATAAGTAAATTGATGATATTATATGTCTCGATCTGGAAGAATATAAAAACCCAACGTCCCATGCAATAAGTCCATAATACATTATGAGACTAATGCAAGCTACTCTCTTTTGTAGCAGGATGACCATAACAGGTAATCAAGAGACATCGCGCGTAGCGAGCGTAAGCGATGACCAAGTCGATATGCTGATTGCTATGTTCAAAAATCAGAATGATTGATCTGAGGCCCAACAGGAACGGTTTGAAGCTCAGCAGGAATGGACTGATGCTAGAGCCTTGGCACAGCAATAGCATCTTGACTCTATAACTCAAATAGTAACAACACTGGTAGCCCACAGTAGTGCATCGGGAACCGCCACGACACTTTTGATAGCCGCAACTGCGCCTCAGGAAGCAGGCTTAGCAGAAATTGATGAGCCTCGACGGGCGTCCATAAAGTCTACCTTTAGAGGTATAGAGTTTCTGATGTTGAACCCTCCGGAGTTCGAAGGCAGGACCGCCCTGGATAAGGTGATGGACTGGATCGCCAAGTTGGAGGGCTTGTTTGAGTTTGCTTCGATACCTGCGAACAAGAGAGTGGAGTATGTAGTCATGCAGCTGCAGTTACGAGCACACGACTGGTGGCAAATCAAGAAGCTAGATCTCGCAATAGAGAATCAGGATGGTAAGATCACTTGGGAAATGTTCAAGGATGCATTTCTTGCACAATATCTCCCGTCAGCTGTCAGGCAGAGAAAAGAAGATGAGTTTACCAAACTTAAGCAAGGGAGTATGTTCGTCGAAGACTATGAGTCAAAATTCTCCAAGCTTGCTAAGTTCGCTAGCTCAATGATTCCTAATGAGGGGGCCCGTACACATCAGTTCATAAGAGGCTTGAACGACAACCTGAGAAAGGATGTTATGAACCGAGAGTGTAAATCGTACATACAAGCTTTTGAGAAAACAGTACATAATCATCAATTCATACCATGAAGTGCTCCAGAAAAGGCATCGGCTCCTCGAAATCCTTCAGCTAAAAGATACTACGGTAGGGAGAAGAAGATAGAGGGCGAACAACGCCCTAGAATTGAGTGCAGTTATTGTGGTATGCAAGGGCACGTAGTAGAAAACTGTCGTTAAGCTAAAGGTGAATGCTTCAACTGCGACCAAAAGGGCCATCTTCTGAGAAACTGTCCGGCCAAGAGGCCCGTACCACTTGAACACAACAAGAATGCCGGACATGGCCAGGATCAGAATCCCGTGTCAGCTCCAGCTCAAGCTAATGGACAAAATGATCAGACGAGAAGGGCTAGAGTGTATCAGCTGAATATTGAGCGTGATACGAGCGGACACGATGTTGGTGAGTCAGATTCCTTTGACCTCTTGATACTTTGCCCCTCGACTCCTTGATCTCTGAAGTTTCGATTATGAAACTTCTTCTCGGCGGGGTATTATGTAATGCCCTACTTCCAGTAGTTTACTTATGGAACACATGTTACTTTAACTCGGTTGAGAATCGAGTCTCAGGGAAACCTTACCGCCAAATCAAACACGGACGAAATGCAATGAACCTTTAAACTGATGGAATAATTTCTATTAAAATGAATCCAAGAGTTTTTGTTGGTTGTTTTGCTACTTGGTTTTGTGTTTGCTTTGTATTTTGTCTTGCTTTCGATGACTTGATTTTCATGATTCTCTTTTCTCGCTTGTACATTCTTTTCAAATCATAAGAGAAAAGAGATCAAATGATGCTAACCAAAGTATTATTGTAATTTTAGAACGCATAACCAAGGAGTGATCGTTGCATTAGGCTTCCCCATCATCTCGTTGATTCAATTGGTGAGTGGCTTTGGCCCTTCGATGAATTCTTTGGTCTGTACGTCTTAATAAATAAAATCTCTAGTTCACTCAGCTGCATGTTCCTCTACTCAATGATATCTGTATAACAAGATAAAATAAAAAGATAAAAATTTGTATGTCTAAATTTTTAGAACTACTACTTGAACTTAGTATTTTTATTGAACTCGTTCAGAGAATTGATGCTTGACCCTTATTGCTTAAATTGAATCAAATATGACAAATTGACGTATTAAAGAGCTAAGGCTCTATAGAAATGAGTTAATGCATTTTGTTCAAACTGTTGTAATAGAATTTTCAAGTCTAATAGAATGTTTTTAATCGCATCGGTCTCGGTCAACTTGTGCACAAGGTATCGGATCTGTCGAACGGTATCCTGGGGCACTGGGAACCGTTCGGCCTAGGAGAGACTAATCAGAACACCCTGAGAAAATAAACTCCTCGCTATTAGGCGGGTGTTTATGTCTATTAGTTAGCTGGTTCACGTGTCAAAGCAGCCATTATGAGCGTATTTTGGTTTAGTGCTGGGCCATGATAACACCGCTACTATTCATGGGTTTCCCATGGACCATCATATAGTTAGGTCGTATGCTAAGTTTACCTTCTTGCATACCTAATACTTGATGCCAAGATTGATTCATATGTTTATTCATATATGCAAATTATGGCTAATTTGTGTGTCTGCTACAGGAATAACCGTTCGACCGTGGGTAAGAATTATCATATGCATGGTTCAATCTATCGATTATGTTTCTTTGCATGAATTATTAAAAAGAAACTAGACAACTAGAAAGATCATACAATAGTAATGCTAGCTTCATTTGTTTACTTAGTGTGAATTTCTAATTGAGTTTGGCCACGGTCGCTCACCAATAAATATTATAGTATTGACCCATGTTTATGGGTAAATCTTCAGGTTCTAGTAGCGAGAGTTTGGCAAGCATTTTGAAGCTTTAGGTGAGCATCCCTTCAAGCGAAACCATGCTCATGCTGCTTCCCAAGGATTTTCTCTCCAGTGTGCAAGCTCTTCATATGCTAGGTGTTTTGATTTTGGTCCTACTAAAAGGATATGATGCTTAGGCATTGTGGCTAGTTTTGGGTTTGTAAAAAAGTGTTGTAAGCCATCTATGGCATATTTTGTAATTAGCTAAGCAAGTACTTTGTAATCCAATCTTCAAGTATTCAATAAAGAAAGTATTTTGTGTTCCTATCGAATGTGTTCAACTTTGGTTCTCTGCATTTTTATATTTTGTTCTTGGATATATGTATATTTTTGTCTAACTTGTGTCTTGTGCAGGTACTATGCCTGGTGCAAGCACAACTTAGGCTTGCACGACATCGCATCCAAGCGAGAAAGATCGGTTCCGTAAGGACCAAGCGAGGATGATCGGCCCTTAAGGGATCGGGGCATGACACTTGACGCGATATTCAATGTCCGGCACACACGTTGACACATCACGCATCACACTGAGATGATTCGAGACTCGTGAAAAATAATGACTCAAAAAAAGATAAAAAGTCACACCAACTCATTGATGGACTCGACAGACGTACCACGCCACATGCTCACTCATATTTTGCTACATACCCATACGACCTCGTCATCATGCGGTCAGAGTATCCATCCGACCAAGGCCAAACGAGAGCATGTATGCAGCCATAATACCGTACGGCCAGAGTGTCCATCCGACCTGTCACGATCCGCACCCGGTATAGGGGCACGAGAGCGTGGGTACGTCCAGCCTACGCCGCAGCGTTGGCGGTAGAACGCTGTCTAGGTCATGTAACTATCTAATCAATCTCACATGAATGTCCAACTCCATAAGGAGACATGGATATCACAAAATAATGCTGTAAATACTCATTCACATAAACTAAAGCACGATGAGATATCGAAGCAAGCAATGAAATACAAGACAAGTCTAACGACAAAATAACCATACCTGCAATCAGTAACCTCCAATCCCCCAAGTGTGTCAGAAACAAGTCCACTATGTCACAGTTTGGAAAATATATCCATTCAGGATTGGAACGAAATATACCTCTAACATGTCACGCCCCAGTCCCAAAATGTCAGGAACTAGGCCACGTGTCACTGGCCAGCTGACACGTCACTAAGGGCTTAATCTATTTTGAATAGACCCATAGGGACGTGCTACGCTGTCCTAAGATACTACAAGAATAACACAGGCAAACTATCTCATCCACAATAAAATGTCAGAAAAGCAAGTGCTGAATATATATAAAAACTGAGTCTGATACAGTACACAACTGGTGAGAATACAAGCCTACTACAAAAACTGATAATAGCGCAGAAAAATCAGATAGACTAAGCAGTGTCTATCTGATCAAAACATCTCCATCTCCAAGTGGCAGGCCTCTATGGTCAAGCATTCTCGGAGGGTGTCTCCTCGAGCTCCTCCTCGGTAACACATCTAGCCTCCTGATCAGGGCCGTACACAGTGGGGTAGAAAGCCTCGTCTAGATCTGGCAGGGAACCAGGTCATCAGTGGGACATAACAAGATACAGAAAATGATATGCCAAGTATATAAATACTGAATAAAGAAAATAAATACAGGGTGCTAATCATTCTAAGTGAAATGCAAGTAAAGACCTTGTAGTACGCATGGGGATTGTATCGGCTAGACATATGCTGACGTAGTTCACCAATCGTGGGGACTGGCTAGTATATGTGTCATATGCCCCCTGACTCAAGGGAACTCTGCAATCGATCATCATGGTACGAAAGTATAAAACATTTATGGAGGGGGTGTCCCATACGTCTACTAGTTATCTTTCCCATCCCAATGAAACTAAATATCAAGTCATACTATTCCTGAATTAATCTAATCCGTGATGCGGGTCACACGTACTGGTAGCTAATCAACTACGCAGCTCGCATCCCAATATGCATTGCAACCATGTTGCGTGTTCCCGTATTAGGGTCTAGGAGAATATTAGAATGCTCTCACAGCAAAGGGTGAGTCTGTAAGACTAAGTTAAACATGCTTTTGTCAATATATCAGTTGACTGTACCCAAGGCAGTCTCGGGTAATCATGGTATATGAAATTTAGGAATAAAGCAGATATCAATAATTGAATTTGAACATTAACTTGGCAAGGTATACTTGCCTACTCCTTGATAGTACTGAAAACCTGATCTCACAGTCAGGGTTGAGGGTGCTTGTGACTGGGGGTCACTGGCTGTACTGAAGTTGGTTTCTGTTAAAATAGACAGGGTTCGTGAATATCAAAGTTGTGATATAAAGTATACGTATATATACTTATATCTACATATCTAATATAGTTATATATATAGTATGTATATATATATATATATATAGATATATAATATATATAGCAGTATATATAGTATATACAGACCAAAAAAAATGCAGGTATATATAGAATTTATAATAGTAGCAGGGTATATCCTCTGCCATATATAAATAATATTATGATATCAGGGTGTATCCACTGATGTATATATATATATAAATTAAAATGACAGGACAGAAAATAAATACATATATATCTAGGTAATAGTACATAATGTATATATATAATATATATATATAATGAATTTAAATGACAGTGCAAGAATTTAAATTATACATATATATATGTAGGCTGTATTATCCAGCACAGTAATATATAATAAATAATAAATTGAAATGACATTGCAAGAATTAAAAATATATAATATAATATATATAAGCTGTATTATCCAGCTGGATATTAATATATATATATATATATATATATATATATATATATATATATATATATATATATATATATATATATATATATATATATATATATATATAATAAGTGCAGGAAATAAATACAGAAAAATAAATAACTCAAAATGCATAGTATTTTATAATATATCATTTTATATATAAGTATATCATATAAATATATGTATACACATATATTTATATATTACATATATATATAATTAAAACAGAATTTAATACATATATACATATTAGTAATTATAATATTTATATAGTATATATAAATAGACATATACATATACATATACATATACATATATATACATATACATATATACATATATAATTATATATGTATAGTATACTATATATATATATATATATATATATATATATATATATATATATATATATATATATATATATATACATATATATAGTAAGTATATAATAGCAGTATATACATTATAATATACTGTATAATAACAGTATATAATACATATCTATTTTATAATATAATATATATTTAAATATACATATAAATACATAGTAATATACATATATATATACATATATATACATATACATATACATATAGGAATATATGTATATTTACATATATATTAGGGTTTAGGGATATACCCTCTGACAAGTGGGTCCTAGAGGTCGTCGACGGCGGGTGGACGGCGGCGGAGTCGGCCGGAGGCGGCCGAAGGAGCGGGAACAGCAGCAGTAGCTACTGGCAGCAGCAGCAGCAGCAGAGTGCGGGGGCTCTGGCCGGCGGAGGAGCGGCGGAGGTGGCCGGGCAGGCGGCGGGTTCGGCAGAGTGGAGGGTGGCGGTCAGGTTGGTGGTGGTGGCGGAGGTCCACGACGGCGGTGGCGGTGGCTGGAGGTCGTCGGAGGGAGGAGTGGCAGGTTAGGGTTGGGGGTGGCCGAGGGTGTTGCGGGGGTTCTGGCCGGCGGAGGAGACGTCGTGGGGCGGTGAGGGTTGGTGGTCCGGTGGAGGGAAGGGTGGCGAGGCGATTGGTGAGGGTGGTGGCGGTGCACGATGGCGGAGGGTGGCGCAGGGGGTGGCTCGGGTGTTGGTGGATGCTGTGGTCTGTGAGGGAGAGGGGAGGTTGCGGGGGCTGTGCCCGGCGGAGCAGGGTGGCGCTGGTGGTGGGGCTTGGCCGGAGGGGAGAGGGGGTCAGGGCGAAGGGTTGGCCGGAGTTAGGCGGCCGGCGGTGGTCGGAGGGAGGAGTTGTGGGGATTTGAATGGGAGGGGTATGGGGTTTATATAGGGTTTGGGAATGAGTGGCAATTCTGTAAATATAGGGAAGTTTGAGGGTAATTTGGTAATTTGATATTTTATGATATTTTTACAGGATTTCTCTGGATTCTTATGGTGGGTCCCACACACCTATGGTCTAGCCAATAGGATTAGGCCACCTAGCATGCAATTTTGCATAAAGACCCCTAACTTTTTAATAATTGCATAAATGCATGGATTTGGTATTTTGCGTAATTTTGTAATTTACCTGATTTTAAATACTGATTTCTCAAAATTCTCAATTGTACAAAAATGAGGGAAAATAGCTGGGAAAAAATGTTTTGGACAGTGGGGAGAATCTGGGCAGAGGCAGGGTCTGATTTCTTAGGTGATACGGGTCCTCGTATTTATTAATTAATAAATACTGTGCACGGTGTTCACTAATTATTTAGAGGCTATTAGGGTCATAATTTCTCTACGGTGTCAATACACTAATTGTAGTATAATCAGTCTAGAATATTATCGTATTTTTGTTTGGGCAAAACAGGTGCCTACTGGTCCTCAAATCTCTAGGGTACAGAGATGGGTAAAGAGCAAAAAATTAAATAGGAAATAAATATGTACGTTTGTAACGATATTTGTACGACTAAAACGAAGCATCAAACAAGGTTTCTGGAAGTTGCACAAAATACAGAAAAATAGTCTAACAAGTCTAGGGTAGGTATGTAAAATTTGTTTAGGGTTTAACAGTTAGTGGGATATCCTAATTAATTGTGTAATGAACAGGTGCACAATCAATAGATTAAATAAATAAAATTTTTAAAAAGTTTCTATAATTCTAATTAGTCTAAACTAATCCTAATTTACTGAAATCTGGTCGAGGGAGTTTACAATCTACCCTCCTTAGAATATTTTGTCCTCGAAATAAAAACAATCATATAATGAAAAAAAATTTAATTAAGGATATATGATGATTGAGAAAGATTGAATTTGAAATATTGGACATACCCTGGTTTGGAAATAGGTGGGGATAACGTTGACGAATATCCTCTTCTCGTTCCCAGGTGGATTCACCTAGTGCATGATATCTCCATGCAACACGAACGAGAGGAATAGTCTGGCCTCGCAACACTTTCTCGCTACGGTCCAGGATTTCTACAGGCTCCTCCTGATATGATAAGCTTGGCCCGATGGTGATCTCTGAATAGTCCAGCACATGACTCGGGTCTGAAATGTACCTTCTCAGCTGAGATACGTGGAAGATGTCATGCACTCCCTCCAAGGTCTGAGGTAGAGCTAGCCTGTAAGCAACTTCTCCGACGCGATCTAGCACATCGAAGGGTCCAATGTACCTTGGACTTAGCTTCCCTCTTCCTCCAAATCTGATAGTTCCTCTGGTAGGTGAGATCTTCAAGAACACATGCTCCCCTACTTGAAACTCGAGAGGTCGGCGATGAATGTTGGCCCAGTGCTTCTGCTTGTCTTATGCAGCTCGTAGGTGTCCCTGGATCTTCTTTACCTTCTCCACCGTACGAATGATCAGTTCTGGACCCAAGATCTGTCTCTCGCCAACATCGCTCCAGCATACTGGGGAACGATATTTCCTTCCATACAAAGCTTCAAAGGAAGCCATTTGAATGCTCGCTTGATAGCTGTTGTTGTAGGAAAATTCTACCAGATGCAAGTGATCTTCCCATGATCCGCTGAAATCAAGCATGCAGGCTCTCAGCATATCTTCAAGTGTCTGGATGGTGCGTTCTGATTGGCCATCTATTTGTGGGTGATACGAGGTGCTGAACTTGAGGCGGGTACCAAGACTTTCTTGCATACTTCGCCAGAAGTAAGATGTAAATCTTGTATCTCTGTCAGATACTATGCTGACTGGTACTCCATGCAGACGCACTATCTCCTTCATGTACATGTCTGCCAAAACTTCTGTAGATTGTCCAACTCTAAAAGGTAGGAAATGAGCAGCCTTTGTGAGTCTATCTACGATTACCCATACAACATTACGACCACTAGGACTTCTTGGGAAGCCCGTAACAAAGTCCATCGTAATGTGTTCCCATTTCCACTCAGGTATTGGGAGGGGTTGAAGTAGACCGGCAGATCTCTGATGCTCAGCCTTGACTTGCTGACACACCAGGCATTTGGCCACAAAGCGTGCTATCTCCCGCTTTATTCCATGCCACCAGTAATATTGTCGCAGATCTCTGTATATCTTTGTGCCTCCTGGATGTATAGAATATGTTGAGCTATGAGCTTCTGACATCAGCTCATTACGAAGTTCTCCATTTGGAACATAAAGACGATCACCACATCTTAGCGTCCCATCTTCGTGTATGCGACATCCTGTCTGAATTCCAGCCTCTGTTCTTTGTCGAAGCCTCTAAAATCTTCTATCTGTTGGTAGAGCAGTTTTGATTCTTTCTACCAAGGTTGATTGCAGCTGATAGTTTGATAATTGGCCGTCAAGTCCTGGCATAATGACCTCTATTCCCAAATTTTCTAGATCTCTCAGAAGACCTGGTTGGGTGATCATAAAGAATGCCGAGGGTCTTCTGCTTAGAGCATCTGCCACCACATTAGCTTTCCCTGGATGGTACTGTAGATCAATTTTGAAATCCGCCATTACTTTGAGCCATCGTCTTTGTCTCAGATTTAGGTCCTTCTGGGTGTAGACGTACTTTAGGCTTTTATGATCGGTGAATATCTCTACTCGTTCGCCATATAGATAGTGTCTCCATAGCTTCAGGGCGAAGATGACTGCGGCAAGCTCCAGGTCGTGAGTGGGGTAATTCTTCTCATGAGTCCTTAACTGTCTTGAGGCATAAGCTACAACCTTCCCATGTTGCATTAAGACACAACCAAATCCTTTTCCGGATGCATCGCTATATATGACGAAACCTCCAGATCCAGATGGTATAGTCAAGATGGGAGCTGTAGTCAGACTCTTCTTCAAGTCATCAAAAGCTGTCTGGCAATCTTCAGTCCATATGAACTCCTGCTCCTTGCGGGTAAGACGAGTAATCGGCTCCGCGATTCTTGCAAAGTTTTCTACGAATCACCGGTAATATCCGGCAAGTCCTAGAAAGCTTCTCACCTCTGAGACGTTGGTCGGGGTTGGCCACGTCTCAACAGATGAGATCTTTGCTGGGTCTACCGAGATGCCTTCTCCGGTGATAACGTGTCCAAAAAATGCGACACGGTCAAGGAAGAATTCACACTTGCTCATCTTAGCATAAAGGCTCTCCCGTCTCAGCGTCTCTAATACCAACCTTAAGTGTTCTTCATGCTCCTCATGGCTCTTTGAATACACCAGAATGTCTTCGATGAAGACTACCACGAACTGGTCCAGATATTGGTGGAAGACTCTGTTCATCAGATTCATGAATACGGCAGGTGCATTAGTTAGTCCAAAAGGCATCACCAGGAACTCGTAATGACCATAACGAGTCCTGAATGCTGTCTTTGGAATATCTTCCCTCCGTACCTTGACCTGATGATAGCCTGATCTCAAGTCTATCTTCGAGAATACCACGGCTCCTGTTAGTTGATCGAACAGGTCGTCAATTCTCGGCAAGGGGTACTTATTTTTGATTGTCAGAGCGTTGAGGGCTCTGTAATCAATGCAAATGCGATATGTTCCGTCCTTCTTTGGTACAAACTGTAAAACCCCCTTCCCAGAAAATCGTATATGCCCTTTATTTATTAATTATTAATTAAATTGTAGTAATTAGGTCCAAACAGGAGAAATAGATTTTTAATAATTTTTATGTTAGGTGTTCGGGCACTTAGAGGACTTGTGGGACCATCAGGAATTTTTCGAAATTTATTCCATGTAGGAGACCCCTTGAGCAGTTGCTAGCCTAAGATGTGCAATACCCTATTATATAAATTTTCTTATGAGTATATGTATATATATATATATATATACAAATATATATGGATATATATTTTAATTAAAGAAAGGAAAGGAAAAGAAAAATTAATAGAATAATATAATACTAATAATAATAATATAATAGTAATAGTAATATTACTTAAATACATAAGCCACTTTGCATTTGCTTTTCCTAGCAAAGCATGCTGCTAAGCATAACCCGCCACTTGCTGTGAGAGGACCGCCCACTTCTCTTCAGCCCATTGTTTAGTCTTAGCAAAATTTGCTAAAACAATCCCGACCCTTTATGCGGCGGACTCCATCTATCTCTCTCTCTCTTTCTCTTAATATATATATCATATATATATATATATATGATTAGTTCTCCAAAACCCTAACCTAAAACTCCAGACTTCTCCTTCCCATCTAGAGCCGTCACCGCAGCCAGAGAAGCCTCCCCAAGCCATCCAACCACCCCGTCGACGCCGACATCTGTTGACTCCGGCGCGTTTTCCTGTTGACTCGCTCGACCAAACGCAGATCCGTTTTCATAGGTATGATCTTCCCTTAACCCTCTCCAATATCTGTTTTATAGTCAACCTCGGAAAATGTGTGCCCCTAGGTGAAAAATAGCGCCCAAGTCAGCACGAGCAGACAGAATTCTGCAATCGCAGAAACTTGCGATGACCACCTATATTGTCGAGTTCGTATCTCCCACCACAGAGATCCGAATTCGACGATTCTTTTTGATACCTATAGATTACATGACCTAGTTTATTTTCTGTATTATAACTTTGTGCTATTAGTTGCTGTGGACCAAATTGTAGTCGTCACAAAACTGCACGCACCCACTTTTTCCGGTTTTCTAAAAGTAGGAGATCGGAGCGCGCCCCGCCAAACGGGACCGCCCCGCCGTGTGCCAAGTGTACCGAATGGTGCACGCAGCATAACGGGACACGTGAAAATTCGTGGGGACTGATTTGGATGCGTGTGCGCGCCGAAATCAGACCGTATCCGCGAACAGATTCCGTGTCGCCACTTTTGTAGAACTCGCGAGTATTTTGTGCACGCTTGTCAGATTATGACGAAACTTGCGCCACTGGACTCATGGTAATACGCTGGTCCTGTGACCCAATTTTCACGTATTTCTGAGACGGTTGACCAGATCGCCAATTGGCGGGTCCCACAGTTGACTTTTTGGACCAAATTATGTTCGGCTCATCGGAATCCAAATTTGGACATACCGTTGGGATCGTATTGACATTTAGAATTGTTTGACCCATAGTTTGTCCCATTTAGAGACTGTTACCCTCGGCACGCTTTTCGGTGCAAAGTGGGCCCACCTATGGAACCCTCTTTGGCCCGAAAATGACCTTTTTGCCCTTGTGTCCAAATTGGACGAAAGGACAGGCGTTCCTAGCGGTTTGATACCTTCTGAGACTGTTGGTGATATTTATTACAGCTTTCGGAGTAGTACCCACCGGATCCACTGATACCAGGACGACAGTTGATATTCAAACATCAGGCAAGTGTACCTTGCCAAACTCTGCAGCTTAGTTATTTATTTTCCTTGCTATATATATATTACTGTGCATGCTCAACCTAGGACCGTGTGACGTACTTAGCGTCCGATTATCAGTCGGGTGCCGACACTGTACGCAGTGTTGGGTAATGTCATCTAGATATGGACATACGTGACACTTTATCTTCTCGTACTTGTCATACCAAGTACACTTGACCCAGGACACTGGACACTGATCATGAGACAGGATCTTTCCGAGATATTCGTGGTGATCCTGTATAGGATGCAGGACATATAGAGATACTATAATCTAGATACATTATGACTTGTGCATTAGTTATGACCCCGCTGACATGGACGTGAGACGTTATGTTCATGATTTGTGTGGTTACATTGGGTGGGGAGAGACACACAGACTACAGGCTGATCATATATGTACACCCCTCTTACTGTGAGGCACAAGACTCTATAGCCGAGCTTGGCCCATTACTCATTATTACTGCTGCTACCGGCTCCCCTACACAGAGCTTGTAGTATGCTTCAGCCTGAGTTCTAGTGCTGCTCTCATCTTGCATATCACTTAGCTGGTTATTTTAGTATTCCCCTATTGTTCCATCTATTGCTGGAGATACCCACAGGCTACAGGTTGATTATGTTATGCCGGCTACTCAGTCTCCCGCTGAGCTAGACCACCTCTTGACACCCCTGCTACCGGCTCCCCTTCGCAGAGCTTGTAGTAGTTCCAACCTGAGTACTGTTGATATTCTCTCTTGCATTTTATACAGATGTTACATACTTACCCTGCTTATCTCATTATTACTGCACTGTTTATATTCTGGCTTGTTTATTTTTTGTACCTTGCTATGTCCCCTGAGGACCTGGATATGGATTTTGTCCCCAGATTTTGCAGAACAGGTTTACCCCGAGGTTTACGGGACCGCAGCAGGAGGAGACGATCCAGGAGCTATACCACCATCTGAGGGCGAGGTCTTAGCTGAAGACTTCTCTTGAGCATCCATGTTTATGCTCAGCTTTTAGTATTCCTTTCAGTCTTTTATATTCTGGTCATTTGAACCATTGTACTAGATATTTATCGGGTTGTTCTCCGAAGTACTTTGTGAGACTAGATGATGATTTACATTCCTTATTATTCTGTGGATCATATTTTATATCTTGTGTGGATGAGATTAGTTGTGTCATGATTGTCGAAGACTTGTTTTACAGCTTAAGTATGCCATGATGGATCCATTATATTGAGTTGGTCCATCGGTGCGTACTGCTGGCCATTGCCACGTGTCTAGTCCCACGGTATTTCGGGACTGGGGCGTGACATGGTTTTTGTGGTGGCCCATGCAGGTCTACGACTAAATAGTTCGGTTTTAACTTAGGGACCGGACCAGCCTGCGCTTAGGACTAGAGTATAGGATCTCATCCACAATTGACTATGATTCATCTTCCTCCTATCTGTTCTATTTGAACAATTGTATCCCGCTTGATTCCTGTACTTCCTTAATAGTTCTTTGAGTATAGACTTCTGCTAGAATATAGGAACCCCTGTTATTAGGATGATAATTAGGGTAGCACACCTATTAAGAATACAACGAGATTATAGATACACCACTAAGTTTAGAATATCTAGTGAACCCTAGAATCCCTTATCCCTATAATTGGTTTACCATTACCCGGATGTATTAAGAAGACTTGAGTAGTATAGACACTACTAGAGATAGTTAGAAGTTTTACCATAATATTTGCCCCTAGCATGGGGGAACCCATAGAAAACAAAAACTTAATGTTTGGACTAAACCTAACCTTCATAGTTAGATGATATTGGAACTATAAACTTATATCATTGTCTTATTATTAGTAGACAGCACCCTAGGAAGCCTAGAGGAATGTAATCAACACTTCTCCCTTGATCATACCCCGAACATAGCAACCAACACCCCACTTCCCTTAGAGAACCATGATGCTATCTAGAGCCCTCTATCTTTTTATATATATTGCTCCCCGCGACCATAGCGCTCGCTATTTTGCGACGGCTAAATACGTTTCTTCTCTTCATCTTTCAACTCGCGCCATCTGACACTTCGGATAGTAGGCCAAGTAATTTTATTCTTGGTTAAAGGCTCATAGTTTGCTAGGCTTATAGTTGTAGCCTTGAGTGTGAAATCTTTATGCTTGGTAGTTAGAACTTGATAAGTTTAAGTTATTTTGTAGATTGTGACCAATGATTAACCCTTAATTTTTTAAATCATGAAATTTGTACCCTCACCTCGATACAAGTTAGACCCTTCCTCCTTGACGGCCAGTAACTCTTCTATCCTTACCATTGACACTTGCTTGTAAGTGTTATGACTAAGACTTAAGGTGACCCTTACCTATATAATGCAATAGGAGACCCTAATAGGTATCAAGATCCTTCCTCATATACCCTAATAAGAGTTTCTGTTTTATTTACATGTGCAAGGTTATTTGTAGGATCCTCTTAAGACGATCACGGTATTAGTTTAATTCTTTTATAAGTTGGGTAGTATGCCTCACAACATAGTACCAACTAGCCCTATTGACCCATTGATGAAGTGAACTAGGATGACACAACTTTAGACTTGCATTAGAAGATAGTGTTTAATTCAGACTGTAGAATTTAGAGGTCCTTGCCCCTAACTGGTCGACTAGCGACTTGGACGAGGTTGTATGATGACTGTAGAGATTGGAGAGTCTGTTATTATTATGGTTGCTTGTTTGTTTTGTTGTATGAACTTGAATTAATTTGTACCTCCTTTCATCATCATTTAGCGTACTTAAATTTGTTGTACTTGACTTATGCTGCTATTCTATAGCCTAGTTTTGCAAGCTTACTCTTTATCGAGCTTGTTCATGATATATGTATTAGTGGACTGGTACATTAATACAATTGTCTATTCAGAATCAGTGTATTACGGTCTGATCAACCTTAGTGCATTTTGGTTCGCTCTTCGCACGTCTACTTCACGTGGATTGAGATATATAGTTGACTAGTATATGTCACGCCCCAGTCCCAAAATACCGAGGGACTAGACACGTGGCAATGGCCAGCAGTACGCACCGATGGACAACCCAATTTAATGGATCCATCAGGGCATACTTAAGCTGTAGTACAACAATAAGGGTCTAGATATACTAATCTCATCCACAGAAATGAATACAACAATATCAGAATCATAAAGAAAGATCAATCTCAATATAATATAAACTCGGGGAAATAACCCGATAATGAGTCTGAATACATCTGTCAAGATACAAGAATAAAGATAACCATAACAAATACTGAGTATGGAACAGTATATACTCAGAAGATACCCTCGGTGATCACGCGTCTACTGGATCTGGTACTGCTCCAATGCCTGCTCCTGATAATGCTCCTGCTCCGTAAACCTTGGGGTCGATCTTGTCTGCAATATCTGGGGACATAATCCGGATCCAGGTCCTCAGGGGACAGCAAGGTACAGAAAATACAAGCCACAATAATGCAGTAAAATAGTCAATGAATAAACATGGTATTTATGTAACCATCTATGTGAAATGCAAGTGAGAGCATCACGAGTACTCAGGCTGAGACCACTACAAGCTCTGTGTCTGGGAGCCGGTAGCAGCAATATCTATGTATTTTACTATGTGTTTACTATGTTTTATATATATATAATCAGCCTGTAGCCTGTGTGTCTCTCCCCACCCAATGTAACCACGCATATCATGTCCATAACGTCTCATGTCCATGTCAAGCGCGATCATAGCTAAATGCAACAAGTCATAAAGTATCTAGGAATATAGTATCTCTGTCAAGTCCTGTATCCTATACAGAATCACCACGAATATCTCGGGAAGATCCTGTCTCATGAATGGTGTCAAGTGTCCTGGGTCGTAGTGTACTTGATAAGACAAGTACGAGAATGTAAAGTGTCACGAATGTCCATCTCTAGATGACAGTACTCAACACCGCGTACGATGTTGGCACCCGACTGATAATCGGACGCTAAGTACGTCACACGACCCTAGGTCAAGCATGCACAGCAATATAAAGAAGCAAGAAAAATAGGTAACAAGACTGCAGAGTTTGGCAAGGTACACTTGCCTGGTAAGGAAGCTGCGATGTACCAATAACCTGCTCCAGAAGTCGCGCAGAACAAATCCAATATCCTATGTATTACAAATTTATCACGTCAAAAGATAATTTATTTTAATTTATTTAATTCTGGAATAGTTACTCTAAAATCTTATTTTAATCTTATTATTCTAATTTTTATGTTAATTCCTAAATTTTGTCCAAAGAAACTGAATTTTATCAACTCGAGACTCATGGCACGCAAATCGAGGCGATCTGTTGACCGAAAAGTCAACCGACACAAACTCAACTTTCATGCATGATTTCCTGTAGATTTCAGCATCAAAAACATGCTGGAATTTACGGCTCATCCGAATTCAAATTCGTTTGGGAATTATGGCACATACAAATTTTGTATTGTGCACCGATGGTTAAATTCTAACCTAGAAGTTCTACAGAATTAACAGTATGTAAATACTTCAAATTAAATTCTGGGAAAAATATATGTCGATGATCTCGACATTAGCTTTCCGAAACTTTAAACAGTTCATGATTCTGATTCCTGGTTCTCCCGGAATCGCGAAAACATCGAAACACGTCTATTTTCGGATATGCTGTGCTCTACGAATTTTCCAGAATTTAATACTCATAATTTAGAAAAACAATTTATATAATCAGAAATCTAACCTCATTATCATTCTAACAAAAAAATCTAGGCCTCGTTTGGAGTCCGGAGCTAGGAGATATCGTCTTTTTAATTCGTCATAACTAGTAGAAAATGAGGCTGAATTTATGACGAATTTTAACTATTTTTGGACGAAAAAGAGAGAAATTTGGGAAAAAATATGAAGGATGAGGTATTTATAATGGTGGAGACTACTTAATTAAATACAACTAGGATTGGTTAATTTGGATAGGATTATGATGAATTTAAATAAGGATATGATATACATTAAGTTGTATTTCCTAGTAGGTTCATAATTTGAATTAATTTAAAGTAGAGTTTGAATCTATCTCAATAATTTATAATCTTGAATATAATTAAATATAATACAAATAATTTATAAAATCTTATTAATATCTATTAACACTTAATTAGCATATATCTAATATTAAGACTATATATATCCAAATAAATCCTAATTAATTTTAAAAATCTAAAATAACCTAAAAATGATTCTAAATAAATATTTATATAAGTAAATATATCAAGAAATTCATTTGCTAATTAAATAACAAAATACTCTAAAGAAATTCAATACCTATAATAATATAAAATATACACAAAATATCTATTTTGGGTGAGGGGGTTTACAATCTACCCAACTTAAAATAATTTCGTCCTCGAAATTAAAATAGGTTGGGGTCTCTCTATCAAATCTCACTTGATTACAGTCCCAAGAATTTCTCTCAAGTGAGCATTGCGGTCTCTACCTAACTTAGAATTTACCCATCTATCATCTAAGGCTATACATCTAAGAAAGCTATGTCCCAACCTATTTAATCATGTTATTGAATCCTTAAGTCTTTTAACACCAAACATATCACCTATGGTATTCCCTTAATCATTTATAAAAGGGTCATCAAACAATGCGGCCGGCCTGTGGGGTATATCTAGTACCGTCTATATATCAACTTATATCAAGCACGAGGTTTCGCCTTTCCGAAATAAGGGAAGACGGAGATCAATAAAAAAGAGTTCAAGGGTGAGATAAACGGAATGGAAGTATCGGGGTCAAGGCATTTTAAAAATTCAGATGGGAATCGTCAAGCAGTTGTGGATTGAAATCCTATTCTAGTAATCCTTGGTTCGCATGCTCGTATTAGTACAGTTATGTAACCGATACGATATGTCAGACATGTCTAGGGCAAGTATATTCGTCTACTAATCACTACATATCTCAATCCACGTAAAGTAGCGTTACGAAGGGCGAATCAAACGCACTAAGGTTGGCCAGACCCTAATACCTTGATTCTGAATAGACAATTGTATTAGTGTACATGTCCACTAATACATATGTCATGAACAAGCTCGATAAAGAATAAGCTTGCAAAACTAGGCTATAACAGCAGCATAAGTCAAGGTAGTACAGCAATATAAATACGCTAGATGATGATGAAAGGTGGTACAAATTTAATTCAAGTTCACAAAACAAAAACAAACAAGCAACCATAATAATAAAAGACTACACAATCTCTACAGTCATCATACAACCTCCCTGTCTAAGTTGCTAGTCGACCAAATAGGGACAAGGACCTCTAAATTCTATTGTCTGAATTGCTACTATCTTCTTATACAAGTCTAAAGTTGTGTCATCCTAGTTTACCTCATTAATGGGTCAATAGGGCTAGGTGGTACTATGTTGTGAGGCATACTACCCAACTTATATCAATGACTAATACTGAATCATTTTAAGGATACCGTGGAAACTCTGGTTAAGGTCTACGAGAAGGGATCTTGGTACCTATTAGGGTATCCTCCTATATTTCCTAGGTCATGGTCGTCTTAAGCCTTAGTCTTAGTGCTTATAGAACAAGTGTCGATAGTGAGAATAGAAGAGTTACTGGCCGTCAAGGGTAAGGGATCTAACTGGTATCGAGGTGGGGGTACTAATTACGCGACTTAAAGCTAAGGGGTAATCATTGGGTCATAATCTACATTACTAACTTTAACTGTCAAGTTCTAATTACCAATCACAAAATTCAAAAATTTAAGAGTAACAAACCAAATAAACAGTAAGAAGCGCACAGGAATCAAGGCAGGATACAACTCAAGAAATTAATTCGAATCCGATATCGATGTCAAAAACGATTCAAGCAAGTGGATGAGATTCTAAAACTTATCATATTCTTATTGCAGGCTTGCTCGGTCCCTAAGTTGAAACCGAACAATTTAGTCGTAGACCTGCATGGGCCACCACAAAAACCATGTCACGCCCCAGTCCCAAAATACCGAGGGACTAGACACGTGGCAATGGCCAGCAGTACGCACCGATGGACAACCCAATTTAATGGATCCATCAGGGCATACTTAAGCTGTAGTACAACAATAAGGGTCTAGATATACTAATCTCATCCACAGAAATGAATACAACAATATCAGAATCATAAAGAAAGATCAATCTCAATATAATATAAACTCGGGGAAATAACCCGATAATGAGTCTGAATACATCTGTCAAGATACAAGAATAAAGATAACCATAACAAATACTGAGTATGGAACAGTATATACTCAGAAGATACCCTCGGTGATCACGCGTCTACTGGATCTGGTACTGCTCCAATGCCTGCTCCTGATAATGCTCCTGCTCCGTAAACCTTGGGGTCGATCTTGTCTGCAATATCTGGGGACATAATCCGGATCCAGGTCCTCAGGGGACAGCAAGGTACAGAAAATACAAGCCACAATAATGCAGTAAAATAGTCAATGAATAAACAGGGTATTTATGTAACCATCTATGTGAAATGCAAGTGAGAGCATCAAGAGTACTCAGGCTGAGACCACTACAAGCTCTGTGTCTGGGAGCCGGTAGCAGCAATATCTATGTATTTTACTATGTGTTTACTATGTTTTATATATATATAATCAGTCTGTAGCCTGTGTGTCTCTCCCCACCCAATGTAACCACGCATATCATGTCCATAACGTCTCATGTCCATGTCAAGCGCGATCATAGCTAAATGCAACAAGTCATAAAGTATCTAGGAATATAGTATCTCTGTCAAGTCCTGTATCCTATACAGAATCACCACGAATATCTCGGGAAGATCCTGTCTCATGAATGGTGTCAAGTGTCCTGGGTCGTAGTGTACTTGATAAGACAAGTACGAGAATGTAAAGTGTCACGAATGTCCATCTCTAGATGACAGTACTCAACACCGCGTACGATGTTGGCACCCGACTGATAATCGGACGCTAAGTACGTCACACGGCCCTAGGTCAAGCATGCACAGCAATATAAAGAAGCAAGAAAAATAGGTAACAAGACTGCAGAGTTTGGCAAGGTACACTTGCCTGGTAAGGAAGCTGCGATGTACCAATAACCTGCTCCAGAAGTCGCGCAGAACAAATCCAATATCCTATGTATTACAAATTTATCACGTCAAAAGATAATTTATTTTAATTTATTTAATTCTGGAATAGTTACTCTAAAATCTTATTTTAATCTTATTATTCTAATTTTTATGTTAATTCCTAAATTTTGTCCAAAGAAACTGAATTTTATCAACTCGAGACTCATGGCACGCAAATCGAGGCGATCTGTTGACCGAAAAGTCAACTGACACAAACTCAACTTTCATGCATGATTTCCTGTAGATTTCAGCATCAAAAACATGCTGGAATTTACGGCTCGTCCGAATTCAAATTCGTTTGGGAATTATGGCACATACAAATTTTGTATTGTGCACCGATGGTTAAATTCTAACCTAGAAGTTCTACAGAATTAACAGTATGTAAATACTTCAAATTAAATTCTGGGAAAAATATATGTCGATGATCTCGACATTAGCTTTCCGAAACTTTAAACAGTTCATGATTCTGATTCCTGGTTCTCCCGGAATCGCGAAAACATCGAAACACGTCTATTTTCGGATATGCTGTGCTCTACGAATTTTCCAGAATTTAATACTCATAATTTAGAAAAACAATTTATATAATCAGAAATCTAACCTCATTATCATTCTAACAAAAAAAACTAGGCCTCGTTTGGAGTCCGGAGCTAGGAGATATCGTCTTTTTAATTCGTCATAACTAGTAGAAAATGAGCCTGAATTTATGACGAATTTTAACTATTTTTGGACGAAAAAGAGAGAAATTTGGGAAAAAATATGAAGGATGAGGTATTTATAATGGTGGAGACTACTTAATTAAATACAACTAGGATTGGTTAATTTGGATAGGATTATGATGAATTTAAATAAGGATATGATATACATTAAGTTGTATTTCCTAGTAGGTTCATGATTTGAATTAATTTAAAGTAGAGTTTGAATCTATCTCAATAATTTATAATCTTGAATATAATTAAATATAATACAAATAATTTATAAAATCTTATTAATATCTATTAACACTTAATTAGCATATATCTAATATTAAGACTATATATATCCAAATAAATCCTAATTAATTTTAAAAATCTAAAATAACCTAAAAATGATTCTAAATAAATATTTATATAAGTAAATATATCAAGAAATTCATTTGCTAATTAAATAACAAAATACTCTAAAGAAATTCAATACCTATAATAATATAAAATATACACAAAATATCTATTTTGGGTGAGGGGGTTTACAGTATACTTGACCTCTAGATATGTCTGCGCATATCGTATCAGTTACATAACTGTACTAATACGAGCATGCGAACAAAGGATTACCAATAGGATTTCAATCCACAACAACTGGACAATTCCCATTCAAATTCGTCAAACGCCTTGATCCTGATACTTCTAATATATTACCTCACCCTTGAACTCTTTATTATTGATCTCCGTCTTCCCTTATTTCGGAAAGACGAAACCTCGTGCTGGGTATAAGTTTGATATATAGACAGTACTAGATACACCCCACAGGCCGGTCGCATTATTGATGACCTTCTATATAGGATTAAGGGAATATCATAGGTTATATGTGTGGTGTTAAAGACTTGAGGATTCAATAACATGATTAAATGAGTTGGGGCATAGATTTATTAGATGAGTAGTCTTAGATAATATATGGGTAAATTCTAAGTTGGGTAGTAGTGCATTGTCAACTCGGGAGGAATTTCTTTCCGAGTAAGATTAGATTGGGAGAGATTCAAGCCATTGTAATTTTGAGAAAGTTAGAAGGATGACTAAGATGATGAGGATCAATGAATTGATATTGAGGACCCAATATTTATACCTTAAGTGCAAGAGTTAAATTTTTGAACAATGAAGGTAGAATCACCAATTCGAATTTAGAGGATAAATATAGAATTTCAGACTTGAATATTGGTGGACTGCATTTAAATTATTTTTTAATTTGGTGAATTGAATTAAGAATTAAAATTTTGATTGGAGCAGTGGACATCTTAACCTAGAAGTGATTGCAATGGATATGATTAGGATTTTAGTTATCGCAAGAAGATTGCGACTGACTTGCCTTATTGTATATAAAGGATTAACCGATTCTGCCTTATTTCAATTTTGAGGACGACATTATTTTAAGTTCGGCAGATTGTGAATCCCTCACCCAAAATTTGACCTACTTGGCTGAGTTAGTGAGACTAAGGTTAGCTGAGTCCAGTTAGAAATAGAACACGGTATTTTTATTTAGTTTTACAACATGATATCACTTGACGCACCTTACCATTGCTTCGATAAATGGAGCAAGTCACCAGTCACTGCCTTCCTACGAATTTTACACCCTTGTCCTAGACATGCCCATCATCCAATTCTCATCTTTGTACAATTTTTCAATTGTTGGACGCTTTTATGCAAAAGAGCATTTATATGTCCACACCATTGGACATGACACATGAAGAAACCTATTTTTCGCTCATATGGATTTTTCATGATTTTTCTTCGGGATGTGCGACGTGCAATATCGCCCACCCCTTTAAACCTAGCCTTGCATTTTAAACAATGCAAATCTTATACCATCCTTGCATTCTATCGTGGCTTAATTTTAATTTCGAGGACAAAATTTTTATAAGTTGGGTAGAATGTAAAACCCCCTTCCCAGAAAATTGTATATGCCCTTTATTTATTAATTATTAATTAAATTATAGTAATTAGGTCCAAACAGGAGAAATAGATTTTTAATAATTTTTATGTTAGGTGTTCGGGCACTTAGAGGACTTGTGGGACCATCAGGAATTTTTCGGAATTTATTCCATGTAGGAGACCCCTTGAGCAATTGCTAGCCTAAGATGTGCAATACCCTATTATATAAATTTTCTTATGAGTATATGTATATATATATATATATATATATATATATATATACAAATATATATGGATATATATTTTAATTAAAGAAAGGAAAGGAAAAGAAAAATTAATAGAATAATATAATACTACTAATAATAATATAATAGTAATAGTAATATTACTTAAATACATAAGCCACTTTGCATTTGCTTTTCCTAGCAAAGCATGCTGCTAAGCATAGCCCGCCACTTGCTGTGAGAGGACCGCCCACTTCTCTTCAGCCCATTGTTTAGTCTTAGCAAAATTTGCTAAAACAATCCCGACCCTTTATGCGGCGGACTCCATCTATCTCTCTCTCTCTTTCTCTTAATATATATATCATATATATATATATATGATTAGTTCTCCAAAACCCTAACCTAAAACTCCAGACTTCTCCTTCCCATCTAGAGCCGTCACCGCAGCCAGAGAAGCCTCCCCAAGCCATCCAACCACCCCGTCGACGCCGACATCGCGGACTGCAGATTCCCACTCGAGGCACCTTCGCTCCAGTGCGTTTTCCTGTTGACTCGCTCGACCAAACGCAGATCCGTTTTCATAGGTATGATCTTCCCTTAACCCTCTCCAATATCTGTTTTATAGTCAACCTCGGAAAACGTGTGCCCCTAGGTGAAAAATAGCGCCCAAGTCAGCACGAGCAGACAGAATTCTGCAATCGCAGAAACTTGCGATGACCACCTATATTGTCGAGTTCGTATCTCCCACCACAGAGATCCAAATTCGACGATTCTTTTTGATACCTGTAGATTACATGACCTAGTTTATTTTCTGTATTATAACTTTGTGCTATTAGTTGCTGTGGACCAAATTGTAGTCGTCACAAAACTGCGCGCACCCACTTTTTCCGGTTTTCTAAAAGTGGGAGATCGGAGCGCGCCCCGCCAAACGGGACCGCCCCGCCGTGTGCCAAGTGTACCGAATGGTGCACGCAGCATAACGGGACACGTGAAAATTTGTGGGGACTGATTTGGACGCGTGTGCGCGCCGGAATCAGACCGTATCCGCGAATAGATTCCGTGTCGCCACTTTTGTGGAACTCGCGAGTATTTTGTACACGCTTGTCAGATTGCGACGAAACTTGCGCCACTGGACTCGTGGTAACACGCTGGTCCTGTGACCCAATTTTCACGCATTTCTGAGACGGTTGACCAGATCACCAATTGGCGGGTCCCACAGTTGACTTTTTGGACCAAATTATGTTTGGCTCACCGGAATCCAAATTTGAACATACCGTTGGGATCGTATTGACATTTAGAATTGTTTGACCCATAGTTTGTCCCATTTAGAGACTGTTACCCTCGGCACGCTTTTCGGTGCAAAGTGGGCCCACCTATGGAGCCCTCTTTGGCCCGGAAATGACCTTTTTGCCCTTGTGTCCAAATTGGACGAAAGGACAGGCGTTCCTAGCGGTTTGATACCTTCTGAGACTGTTGGTGATATTTATTACAGCTTTCGGAGTAGTACCCACCGGATCCACCGATACCAGGACGACAGTTGATATTCAAACATCAGGCAAGTGTACCTTGCCAAACTCTGCAGCTTAGTTATTTATTTTCCTTGCTATATATATATTACTGTGCATGCTCAACCTAGGACCGTGTGACGTACTTAGCGTCCGATTATCAGTCGGGTGCCGACACTGTACGCAGTGTTGGGTAATGTCATCTAGATATGGACATACGTGACACTTTATCTTCTCGTACTTGTCATACCAAGTACACTTGACCCAGGACACTGGACACTGATCATGAGACAGGATCTTCCCGAGATATTCGTGGTGATCCTGTATAGGATGCAGGACATATAGAGATACTATAATCTAGATACATTATGACTTGTGCATTAGTTATGACCCCGCTGACATGGACGTGAGACGTTATGTTCATGATTTGTGTGGTTACATTGGGTGGGGAGAGACACACAGACTACAGGCTAATCATATATGTACACCCCTCTTACTGTGAGGCACAAGACTCTATAGCCGAGCTTGGCCCATTACTCATTATTACTGCTGCTACCGGCTCCCCTACACAGAGCTTGTAGTATGCTTCAGCCTGAGTTCTAGTGCTGCTCTCATCTTGCATATCACTTAGCAGGTTATTTTAGTATTCCCCTATTATTCCATCTATTGCTGGAGATACCCACAGGCTACAGGTTGATTATGTTATGCCGGCTACTCAGTCTCCCGTTGAGCTAGACCACCTCTTGACACCCCTGCTACCGGCTCCCCTTCGCAGAGCTTGTAGTAGTTCCAACCTGAGTACTGTTGATATTCTCTCTTGCATTTTATACAGATGTTACATACTTACCCTGCTTATCTCATTATTGCTGCACTGTTTATATTCTGGCTTGTATTATTTTCTGTACCTTGCTATGTCCCCTGAGGACCTGGATATGGATTTTGTCCCCAGATTTTGCAGAACAGGTTTACCCCGAGGTTTACGGGACCGCAGCAGGAGGAGACGATCCAGGAGCTGTACCACCATCTGAGGGCGAGGTCTTAGCTGAAGACTTCTCTTGAGCATCCATGTTTATGCTCAGCTTTTAGTATTCCTTTCAGTCTTTTATATTCTGGTCATTTGAACCATTGTACTAGATATTTATCGGGTTGTTCTCCGAAGTACTTTGTGAGACTAGATGATGATTTACATTCCTTATTATTCTGTGGATCATATTTTATATCTTGTGTGGATGAGATTAGTTGTGTCATGATTGTCGTAGACTTGTTTTACAGCTTAAGTATGCCCTGATGGATCCATTATATTGAGTTGGTCCATCGGTGCGTACTGCTGGCCATTGCCACGTGTCTAGTCCCACGGTATTTCGGGACTGGGGCGTGACATGGTTTTTGTGGTGGCCCATGCAGGTCTACGACTAAATAGTTCGGTTTTAACTTAGGGACCGGACCAGCCTGCGCTTAGGACTAGAGTATAGGATCTCATCCACAATTGACTATGATTCATCTTCCTCCTATCTGTTCTATTTGAACAATTGCATCCCGCTTGATTCCTGTACTTCCTTAATAGTTCTTTGAGTATAGACTTCTGCTAGAATATAGGAACCCCTGTTATTAGGATGATAATTAGGGCAGCACACCTATTAAGAATACAACGAGATTATAGATACACCACTAAGTTTAGAATATCTAGTGAACCCTAGAATCCCTTATCCCTATAATTGGTTTACCATTACCCGGATGTATTAAGAAGACTTGAGTAGTATAGACACTACTAGAGATAGTTAGAAGTTTTACCATAATATTTGCCCCTAGCATGGGGGAACCCATAGAAAACAAAAACTTAATGTTTGGACTAAACCTAACCTTCATAGTTAGATGATATTGGAACTATAAACTTATATCATTGTCTTGTTATTAGTAGACAGCACCCTAGGAAGCCTAGAGGAATGTAATCAACACTTCTCCCTTGATCATACCCCGAACATAGCAACCAACACCCCACTTCCCTTAGAGAACCATGATGCTATCTAGAGCCCTCTATCTTTTTATATATATTGCTCCCCGCGACCATAGCGCTCGCTATTTTGCGACGGCTAAATACGTTTCTTCTCTTCATCTTTCAACTCGCGCCATCTGACACTTCGGATAGTAGGCCAAGTAATTTTATTCTTGGTTAAAGGCTCATAGTTTGCTAGGCTTATAGTTGTAGCCTTGAGTGTGAAATCTTTATGCTTGGTAGTTAGAACTTGATAAGTTTAAGTTATTTTGTAGATTGTGACCAATGATTAACCCTTAATTTTTTAAATCATGAAATTTGTACCCTCACCTCGATACAAGTTAGACCCTTCCTCCTTGACGGCCAGTAACTCTTCTATCCTTACCATTGACACTTGCTTGTAAGTGTTATGACTAAGACTTAAGGTGACCCTTACCTATATAATGCAATAGGAGACCCTAATAGGTATCAAGATCCTTCCTCATATACCCTAATAAGAGTTTCTGTTTTATTTACATGTGCAAGGTTATTTGTAGGATCCTCTTAAGACGATCACGGTATTAGTTTAATTCTTTTATAAGTTGGGTAGTATGCCTCACAACATAGTACCAACTAGCCTTATTGACCCATTGATGAAGTGAACTAGGATGACACAACTTTAGACTTGCATTAGAAGATAGTGTTTAATTCAGACTGTAGAATTTAGAGGTCCTTGCCCCTAACTGGTCGACTAGCGACTTGGACAAGGAGGTTGTATGATGACTGTAGAGATTGGAGAGTCTGTTATTATTATGGTTGCTTGTTTGTTTTATTGTATGAACTTGAATTAATTTGTACCTCCTTTCATCATCATTTAGCGTACTTAAATTTGTTGTATTTGACTTATGCTGCTATTCTATAGCCTAGTTTTGCTGCATCTCTGTGTTGTGGGCAGTCTTTGGCCATATGATTTTTAGCTCCACATAGCAGGCATAATCCCAGCTTCTTTCTGCAGTCATTGGCAAAATGCCCCTTCTTGCCACAAAAGTGACAAGTCGGGAGCTCCTTCTTCTAATAGGGTCCCGTTATCTGCTACGTCTGATATTATGGACGACGGATAGGTCCTCCTGCTCCGTACTGATTTTTGGCCGGGAAGGTTGGATTTGAGCGTCTGGCTCCTCGGCCAATGGCTTCTTGCTCCCTGGCTTCTGTAAGAACCTCGTTGTAGGAGATTCTTGACTGCATTGTTGTGTACCTCTGGAGCTCGTAGTTAAGGCCATGGTAGAATCTTTTAGCCTTCTTCAGCTCGTTCGGAATCAGATCAGCACCGAAATGACTTAGTCTGCTAAACTCCGCGTCGTAGGCATCTACCGTCATGTTTCCCTGCTCTAGGTGCAGGAACTGGGAGTATAGGGCATTCTGGACTATCGCTGGAAAGTACTTGGCATTGAAATGCTCCAAGAATTGTTGCCAAGTTTGGTCTTTGCCGACGCTGCGCTCTATGGATTCCCACCAGTGATGGGCGTTGCCAAGAAGTTGGCCCCTCACAGCGGTCATCCATAGGTCGGGGGTGAGTTGCGATCCTTCTAGCAGCATTTCGGTGTTGGAGATCCAATCGGAGATCTCCTCAGGAGTCTCGTTGCCTTTAAAATCTCTCGGGCTCATTTGACGAAAGCCTCGAACTGTGCCCGCTGGTTGGACAGGTGTTGGTGTCGGAGTAGTAGTTCTCTCCAAAGCCGTCATTAACGTCTGTCGCAGAGCTTCAGTTTGCTGCCACTGAGACTGTCTCAGGGCCTCAGTTTGTTGCCACTGGTTCTGCAATATAGTCTGGAGAAACTGCAACATTTGAGGTTGACCCTCAAGTTGTGGCATCAGGATAGGCAAGGCTGGAGGTGGAGACAAAGGTATCTCCGCATGTGGTGTTGGTGTCGTCTCCTGGCCAGAATTCTGGTGATTGGACGGAGTTCCTTGGGCACTTGGCGAAGGGTCTGTTGCTTGGTCAGCCCCATTATTCGCAAGTTTCCCGGGTATATCCATATTTCTGAGGAAAATAGGATGATTAGAAAACACAAAGGAGATAAATAATGATAATCAAGCAAGATGCAATAATAGAAATTGTAAAGATGGTGTCAGTGTGGATGAGACCTAATATTCCTATCCTATTGCAGGCATTGCTGGGCATGTCATCATACCACTAGCAATAAAACTAGACCTGCATGGGCCACCACTAAAACCATGTCACGACCCAGTCCCAAAATGTCAGGAACTAGGCCACGTGTCACTGGCCAGCTGACACATCACTAAGGGCTTAATCTATTTTGAATAGACCCATAGGGACATGCTACGCTGTCCTAAGATACTACAAGAACAACACAGGCAAACTATCTCATCCACAACAAAATGTCAGAAAAGCAAGTGCTGAATATATATAAACACTGAGTCTGATACAATACACAACTGGTGAGAATACAAGCCTACTACAAAAACTGATAATAGCGCAGAAAAATCAGATAGACTAAGCAGTGTCTATCAGATCAAAACATCTCCATCTCCAAGTGGCAAGCCTCTATGGTCAAGCATTCTCTGAGGGTGTCTCCTCGAGCTCCTCCTTGGTAACACATCTAGCCTCCTGATCAGGGCCGTACACAGTGGGGTAGAAAGCCTCGTCTAGATCTGGCAGGGAACCAGGTCCTCAGTGGGACATAACAAGATACATAAAATGATATGCCAAGTATATAAATACTGAATAAAGAAAATAAATACAGGGTGCTAATCATTCTAAGTGAAATGCAAGTAAAGACCTTGTAGTACGTATGGGGATTATATCGGCTAGACATATGCTGACGTAGTTCACCAATCGTGGGGACTGGCTAGTATATGTGTCATATGCCCCCTGACTTAAGGGAACTCTGCAATCGACCATCATGGTACGAAAGTATAAAATATTTATGGAGGGGGTGTCCCATACGTCTACTAGTTATCTTTCCCATCCCAATGAAACTAAATGTCAAGTCATACTATTCCTGAATTAATCTAATCCGTGATGCGGGTCACACGTACTGGTAGCTAATCAACTACGCAGCTCGCATCCCAATATGCATTACAACCATGTTGCGTGTTCCCGTGTTAGGGTCTAGGAGAATATTAGAATGCTCTCACAGCAAAGGGTGAGTCTGTAAGACTAAGTTAAACATGCTTTTGTCAACATATCAGTTGATTGTACCCAAGGCAGTCTCGGGTAATCATGGTATATGAAATTTAGGAACAAAGCAGATATCAATAATTGAATTTGAACATTAACTTGGCAAGGTATACTTGCCTACTCTTTGATAGTACTGAAAACCTGATCTCACAGTCAGGGTTGAGGGTGCTTGTGACTGGGGGTCACTGGCTGTACTGAAGTTGGTTTCTGTTAAAATAGACAGGGTTCGTGAATATCAAAGTTGTGATATAAAGTATATGTATATATACTTATATCTACATATCTAATATAGTTATATATATATATAGTATGTATATATATGTATATATAGATATAATATATATAGCAGTATATATAGTATATACAGAATAGAAAAATTGCAGGTATATATAGAATTTATAATAGTAGCAGGGTATATCCTCTGCCATATGTAAATAATATTATGATATCAGGGTGTATCCACTGATGTATATATATATATAAATTAAAATGACAGGACAGAAAATAAATACATATATATCTAGGTAATAGTACATAATGTATATAGATAATATATATATGTAATGAATTTAAATGACAGTGCAAGAATTTAAATTATACATATATATATGTAGGCTGTATTATCCAACACAGTAATATATAATAAATAATAAATTGAAATGATATTGCAAGAATTAAAAATATATAATATAATATATATAAGCTGTATTATCCAGCTGGATATTAATATATATATATATATAGATAATATATATAGATATAGATATATATATATATATATATATATATATATATATATATATATATATATATATATATATATATATATATATATATATATATATATATATATATATATATATATATATATATATATATATATATATATATATATATATATATATATATATATAATAAGTGCAGGAAATAAATGCAGAAAAATAAATAACTAAAAATGCATAGTATTATATAATATATCATGTTATATATAAGTATATCATATAAATATATGTATACACATATATTTATATATTACATATATATATAATTAAAACAGAATTTAATACATATATACATATTAGTAATTATAATATTTATATAGTATATATAAATAGACATATACATATACATATATATATACATATATATACATATACATATATACATATATAATTATATATGTATAGTATACTAGATATATATATATACATATATATAGTAAGTATATAATAGCAGTATATACATTATATTATACTGTATAATAACAGTATATAATACATATATATTTTATAATATAATATATATTTAAATATACATATAAATACATAGTAATATACATATATATATACATATATATACATATACATATACATATAGGAATATATGTATATTTACATATATATTAGGGTTTAGGGATATACCCTCTGACAGGTGGGCCCTAGAGGTCGTCGACGGCGGGTGGACGGCGGCGGAGTCGGCCGGAGGCGGCTGGAGGAGCGGGAACAGCAGCAGTAGCTACTGGCAGCAGCAGCAGCAGCAGAGTGCAGGGGCTCTGGCCGGCGGAGGAGCGGCGGAGGTGGCCGGGCAGGCGGCGGGTTCGGCAGAGGGGAGGGTGGCGGTCAGGTTGGTGGTGGTGGCGGAGGTCCACGACGGCGGTGGCGGTGGCTGGAGGTCGTCGGAGGGAGGAGTGGCAGGTTAGGGTTGGGGGTGGCCGAGGGTGTTGCGGGGGTTCTGGCCGGCGGAGGAGACGTCGTGGGACGGTGAGGGTTGGTGGTCCGGTGGAGGGAAGGGTGGCGAGGCGATTGGTGAGGGTGGTGGCGGTGCACGGTGGCGGAGGGTAGCGCAGGGGGTGGCTCGGGTGTTGGTAGGTGCTGTGGGCTGTGAGGGAGAGGGGAGGTTGCGGGGGCTGTGCCCGGCGGAGCAGGGTGGCGCTGGTGGTGGGGCTTGGCCGGAGGGGAGAGGGGGTCAGGGCGAAGGGTTGGCCGGAGTTGGGCGGCCGGCGGTGGTCGGAGGGAGGAGTTGTGGGGATTTGAATGGGAGGGGTATGGGGTTTATATAGGGTTTGGGAATGAGTGGCAATTCTGTAAATATAAGGAAGTTTGAGGGTAATTTGGTAATTTGATATTTTATGATATTTTCACAGGATTTCTCTGGATTCTTATGGTGGGTCCCACACACCTATGGTCTAGCCAATAGGATTAGGCCACCTAGCATGCAATTATGCATAAAGACCCCTAACTTTTTAATAATTGTATAAATGCATGGATTTGGTATTTTGCATAATTTCGCAATTTACCTGATTTTAAATACTGATTTCCCGAAATTCTAAATTGTACAATAATGAGGGAAAATAGTTGGGAAAAAATGTTTTGGACAGTGGGGAGAATCTGGGCAGAGGCAGGGTCTGATTTCTTAGGTGATACGGGTCTTCGTATTTATTAATTAATAAATACTGCGCACGGTGTTCACTAATTATTTAGAGGCTATTAGGGTCATAATTTCTCTACGGTGTCAATACACTAATTGTAGTATATTCAGTCTAGAATATTATCGTATTTTTATTTGGGCAAAACAGGTGCCTACTAGTCCTCAAATCTCTAGGGTACAGAGATGGGTAAAGAGCAGAAAATTAAATAGGGAATAAATACGTACGTTTGTAAAGATATTTGTACGACTAAAACGAAGCATAAAACAAGATTTCAGGAAGTTGCACAAAATACAGAAAAATAGTCTAACAAGTCTAGGGCAGGTATGTGAAATTTGTTTAGGGTTTAACAGTTAGTGGGATATCCTAATTAATTATGTAATGAACAGGTGCACAATCAATAGATTAAATAAATAAAATTTTTAAAAAGTTGCTATAATTCTAATTAGTCTAAACTAATCCTAATTTACTGAAATCTGGTCGAGGGAGTTTACATAACAGCAGTTCCACATATATTGATAAGACTATAATACAGTTTAAAGAAATACAGACAGATATAAAAACTGGCAATAAGGAATACTGACGGGAATGGATATACTGGAAACAGAAATACTGGAGCATATAATGTACATCTAGAAATAAAATAAAAATCCAAGTACACGCTAGAATAATGAACTGGTATGCAAAGGTGTACAAGAACAATAACTAGAATATGTGGGGATGCTAGATCAATACACTGGAGATACATGTCAAGAATCATCTAACTAAGTGTGTGAAATATCAGCATATCATGTAATCGGCTTGGGACTGACGAAACTCATTATATTGGTTAGCGATCATCCCTGAGGTCAGACTAATCCATCCGGATAGCTATGATGTGAGTAAAAGTTAGGCTAACCATATGTAACAGTGATGAAGCATATAATGGTAAGGCTGCACCGACATGAGGCGTGGGTGAGCTATGATGCATGTAAGGTTGGGTATGATCACATAAGCTACTAATATTTCTCCGTTTTCCCCCAGCTAGCACGATGGATTCCCGATCACGACTCCTCGTGACAGGTCTCAATGATACCAACTCGTGTAAAGAACAGTGTCAGAGTCATGTATGCTATACAACAAGAGTTATAGAAATAATCAACATAAGGGAAACTGTCAGAGAATGTACTCGCCTTGGGTCCTTAGCTGGTAACACCAATGTCCTGTTCCCGAATATCGTCTGGATGATCCAACAGTCCTATAGACATATCATAAAATAATATAACACTGCATCAGATGCTACACTAATATATAATAAAAAATACATCAAACTCAGGGGCTATGCCAGGTAGGACACTAGTCAACTAGGGTCAAATGCGTCAAGTTGCACGGGTGTCGTGTCTGTGATCGCTGTGCAATCAGACTGCTAGTGATACGGGTCTATGCTAATACATCGATGTACATATGGCAGTCTTCTAACATGCTACATGGTCACAGGTCAAGATAGCTACGGTATCCGTAATTTCATTTGGGTTACCTAGGGCACAGGCATATAATGCCTATTTATTATTTATCACAACATTAATTCTAACTGATTACAATTATAATAGATATATGCATTAAAATTGAATTTATATACGTATACATATATATAATAATAAGTTATATTCATATACTAAATTGATTAATATGAAATACATATACATAGGTATGTATATATACTAGTTGAGACATATATATATATATATATATATATATATATATATATATATATATATATATATATATATATATACATACATATATATATATATATATACATACATATATATATATATATATATATATATATATATATATATATATATATATATATATACATACATATATATATACATACATATATATACATATATATACATATATATATATATATATATATATATATATATATATATATACACTCGAATATACTAATATGTATGCTAATACGTACATATGTATATCTATACAATTACAAATATATATATATGCTACATATATACATACGTATTTATATATATATATATATATATATATATATATATATATATATATATATATATATATATATATATATATATAAATATAATTTATACGATCTATATACACAATGCATACATTCACACATACGTACGTACACACATACACACATACCCACGAGGAAAGAGATCGTACTTGAGCGCACGACGTCGGCGAGGACGTCGACTACAAGGCGGTGGTGTTCGGGACTGAGGGACTGAACTCAGGCCGGAGTCGAAGGGAGGAGACTGGTGGTGATAGGTCGCTGATGATGGTGGTTGAGCTGTGTTTTGGAGGAGGCCGACGGTAATGGCTCAGGTGGTGCTCGGAGAGCTGCTGGGAACGTCGACGAGGGGGAAGAGGAGAATGTAGGTGATAATGGTGGTGGTTGATCTCCGGCATGATGGTGGGGAGTCGAGGAGGAGGAAACAGGAAGGAGCAGAGGGAGGTCCTGGCGGATCTGGATCAATGAGGTGACCGGAGTGATCACGGCGGTGGAGTTGGCCGTCATCGGCTTCAGGCGGCTCAGGTGGTCGGGTTCAGGCGGGTGTGGGATAAGCAGCTTCTCCGTGGTGTCGAGGAGAAGATGGGTGGCTGTGTGCTGCTCCGGCATGCTCGACGGAGAAGAAGCTGTGGGCTCTGCGGGGGACTGTTCAGGCGACTGAGGACGGCTCCGGTTCAGGCGATATCGAGGCAGCGGGTCAGCGACGTGAGGGAGATCCGGCGGGCTCGGGGAGGCTCAGCTGCTCGTCCTCACCAGTCGATGGGCAGGCGGGGAGTAATCGTCGATGGAAGGAAGGATGGCCGCGGCTCGGAGTCGATGGCCTGCTGCTCAGGGGAGACGCCGGTGCAGCGAGGGGATGGCTCAGGCGGAGCGGTGGAGACGCTCATCCCGGCGCGAGGTCGTTCGACAGGGAGGGCAGAAGAAGGAGAAGAAAACAGTAGCAGTCGGGGTGTAATCCGGTGACCGGTGCACATCACCGGGGAAGATGGAGATCAGGGAGAGGATGAACGGGTGAGCTCGGTTGGCCGGCTCGGCGTGGCAGCAGTCGATGCCTGCGGGATCGACAGTGCTCGGCTCGAACGGTTGCCGACTGAAGGAGGGTGGAGGAGCTTCGCCGGGGTTGGGGTCGGGCTACCGGAGCTGGGCCGGAGTATAGGGTGAACAGTGGGAAGAGGGTTGGTTTGGTGTTGGTGAAGGTGTTGAGTGAACAAATTTTTTTGGAGAGGGTGGTGGCTTTTGTATGTGGGAGGAGGTGATATGACCCCCTAGGAATTAGGGTCGGCTAATTATTGGGATGGGGTTGCCTTGGGAAGAGGGTTAAGGTTTATGTAAGGGGTTGTGTGGTGGGGATGGCTCCATTTTAAATGGATGGCCAAGATTCATCATGGAGAAAAATGCAATAAAAGGAAATAGGAGAGAGGGTGGTTTTGGGTTGACTAGTCAAGATAGGGGGTTGGTTTCCTTCATTTGGGTTAAACCAATAGGATAGTGAAACATCGTTGCAATTTTGCAATTAAGTTCCCAATAAATTGGAAAATTGCACAGAAGTAGGTTTCTGGATTTAATTAATTAAAATTAGATACACTTGGCGTTCAAGAATTAATTAGGAGTATATGGGGCCAAAATTAGGTCGGGTCATCAATATTATTAGTGAAGAAGACTCAGAACAGAATATTACCCTAATTTGGGTTGCACGAAAAATGGGTCAAGGTTGTCCCCAATTTCGATTGGAACGCACAACGATACAAAGTTAGAGTTTATTTAGAATTTAAATAACGTGTGCGATGAATTTTGTGCAGCTAAATTGAAGCACAAGAGAGCATAATTATGAGTTACAAAAAGATTCGAATGGATGGCGGGCACGTCTAGGGCAAGGTTGTGAAATCTGTTGGAAAGCAAAAGCTAGGGTATCGCTCCAAATATTGAATTAACGGCAATGCACAATAATTAAATAAATTATGGTAATTAATTACTATCTTCAACAATTAAATTCTAAATAAAATAATTAAATACCTAATTCCATTATTCGGTCAGGTGTTCGTCTGGTGGGCTTCTAGGTCAAGTCTACCAGCTCAACATTAATGAACACTGCATATAATAATATATTTAATTACACGTCTCACATAATTATTTAATATAAATACCATAATATTAATAATATATAAAAAGTCGAAAATACCCCTGTTTTTGGAATGTGGTAGTGACAAGTCTACCCTCCTTAATAGAATTTTATCCTCAAAATTTAAAATCCTCAATAGTAGTATTTACTCATACACATTATTATTTTCCATCAAAATTAAATTCATCAATCCACAAAAAATCGGGAAGTAATCCACATCGTCATTTCACAATTTTTCAAAGTTCTGAAATTATTGGATTTCTGAAAATCCTCAAATTTAATCGTTGAATTCCATTCGTATCATAATCTCCTCAGAATCTGATGTTACTAATTAAAAACCCAAAATTGTTATCTAATCCTCTAAAAACACTAATCCATGAATCCAATAAAATTTTAAAATCTCGTCCAAAAAGTTTGTGTTTAAACACTAACACATTTATCATCTTACTCCTTAATTTTGAGCAAATCACTATATACAATTTTTTTCTATCCGATCCTTTGATCGGAATCCAGTCCTTGCACATTTATAAAAAATTTAAATCTTATCCCAAAATTTGAATCCAACACTAATCCATTAGTGATCTAAATCCTCGATTTCTTTTTCCATACAATACTCAAATAATATAATACTCGCAAAATTCTCAATTGAAATTTTTAAGTAAATCTATATCTTACAGTCAAATAAATACAATAGTAATCTTCTAAACTTCCTCAAAATTTAATGATAATTTCAGTCATTTCGTAATCTTCATAAAATCAACGTTTTAACAAGATCTCCAATCCTATCGTATCAAGTTCTCAACTCTTTGTTTAAATTATTGTTTATCCTCGAATTTTAATGATAATTTAATCATACCTCAATCTTGATAAAATCAATGATTCATCAATTCCGCCATATTAAATCCTTAACTCTTTATTTAAATCAATGTTTATCCTTGAATTTTAAGCATCTTGTCTCTCTTTGTCGAATCATACTCCTTTCATTAATTCCTTTACTAAGGTCAACTCTCAACACTCAAGGCCTAAGAGAAACCTACCTTATAGTTATACACCACGCAATATAGAAATATGCATGGTCATAGTCTCCCTTGTCATGGTATTATGGTCTCTGTCGGGGTGTACTACTAGCTACATTCTAACAAAAATCATGAATACAAGCTACGGTACTAGGGAATCAACCAATCAGAAGACGAAAAAGAAACATGAGGGAAGAAAAGAAGGAACCTGCTAACATATTTCTTGCAGTATCTTCTGTTTCTAACATACACTTAACTCTGGCACATTCACTAACTAATTCCTATTCTTGTACACTGATATCCATATCAGCTAATCATTAGTCCACAAGACATCTATGAATACATACTCATTGCATATACTTGTCTATTGATACCTAAATCTGATACCAAGAATCTTTAACACAACAATAGGTCAATGATGCATTCAAAGTTTGATACTCCTATCCTTGTAGGTACCTCTGTTCTACTACAAGTACACCCACTGCTAGTTCTCGTTCCTTCTACAATTGTTCATACTAGTTGTTCTTATCACTCAAGTGCACACCAAGTGTAACACACCATACTAAGTACTATTCTCCCTAACACAACCCTAGGTGGACACCCAAGTCTGTTTGCAGTGCTTTCTCATTCATGCTCAAGTCAACAGATCCTTACACATGTATATCATCTACTCATACACTAATATATATATCTTATCCACCATAAAATTTTATTCTCATAATAAAATCATCAAAATTTAACTTTTGAACAATTTAAAATAAAAAGTGTATACTTTTCTCAAGGGTCAATTATTCAATATTGAAATCAAATTTTAATCACTTCTAAAATCTTTATAGCCTTAACCATGTTTATTGAATCAAATTTGAATCCTCAATATTTTAACAACATAAAATCTTAACTCAAAATTCTCAAAATTTTTAATTCATTTCCACTCTTGAAACGATAAAATTAAATCCACAAGTACACATATAAATACTCACAGTCTTTAATACTCAAGGTGCACACAAATACACCAATTATCTACAACCTCAACTGTGTACGAAAATTTGTACTGCCCGAATTACTTGCACTATTACTTCCAATGATTTAAGTTATCATCACACGTATTTCCTCCAAAGATTTTCTATCTATATTAATTGCCACACCAATCTAATTATCATCACACAAAGTACTTAATGTTATTAGCACTATTCTCAATAAATCCTTGATATAGAATCACTAGCACTATTGTTATGGTAACACTAGTTCCATCATTAGATCACCTCGTCACATTGACTAGAACTTATGATCACTTGCACTTTCTATAATTTATATGTTTTACTTCACTCTCAAAGGCAGGCATATGGTTCCATATCTCGATTTATGTATATGTATCTTCTCTTAAATCTTTTACGGCCTGTTACACTAGTCTGTGATACACTTCATACCTTGCATGATCCATCTTGATATATTTTTCTACCCATGGCACACTATTGGGATTTTCTAATACTCATACTTAGCATAATGCATTCTTATTCTCTCACACTTTCTTATACACTTATGGGTATCCTCCTACTATGGCACACTCATTAATTTCCTTTATGCATATGCACTTCTTTACTCTTGACACACCCAAGTATCACCCATTAAATTGAATATCATGCTCCATTAATCTTCAACACAATTCTTTGAAGCTTAATTGTTACATATAACCACCAACTACATGAATTCATGACTATCCGGGACTGACATGCTGACTCTGATACTAACTCTTGGAACCATCATTGATACTCTTTTCTCCTTCTTCTACTAATAGTACCAATACTAACCATAATAACACATATTATAGAACTATTGCTATGAGGTACTATGCTATGGGTTAACTCTAGATTGATTCCTACTGCTCACATGTCTAACTAAGAAGCACTTACAACTAACAAGTCACACTCAGTCAACACTAACACAAGACACAGACAAAATTGTAAGTCACTAATTATCATACTAACAAGGAATCCTCAAGGGAAAGAAGCTCAAAAAGGAACTGGATTGAGGACTAAAGGTATTCCTACTGCTAGCAAACAAAAGAACGATGGAATGAAGTCCTGTAATAACAAAAATAGATAAGTGTTGAGATGATACTTTAAGAACCAATTTAAGATACAATCTGATAATCATACACGTCTGTCCGAAATTATGACACTCAGAATCTTTGCCACACCAGTAAGCATAGGTGCGATAGACGATAGGTTCCGTAACTAAAGTATACAACCCTATAATCACGTCATCTAGAATCTTCGCCACACCAGCCGGTATGGCTGCAAGATACTCTAAGTTTCATAACTACAGTATGTACATCCAAGTCTGGTTCCTACGTCCTCGTCACGACAGCTAGTGTGGCTGCGATAAACTCTAGGTTCCATAACCAAAGTAGACATTTTACCTTTCTCACCGTTCTCATCAATATATGTCATCAGATGATACCGTAAATTTTAGCCGATAACATTCATCTCGATATAAAAATTAAAACTCAACAACGACACCAAGAGTTTAAATTTAACAACTGGTCAACGAAAATCAAACTCAACAATGATACCAAGATTTTAATTTAATAACTGCTCAACAAGAATCAAGTTCAGTAACAACAAGCGAGAGCGGACCGAAACAAGGGAAAAGATTTAAATTGGAAACTATAATAAGATTCTCAAGGGGTCGTTCCAGGAATCTCTCAAGAATTTTTGTGATTGAGTATCCTCTCTCATCTTAGTATCCTATGTCCTATATTCTATAGCAGGCATGCAGTAGTACAACTAATACGTCGCACTACCACGACATCGCACAACTTGAGAAGTCTGACCTGCGTGGGCCACCACTAAAAACGTGTCACGACCCGCACCAGGTATAGGGGCACGAGAGCATGGGTACGTCCAGCCTATGCCGCAGCGTCGGCGGTAGAACGATGTCTAGGTCATATAACTATCTAATCAATCTCACATGAATATCCAACTCCATAAGGAGACATGGATATCACAAAATAATGCTGGAAATACTCAATCACATAAACTAAAGCACGATGAGATATCGAAGCAAGCAATGAAATACAAGACAAGTCTAACGACAAAATAACCATACCTGCAATCAGTAACCTCCAATCCCCCAAGTGTGTCAGAAATAAGTCCACTATGTCACAGTCTGGAAAATATATCCAGTCAGGATTGGAACAAAATATACCTCTAACAGCAGTTCCACATATATTGATAAGACTATAATACAGTGTAAAGAAATACAGACAGATATAAAAATTGGCAATAAGGAATACTGACGGGCATGGATATACTGGAAACAGAAATACTGGAGCATATAATGTACATCTAGAAATAAAATAAAAATACAAGTACACGCTAGAATAATGAACTGGTATGTAAAGGTGTACAAGAACAATAACTAGAACATGTGGGGATGCTAGATCAATATACTGGAGATACATGTCAAGAATCATCTAACTAAGTGTGTGAAATATCAGCATATCATGTAATCGGCTTGGGACTGACGAAACTCATTACATTGGTTAGCGATCATCCCTGAGGTCAGGCTAATCCATCCGGATAGCTATGATGTGAGTAAAAGTTAGGCTAACCATATGTAACAGTGATGAAGCATATAATGGTAAGGCTGCACCGACATGAGGCGTGGGTGAGCTATGATGCATGTAAGGTTGGGTATGATCATATAAGCTACTAATATTTCCCCGTTTTCCCTCCAGCTAGCACGATGGATTCCCGTTCATGACTCCTCGTGATAGGTCTCAATGATACCAACTCGTGTAAAGAACAGTGTCAGAGTCATGTATGCTATACAACAAGAGTTATAGAAATAATCAACATAAGGGAAACTGTCAGAGAATGTACTCGCCTTGGGTCCTTAGCTGGTAACACCAATGTCCTGTTCCCCAATATCGTCTGGATGATCCAACAGTCTTATAGACATATCATAAAATAATACAATACTGCATCAGATGCTACACTAACACATAATCAAAAATACATCAAACTCAGGGGCTATGCCAGGTAGGGCACTAGTCAACTAGGGTCAAGTGCGTCATGTTGCACGGGTGTCGTGTCTGTGATCGCTTTACAATCAGACTGTCAGTGATACGGGTCTATGCCAGTACGTCGATGTACATATGGCAGTCTTCTAACATGCTACATGGTCACAAGTCAAGATAGCTACGATATCCATAATTTTATTTGGGTTACCTAGGGCACAGGCATATAATGCCTATTTATTATTTATCACAACATTAATTCTAACTGATTACAATTATAATAGATATATGCATTAAAATAGAATTTATATACGTATACATATATATACTAATCAGTTATATTCATATACTAAATTGATTAATATGAAATACGTATACATAGGTATGTATATATACTAGTTGAGAAATATTTATATATATATTTATACCAATATATACTCGAATATACTAATATGTATGCTAATACGTACATACGTATATCTATATAATTACAAATATATATATGCTACATACATATATACATATTTATATATATATATCAATATAATTTATACGATCTACATACACAATGCATACATTCACACATACGTACGTACACACATACACACATACCCACGAGGAAAGAGATCGTACCTGAGCGTACGAGGTCGGCGAGGACGTCGACGACAAGGCGGTGGTGCTCGGGACTGAGGGACTGAACTCAAGCCGGAGTCGAGGGGAGGAGACTGGTGGTGATAGGTCGCTGATGATGGTGGTTGAGCTGTGTTTTGGAGGAGGCCGGCGATAATGGCTCAGGTGGTGCTCGGAGAGCTGCTGGGAACGTCGACGAGGGGGAAGAGGAGAATGTAGGTGATAATGGTGGTGGTTGATATCCGGCATGATGGTGGGGAGTCGAGGAGAAGAAAATAGGGAGGAGCAGAGGGAGGTCCTGGCGGATCTGGATCAATGAGGTGACCGGAGTGATCCTGGCGGTGGAGTTGGCCGTCGTCGGCTTCAGGCGGCTCAGGTGGTCGGGTTCAGGCGGGTGTGGTATAAGCAGCTTCTCCGTGGTGTCGAGGAGAAGATGGGTGGCTGTGTGCTGCTCCGGCGTGCTCGACGGAGAAGAAGCTGTGGGCTCTGCGGGGGACTGTTCAGGCGACTGAGGACGGCTCCGGTTCAGGCGACGTCGAGGCAGCGGGTCAGCGACGTGAGGGAGATCCAGCGGGCTCGGGGAGGCTCGGCTGCTCGTCCTCTCCAGTCGATGGGCAGGCGGGGATTAATCGTCGATGGAAGGAAGGATGGCCGCGGCTCAGAGTCGATGGCCTGCTGCTCAGGGGAGACGCCGGTGCAGCGAGGGGATGGCTCAGGCGGAGCGGTGGAGATGCTCAGCCCGGTGCGAGGTCGTTCGTCAGGGAGGGCGGAGGAAGGAGAAGAAAACAGTAGCAGTCGGGGTGTAGTCCGGTGACCGGTGCACATCACCGGGGAAGATGGAGATCGGGGAGAGGATGAACGGGTGAGCTCGGTTGGCCGGCTCGGCGTGGCAGCAGTCGATGCCTGCGGGGTCGACAGTGCTCGGCTCGAACGGTTGCCGGCTGAAGGAGGGTGGAGGAGCTTTGCCGGGGTCGGGGTCGGGCTACCGGAGCTGGGCCGGAGTATAGGGTGAACAGTGGGAAGAGGGTTGGTTTGGTGTTGGTGAAGGTGTTGAGTGAACAAAATTTTTTGGAGAGGGTGGTGGCTTTTATATGTGGGAGGAGGTGATGTGACCCCCTAGGAATTAGGGCCGGCCAATTATTGGGATGGGGTTGCCTTGGGAAGAGGGTTGAGGTTTATGTAAGGGGTTGTGTGGTAGGGATGGCTCTATTTTAAATGGATGGCCAAGATTCATCATGGAGAAAAATGCAATAAAAAAAGAGAGGAAAGAGGGTGGTTTTGGGTTGACTAGTCAAGATAGGGGGTTGGTTTCCTTCACTTGGGTTAAACTAATAGGATGGTGACACATCATTGCAATTTTGCAATTAAGTTCCCAATAAATTAGAAAATTGCACAAAAGTAGGTTTCTGGATTTAATTAATTAAAATTATATACACTTGGCGTTCAAGAATTAATTAGGAGTACATGGGGCCAAAATTAGGTCGGATCATCAATATCATTAGTAAAGAAGACTCAGAACAGAATATTACCCTAATTTGGGTTGCACGAAAAATGGGTCGAGGTTGTAACGCCCGCAACCGTACGGTGCGTTACGCTGTGTCGGATTGAATAAAATAAATGCTGGTTACATTTGATTTGTTGGATTTTGGGAAGATATATTAATTTAGTTGGTTTCATGTGCAGATGGCTAGCGGGTTCGATGGAAATTAGGTGTTCGTTCAGAGCAGTACTGAGATAGCTGGGTTGGAATGATAATGCCATCTTCCTTAGTCCGATCGGTCGGATGATTTGTAGAGCACGACCTGCTCGCATGGTCATAGCAGTTGAGTAGATCGCGCTTGTATCGGACCACGGGTTCAAGGGATTGGCCGTATCGGCAGGACATGATGCTTAACGGTATCAAACATTGTGAGTGGGCTCTTTCCCTTCTCCTCTACTCCTTCATGCCTAATAATATGGAAAACATGTAAAGGCTTGAACACTTGGGCTGAAACATTGAGAATCACTACACTGAGGCGTGCATAGAGTGTACGTCAGTTGCTTGTTAGGATTGTGGCTTGAAATGATTTATGCGTTGGATAGTTGGAGCGATAGTTGGGTTATTACATTTGAGGCAGTCGGTTGGATACATTGGGATTATGCTTGGAGGGTTAGAATTATACAAGTTGGAATGATACATTAAGGCTAATAGAAATATCGGGAATTCGGGCGAGCGAGCGTGCATCCGTGCACGAGTATCACTTGGTCGCTTTGTCTTGCAAAGCGAGCAGTTGTGGTTCGAAACCGAACAACTGCATCGGCGAGGGTGTTGTACCGCTTGATGGGGCATCGTGCCACGAATGGGATATTGTGCCACTGAAACGGCATTGGGCCATGGGATTGCTTTGAGCATGGGTGTTGCACCAATTCAGAATACATTGATGTAAAGCAGCAATGTGAAATATGAATAACTTGGGCACAACTTGAGAGATTGTGCCTATGGGTATTTTGGTGCCTTGGGCTATATGTTGAGGTCGAGATTTGGATTCCTTGGGTGGATATGTTGGAAGAATGGTTATGGATATTTCGGTTGGATATCGGTTGAACGAGTCTAGGATCGCTTGGTGGGGCGAGAATATTCGATCCTCTCATCATACCTACTTGTGTTTGCATGTCACGGACAACTTGTGCACAAGTTTTGGTATTTCCTCGAAACGATATTGATCCGGGGCACTGGAGCCGTTTCGATCCGGAGGAAAATATTTGATTCGTGCTAGTCACGATGCATTGCGGGACCTCCAGCGGGGCTTGCATCCCGGGCTGATAGGGCGTGCCGTAATGCTTGAGATATGTCCTGTATGGTTTAGCTAGTGACTTCATATAGCTTAAGAGTTGGCTTGCTTTTCTTTTGTTGGTTTGACTTTCGTGTAGGCGCGGCTACCTTGCCTCGACAAGAGTGTGCACTCGAGATTGGGATATAGACTTTGGTTGAGGATGGATAATTGAGGCTTGGAAATGGTTCGATATGTTATCGTGCGAACGATGGAATTGAGTAGGACGGGTTGCATGCTAGAATCCTTTGGGTCGGTTATATAAATACTTGTCGTTTGGTTTGAGATTGAATGCTTGCATGCGTAAACTGCTTTACAGCTTTCCTTAACATGTCATTCATATGCCATGAAATGAATCTAGGATTCAACTAGAAAGATCACCATATAACTGTTTGTATTCACTATTTTACTTAGTGTCGGCTTAGACGAGTGGGTTACCTCGCTCACCAGTACGGCTGTGTACTGACCCACGTTTGTGGACAATATTTTAGGTACGCAGGAGTAGTGGCGCTGCTTGGATATACGGGACAAGATGTATAAACTGTAAGTACCTTTGTGGGCTAGAGAAAAGAGCAAGAGCATTTTATCGTCTCCGTGGCATCGCCTTTGTGGCAGTGCCTTCGGGGCATTTTATTTGGACCCTATCGAGAGCTTCGCTGCGTATTACTCTGATGTGTGCTTGGTACACAAAATGACTTCTGCTGTAACTTGGTTGTTTCAATGATAACTTTGATGTTTAACAACATCGCCTTGTACGAGCGCAACTCCAGGCTCGTACGGCATCACGTCTCAAAGAGAACGATTATCCCGCGGGAGAGCTGCAACGTGGTGATTTCACGTTCAATGGGGACTATTGAGCTTGCGGAAGATTGGGGCGTGACAGATTGGTATCAGAGTGCCTGTTTTATTTCTTCAGACTTGGTCCTTCGCTTCATCACAAACTCTAAATAGCTTCCGCGTGTCGTTTAGCTCTTGACTCTACTTAGTGCCGCATCAGATGTTTCATGCAATAAGTCTATATATTGCTGGTTGTGGCTGCATGTTATTCTCGGTTGCGTTGTCTTGGTTGGTTTTCGTAGGATCGCTTAGCCTCGTTAGGCATTGTTGCATTCGTGCAGCAAGTTGGGTGGCGTTGTTGCATTTGTGCAACAAGTTGAGAGTTTTAATTGGGTTGGCTTGGCTTATCGTTCGGAGAGTTCTGATTGCCTCAATGGATCAGTTGGTTGGCATACGAGATTTGGTTATGCGGCATATTTTGAGTAGGAGCATTCGATGAGAATGGATCGTTGCACGAGTTGCTCGTCTAGCGACTGTGTTGGATAGAAGTTGGAATTTTGGCTGTGACGCATCGGTTGGGCATGTTTGAGTTTGGCTCGGGAATATCAGAATAAGTTTATACGAGTTGCTCGTATAGCAAATGTGTGGAACCATTGGCTATTGGGTTGGACTACTTGGAATACGATCGTTGCACGGGTTGCTCGTGTAGCGAAAGTATCAGTCGGTGTGAATAGTTGATGTCACGCCCCGATCTCCCGCAGGCAAATCGGCCGTTCCCGCTAGGCGGGAATCACCCTCGCCAGCGCTCCCGCTGAACGATCGCTTGACCCATCCGGGCGTGATGCCGCACGAGCGTGAACCGCGCCCGTGCAAGGCCGTGATTCATTGGCTGGCGATAAGAGTTCTAAGCCACAGAGTCGCACAGATTGTTCGAGTGCAGCGGAGTCATGAACGCATAGCGATTCGGTAACAAGTTCTCTGAGTTGACAAATATAGCGAAAGCATTTGAAACACAAGTTGAAGTAAAGCAAGCTCTTTTATTGATATGAACATGTGTTACAGGCAGCGTATAGCCGAGATTACAAGTCGCTTAAGCCTCTCTCTGAAACAGTAAAAGCGTGCCAAGTGGCTACAATTGTGGAATGATTGTAGAGGCGATATTCAGGCGATGTTCACAACTTATGTCTTGTATATGTGCTTCAGTTCCGGACGCACCGTTGCTTCGGAGTGATGTCCACGCCTTAGCACGCACGTTGGAGGCATCCGCACCGAACGAGGTTCTTCCGCACCCTGCATACAAACTGGTGGATTATCAGTACATTGAATGCACTGGTGGAGAAGCTACTCGCCCGCTCGACCAATCCAAACACGTAATACAGGTTCCGTGCACAACTATTAAGTTGTCTTTCTAGTTGCCTTAGGATCAGTTTTATGCAAATATTGAATAGCCTAACTCGTGTCGGCAGTGCGCCGTGCGATATGAGAGGAAACACGGTAAGACTTACCATTTGTCCTTCCCTGTCCAAGGCAAACATTATTGATTTAAGCACGGGCAAGTATAAAACATTCAGGAGGCATACTTGATGAAAACCAAACCAATAGCATATGCAACAAGAGAGTCGTTATGTCTTGATCGTTCAGGTGTTTAGTTGTTTCTTGACACGATGCAATGACTCGCACGCGGGTAGCCGCTAAGCGAGGATGACTTATCTATATGAACAGTTATCGCTGGCGAAGCCATAAAGGACCGTTTATAGTCTTTGGGCGGTTGGGTGCGAGAGGTCTTGTGTCGCTACACGTCACCTCGCCCGGGACGGTATGGAGCGAGACGCTAGGCCATAGGGGCGTTCACTCCATGCCGCCCACTCACGTTAGACTATCAGAAAGTTCCGTCCGGATCGGATCGGCTCCGGTGCCCTGGTGTAGCCGTCCGCAGGAACTTGAACGTTCATTACCTTGTGCACAGGTTGTCCGCGACATGCAGTTGTTGGGTCAGTCAATTATCACGAGATACACGGGAACAGGAGTGCACTGGAACTTGAGACGCAAATGCACTTTGAACACGAGTACACGGGATACTTGAATCTTGATTCTGTACAGTGATTGACTTGTCTTGATGCATTCCCCTGGTTCGGGGCTGCCTGATGACCCAACGGTCTTAGATACTTGCAGGTTCAATCACGCAAGGGACGACTACTTAGTAGTCTCCCGGGGTTTGGATGAAAACAAGGCAAACATTAAGCAGACAAGCATGCGTTTCTAAAGAACATAAACAGGCACGTTGCTCGGACCAGAAGGTAAGCCGAGAGATGAAACCGTTAAGGGACTTAGCATGCGAGGGTCTGAATATAAGCAGTATTTCATTTCCATGTTCTAGCATAAGCAATATGAGTTGGGATTATTCCCTTAGCTAGGTGCGTTGGATTTATTAGCATGCAGGGGTGAATCACCTAGCGACTAGCATAATATTCCAGATTTTATGTGTGCTGGCTAAGCAAAGACAAGTTCACCGTAGCCACCCACCTTAGCGATGATTCGCGTCGGTAGAGCGATACGTCTGAGCGAGCCTCTGAAAGTCCAAGCCGGATCCTGTAGGGACAAGTCTGGATATCCTTTGTTTCTCATTTTAGGCAAAGCAGGTCGGGACAGCTGTACGATTGCCGTTTGAGACGGCAGTCCGCTTGAGCGGAACGGGGTGTTACATCCTACCCAACTTAGAAAAAGTCTCGTCCTCGAGACTTACTAAGGACATGCAGTAGTCTAGGGTTGAGGCAATCCTAGGCAAGTCATTTGTACTTGTTTCATTTGAATATTCACTTGCACAGGCTTAGAAATCAGCATACCGCTTAGACTGGATCGTGCGCACTTTCGAAGGGCCCCTCTAGCGTGAACACGTCAACCAGCTTAGTGATAGCGAAGTCTCAGCACTCGAGTTTCACCTTTTCTTAAGTCTTGGATGGTGCACTAGTTCAAGGCGTCCCTCGAATAGATGCATTCAACCAAACTTAGGGTTAGTAAAAATCGGACAAGCTACTAGCGATACTCTCAAGGGTTCGCACAGGTTGGCTCAAAGGCCACTCGCAGTATACAACCAGACAAGCAAGCATATCATTCAAAACGTATTTTGAAAGTATTTAGACTTATTGTTGGAACATCCCATCGAGGCATTGAGATAGAGCGCGCACGTAACCCACAAACGAGCTTTCGAAACAGAGATATCGAATCGAAGTCCAAAGGCGTAGAAGCCAGGCTCTGATACCAACATGTCACGCCCCGATCTCCCGCAGGCAAATCGGCCGTTCCCGCTAGGCGGGAATCACCCTCGCCAGCGCTCCCGCTGAACGATCGCTTGACCCATCCGGGCGTGATGCCGTACGAGCGTGAACCGCGCCCGTGCAAGGCCATGATTCATTGGCTGGCGATAAGAGTTCTAAGCCACAGAGTCGCACAGATTGTTCGAGTGCAGCGGAGTCATGAACGCATAGCGATTCGGTAACAAGTTCTCTGAGTTGACAAATATAACGGAAGCATTTGAAACACAAGTTGAAGTAAAGCAAGCTCTTTTATTGATATGAACATGTGTTACAGGCGGCGTATAGCCGAGATTACAAGTCGCTCAAGCCTCTCTCTGAAATAGTAAAAGCGTGCCAAGTGGCTACAATTGTGGAATGATTGTAGAGGCGATGTTCACAACTTATGTCTTATATATGTGCTTCAGTTCCGGACGCACCGTTGCTTCGGAGTGATGTCCACGCCTTAGCACGCACGTTGGAGGCATCCACACCGAATGAGGTTCTCCCGCACCCTGCATACAAACTGGTGGATTATCAGTACATTGAATGCACTGGTGGGGAAGCTACTCGCCCGCTCGACCAATCCAAACACGTAATACAGGTTCCATGCACAACTATTAAGTTATCTTTCTAGTTGCCTTAGGATCAGTTTTATGCAAATATTGAATAGCCTAACTCGTGTCGGCAGTGCGCCGTGCGATATGAGAGGAAACACGGCGAGACTTACCATTTGTCCTTCCCTGTCCAAGGCAAACATTATTGATTTAAGCACGGGCAAGTATAAAACATTCAGGAGGCATACTTGATGAAAAACAAACCAATAGCATATGCAACAAGAGAGTCGTTATGTCTTGATCGTTCAGGTGTTTAGTTGTTTCTTGACACGATACAATAACTCGCACGCGGGTAGCCGCTAAGCGAGGATGACTTATCTATATGAACAGTTGTCGCTGGCGAAGCCATAAAGGACCGTTTATAGTCTTTGGGCGGTTGGGTGCGAGAGGTCTTGTGTCGCTACATGTCACCTCGCCCGGGACGGTATGGAGCGAGACGCTAGGCCATAGGGGCGTTCACTCCATGCCGCCCACTCACGTTAGACTATCAGAAAGTTCCGTCCGGATCGAATCGGCTCCGGTGCCCTGGTGTAGCCGTCCGCAGGAACTTGAACGTTCATTACCTTGTGCACAGGTTGTCCGCGACATGCAGTTGTTGGGTCAGTCAATTATCACGAGATACACGGGAACAGGAGTGCACTGGAACTTGAGACGCAAATACACTTTGAACACGAGTACACGGGATACTTGAATCTTGATTCTGTACAGTGATTGACTTGTCTTGATGCATTCCCCTGGTACGGGGCTGCCTGATGACCCAACGGTCTTAGATACTTGCAGGTTCAATCACGCACGGGACAACTACTTAGTAGTCTCCCGGGGTTTGGATGAAAATAAGGCAAACATTAAGCAGACAAGCATGCGTTTCTAAGGAACATAAACAGGCACGTTGCTCGGACCCGAAGGTAAGCCGAGAGATGAAACCGTTAAGGGACTTAGCATGTGAGGGTCTGAATATAAGCAGTATTTCATTTCCATGTTCTAGCATAAGCAATATGAGTTGGGATTATTCCCTTAGCTAGGTGCGTTGGATTTATTAGCATGCAGGGGTGAATCACCTAGCGACTAGCATAATATTCCAGATTTTATGTGTGCTGGCTAAGCAAAGACAAGTTCACCGTAGCCACCCACCTTAGCGATGATTCGCCTCGGTAGAGCGATACGTCTGAGCGAGCCTCTGAAAGTCCAAGCCGGATCCTGTAGGGACAAGTCTGGATATCCTTTGTTTCTCATTTGAGGCAAAGCAGGTCGGGACAGCTGCACGATTGTCGTTTGAGACGGCAGTCCGCTTGAGCGGAACGGGGTGTTACAGTTGAAGCATTGAGAATGGAACATAGCACGAGTTACATCGCGAGATTGATAGAAAGATTTGGATGATTTTTACATTGCCTGATTTTTGTGTCAGACTTGAGTTAGGCAAGGCAGGATCACACATAAGGGATGCTTCGATCGGATCTTGGATTCTTGCAAGGAAATCATAATGCGAGTAGCGACTTGATTCAGAGTGGTATATGGGATACCACATATTGAGCAAGACATTAAAAATATTTTGGTTGGACATCAATGGGAATTGCCTGAACGGACTCGGATAATGGAAATACAAGTTGGTTGGTGCACATCGGCTGAGTTGGAAAGAATGATAATGAAGCAAGCGAATATTGAGTTGAGTATATGGAGAACGGACTAATACAAATGAAAGTATCATTGGGCTTAAGAAGCAGACAAGATCGGAACGAACAGTTGGGATACGCTTGAACGAGCGATGGATGAATCGAATGATAGCGAGCACGGACTACGATTTTGGAAAACACATTTGAGCTGTTGGTTGATTAATAAAACACGAGCTGGTTAGGAGGGACAAAAGCGATGGATTCACACAAACTTAGAGATTTTGGATATTGTTGCTCGAGAAGTCGACTCAGGTTTGGCAGAAATAGAATTTTTGGGCAAGATGTTGCAACGATGGAAGACGGATTCTCCGGAAGATGTGGACGGATTATGGCAACAACGGAAGGCAGAGATTGTGGCGGACAGACTTTTGAAGATAAGCTAAATGTGGGAGCAACGTCGGGACAAATTACTGTGCTGCTCGAGTAAGTTGGACGTGCATTGTGGAACATGGCAAACAGATAGGAATTTGAGCAAGTCTTGAGTTTCGGGAATAATTACAATTGGTAGTGCGAATAGACGAGCATGGCAATTCAGAAATTTGATGGATTCAGGGCAGAACGATGGATTGATGAAAGACGGTTTCAACAAGCGCATTGCTCGGATTCGAAAGTTCGCTCGGATGGAATGGTTGGATTTTTGATTCGGATTTGCAGATGAGATATAGCATAGTTTATAGTAACTGTCCATCGTGATGATTACAATTATCGAGTGTAGCTTCGGGACAGCTGACCCTAGTGACTTGCCCGTTGAATCGAATATGAATATGGTAGATCCATAGAACGACCCTTGAGGTGGCGTATTTGGGGATGCGTCGAGGGCGGATACGAGACTGAGTGTTGGATTCGAGAGACCCTTGGGATAGTCTTCAGTTGAAGATGCAGCCGGAAGATCAGAGCGATGGTGGAAGTAGCCTAGTCAACTGATGAGATTCAGAGTCGCAGATTTTTATCGATGGCATCGCCTCTAACTCATCGTGCCCTGGAAGGGAATAGCATTCATATGAATTGACGACTGTGAAACTAGCTCATGAAGTTAAAGCAGCGGCTCGTTCAGACCAAATCCTTGCGAATACTGGAAGGGACATATTTGCCTCAGATTTACAAGATGCATCGGAACTTAGTCTAGGAAGCGTGCTCGTTCAGAAGGCAAAGGTGATATTCTATGCTTCGAGGCAGTGGAAGCAGTGCGAAGAACTATTCCATGCGCAACCTAGGAATTATGGCGAGTGTGTCCACGTTGAAATCGTAGCGACACAATCTCTTTGGTGTGGCGGCGAGATCTTCGTGGATCACACAAACCTCAATATAGATATTCACCCAGCGAGTTATTGAGATGGCAGGAAAAAGGTGTTTGACTGAGCTGATCTAAACAAAAGTTTGATATTTGGGTAAGTCGCCTAGCTTGGGTAGTATCAGTTGAGAAAATCGTTCGGTGCACGAGATATATTTGGAGATGTTGCTAGTACGGATTTCAGAAATAGTTGGATGGATTGAGTTGGAACACGAACTGATTGAGTCGGTAGAAAATCATCATATTTTGAGACTGGTGCTCAATCGATTATGTTGGAATGGAAATCAGGATTTGGTTCAATTGGGAGTAAAGAAATGGATGCCTCGAACATAAAGATACCATTGTAACTTGTTCAAATTTGCTATCACAAAGCTCGGCTGAAATGCATGTATTTTAGGGACGCCTAAATATGTGTACGATCCAAAACTAAGCAATACGAGGAATTCGTATTGAGCTGCAAGGAGGATGTGGGAATTCGTAAAATTTTGTACGAGCATTCAGCAGAATGAGATGCGGAGTCAGGATCGTGAATATGAAAGTCGCCTAGAGCAGATCTTGGAATTGGACAAGCGGCATGTGATAGGAATGAGTACCAGCACGGTTCGTGGACGAACCTGATTCTAAGTGGTATATTATGTAACGCCCGCAACCGTACGGTGCGTTACGCTGAGTCAAATTGAATAAAACAAATGCTGGTTATATTTGATTTGTTGGATTTTGGGAAGAGATATTGATTTAGTTGGTTTCATGTGCAGATGGCTAGCGAGTTCGATGAAAATCAGGTGTTCGTTCAGAGCAGTACTGAGATAGCTGGGTTGGAATGATAATACCATCTTCCTTAGTCCGATCGGTCGGATGATTTGTAGAGCACGACCTGCTCGCACGGTCATACCAGTTGAGTAGATCGCGCTTGCATCGGACCACGGGTTCAAGGGATTGGCTGTATCGGCAGGACAGGATGCTTAATGGGATCAAATATTGTGAGTGGGCTCTTTCCCTTCTCCTCTACTCCTTCATGCCTAATAATATGGAAACACGTAAAGGCTTGAACACTTTGGCTGAAATATTGAGAATCACTACACTGAGGCGTGCATAGAGTGTACGTCGGTTGCTTGGTAGGATTGTGGCTTGAAATGATTTACGCGTTGGATAGTTGGAGTGATAGTTGGGTTATTACATTTGAGGCAGTCGGTTGGATACATTGGGATTATGCTTGGACGGTTGGAATTATACAAGTTGGAATGATACATTAAGGCAAATGGGAATATCGAGAATTCGGGCGAGCGAGCGTGCATCCGTGCACGAGTATCACTTGGTTGCTTTGTCTTGCAAAGCGAGCAGTTGTGGTTCGAAACCGAACAACTGCATTGGCGAGGGTGTTGTGCCGCTTGATGGGGCATCATGCCACGAATGGGACATTGTGCCACTGAAACGGCATTGGGCCATGGGATTGCTTTGAGCATGGGTGTTGCACCAATTCAGAATACATTACTGTAAAGCAGCAATGTGAAATATGAATAACTTGGGCACAACTTGAGAGATTGTGCCTATGGGTATTTTGGTGCCTTGGGCTATATGTTGAGGCCGAGATTTGGATTCCTTGGGTGGATATGTTGGAAGAATGGTTATGGATATTTCGGTTGGATATCGGTTGAACGAGTCTAGGATCGCTTGGTGGGGCGAGAATGTTCGATCCTCTCGTCATACCTACTTGTGTTTGCATGTCACGGACAACTTGTGCACAAGTTTTGGCATTTCCTCGAAACGGTATTGATCCGGGGCACTGGAGCCGTTTTGATCCGGAGGGAAATATTTGATTCGTGCTAGTCACGATGCATTGCGGGACCTCCAGCGGGGCTTGCATCCCGGGCTGATAGGGCGCGCCGTAATGCTTGAGATATGTCCTGTATGGCTTAGCCAGTGACTTCATATAGCTTAAGAGTTGGCTTGCTTTTCTTTTGTTGGTTTGACTTTCGTGTAGGCGCGGCCACCTTGCCTCGGCAAGAGTGTGCACTCGAGATTGGGATATAGACTTTGGTTGAGGATGGATAATTGAGGCTTGGGAATGGTTCGATATGTTATCGTGCGAACAATGGCATTGAGTAGGACGGGTTGCATGCTAGAATCCTTTGGGTCGGTTATATAAATGCTTGTCGTTTAGTTTGAGATTGAATGCTTGCATGCGTAAACTGCTTTACAGCTTTCCTTAACATGTCATTCATATGCCATGAAATGAATCTAGGATTCAACTAGAAAGATCACCATATAACTGTTTGCATTCACTATTTTACTTAGTGTCAGCTTAGACGAGTGGGTTACCCCGCTCACCAGTACGGCTGTGTACTGACCCACGTTTGTGGGCAATATTTCAGGTATGCAGGCGTTGTGGCGCTGCTTGGATATACGGGTCAAGATGTATGAACTGTAAGTACCTTTGTGGGCTAGAGAAAAGAGCAAGAGCATTTCATCGTCTCCGTGGCATTGCCTTTGTGGCAGTGCTTTCGGGATATTTTATTTGGACCCTATCGAGAGCTTCGCTGCGTATTACTCTGATGTGTACTTGGTACACAAAATGACTTCCGCTGTAACTTGGTTGTTTCGATGATAACTTTGATGTTTAACAACATCGCCTTGTACGAGCGCAACTCCAGGCTCGTACAACATCACGTCCCGAAGAGAACGATTGTCCCGCGGGAGAGCTGCAACGTGGTGATTTCACGTTCAGCAGGGACTATTGAGCTTGCGGGAGATTGGGGCGTGACAGAGGTTGTCCCCAATTTCGATTGGAACGCACAACGTTACAAAGTTAGAGTTTATTTAGAATTTAAATAACGTGCGCGACGAATTTTGTGCGGCTAAAATGAAGCACAAGAGAGCATAATTATGAGTTACAAAAAGGTCCGAATGGATGGCGGGCACGTCTAGGACAAGGTTGTGAAATCTTTTGGAAGGCAAAAGCTAGGGTACCGCTCCAAATATTGAAGCAACGGCAATGCGCAATAATTAAATAAATTACGGTAATTAATTACTATCTTCAACAATTAAATTCTAAATAAAACAATTAAATACCTAATCCCATTATTCGGTCAGGTGTTCGTCTGGTGGGCTTCTAGGTCAAGTATACCAGCTCAACATTAATGAACACTACATATAATAATATATTTAATTACACGTCTTACATTATTATTTAATATAAATACCATAATATTAATAATATATAAAAAGTCGAAAATACTCCTGTTTTTGGAATGTGGTAGTGACCAAGGCTAAACGAGAGCACATATGCGACCAAAAGGCCATGCGGTCAGAGTGTCCATCCGACCAAGGCCAAACGCCAAACTAGAGCACGTATGCGGCCACAAGGCCATGCGGTCAGAGTGTCCATCCGATCAAGGCCAAGCGAGGGCACATAAGCGGCCACAACGCTATGCGGCCAAGATGTTATGCGGCTCTCGACTTACATGATCTTTCTGTTACAACTGAAGAAGATTTCTCGCACGATCAGTGATGACTACGTGTCCAACTAGCCAAGTCACGCACACAACGAGTTGAAAATAATCCCAAGATCTCATCAACAACATATCTTAACCAAGACCCACGTAGAAGCCTACTCGTGGCATGCGACTATAGTTACAACCGTATTCTATTGAAGGAGCCCTATGCGGCTACTAAACAGAGGCATATACGGTATCGATAGTTCGTCAGCACAACGACTATAAATAGCAGGGTAGCATGCCCACAAGAGGGGGGACGAGCTATGTACTTGCACACAAGCTCAGGAGAGAGAAAACAGAAGAGAGCATCCTAATTCCCTTGTCAGACCGTGAATGGAGTAAAGGAGCTGTTGTTGTGCTCGATCTCCACCGTCATGACCCAGATAAAAAATATTGTACTTAGATATTCTGTCTAGGATTTTTTCGTACTTTTTTGTTCGTTGTTAAAAAAAGTTCATTCACAACTTGTAATGGCGAACAGTCCTCGTGGCCGAAGCAACCACATATACTCTTGTGATATGTGTTGTCGGCTCTTGCATAACTGGTTTTGTGATTCGTTTATCTACTTTGTTGTAAGATTTTGGTGGTCGATGTCTGTAATATTCTCTATACGTACAATTCTTCATCCCCATTTTGGTAAGAATGTTTAAAAACAACAATAAACTAACCCTTATATTAGAAACATGGATGATAATATAATTTAGAAATATCTACAAAAACTATTGGCATGATGATTTATGATGAAAATAATCTCTACATATAAATTTTGGTTTCTATTATAAAATCTTATTGGTCAAGGGGCTATAGCGCCTGGAAAATGTCCATCAAAGGTCCTTTTTTTGGAATAAAATATTCTATAAAACGGACTTATTGTACACCCTATAATTACATTCATTAGATTGTATTGGAATTTGTGCATGCACTAATCCCAATGCAATCTAATGGATGGTATGAAAAGTATGAGGCAAGTCAGGCTCACAGAATAATTTCTTCTATTATTGATATTTCCATCATTATTGCGTATAGCGACCTAGGGTTGAGATATGAAGTACGAGGCAAGTCAGGCTCACAGGAATCTTCCATAGATTATATAAAAAGAATTTCTACAGTACTAGATGTACTCAGGATTGTAAAAAAATTCTTCAGTCCTGAATGTTTCAGTAGCGACCTAGGGCTGAGATCTGAAGTTCGAAACCCTAAAATGGGTTCAAAAATTCAGAAATCTGCCAAAGTTCATCATAAACCCATTTTTTATTACTAATATATGATTTTTAGACATTAACAAGGATTGGAAAAAAGATTCATGAAAATGTAAAGAAAATTTCAAACATAAAATAAGAAATGAAGGATAAAGAAGATTGCGAAGAAGATATGTACCTTGATTGTGAAGAAGGTTTGAGAGCCATCGATTATTGCTTGGAATTGGGGGAGGTGGAGAAAGAAAAATCCAAGAAGTTTAGGGTTTTCAATTGGAGGAGGTGAAGGAGGGGAATGGAATTTGAAGAGAGAGAGAGAGAGAGAGAGAGAGAGAGAGAGAGAGTATAAATTAGAATAAAGAAGTTTGGGGGGGGGGGAGTGGTCTATAGTAATTTGTTGGCTGTCCTGAGTAAAAGTTGCTTCAGACTAGGGTATCACCAAGACTTGGGCTGTCCTGAGGAACTTTTGTAGTGCCTTTAGCAATTATCATATTTTATAAACAATTCGATATGATAATTTTTTTTTTAGTGATTGCTAACGGAAGTGGCTTATTGTATGCCTAGGACTGGTAAGAGTTATTTGATACGTCCTGTATTTGAGTCACTTAAAGTTACCCCTCCAATTATAATACCCTTTTAAACTAAGTGGAACGGTGACTCTTTTATTTCTGAAGCTCGAAAAAAAATTAAATAGGCAAAAAATAAAAGAGAACCTCTAACCCTAACCTCTACTCCTATATCTTCCTCACATCCAGTCGTTGGTCCCCCAACATGCCTCATCACCGTCGTCATCTCCTCATTTACCATCGTCGACCCCTCCCCACTCACATCGTCACTCCCGCCAACAAAAGCCACCACAACATGATTACACCTTGCAATGTTGTTGTAGGTGGAAGCGACTATGCAAGGGGGAGGGGGAGAGGGAGGGGGAAATGATGGGTGATAGGGAGAGATCGATACAATGACGATGGATGAGAGAGGGGGGGGGGTTAAGTTTTTTCTTTTTTACGATTATTTTTTTAGTGGTTAAAGTTTTTTTTTAAGTGAACAACGAACGTTTAGGGGTTATAAATATCTTTTACGAACTTTCAGTATTAATTTTAGTGTAATCTAATGTAAAAGATTTTTAATTATAGTTTGCAATTAATAATATTTTATTAAATTATTGTTCTTGAATATTATGGTCTTTTGGACACAACTTTAGTCTTAGTTTACAAAAAAGTAATAGTTTATGGTACTAAGTGAGGGAAAAAAAGTTTTTGCATCAAGTTAAAAAAAAATACTTTATGGTATCAGCTTGACAAAAAAAAAAATAGAAAATTGATGGTATTTAAGTGTAAATTAGTCTAATTTTTATTTTCCAGTTAAATTTCTTCCAAAGCAGCAATTTGTAGATTGTATAAAGATATTATAAACTTTTCGATTCTCCCACACATTTTCTTTTTGAATTCGTGAACCAAACATTCGAAAATGTTTGGATCCGTAAAAATTTTGTTCAGTTCCTCTAGTCAATCTATGAACAATAACATGCCCTTTAATTTGAAGAGGTCACGTAAAGTTGAAAATATTGCTAACTTTGATTAGTTGACTTGTTCTAAAGTAAGGATCACAGTATCGATATCAGATCATTTCTATCTGTATCAAGATCGGTGGCAATATTGGCGATTTCGAATCGAAGTATCGTATTTTTTTATATCAAAAAAAAAAAATTTATTAATATTTTAGAAAATATATTTTATATATTTAGGTGTAATTTTAATTATTTTTAGTGTTGTTTCTTAGTAGTTTTGAAATTGAATGAATACTAGTCACCTTTGTCGATTAGTTTGCATGCGATAGATAAATTTGTCTTTTACAACTTACTATGTTTTTACACCCTTATATTTATTGGACTTTTTCGTTCAATTTTATTTGCCGAGATGACCGAAAAAGAGAATCTCAATGTCAGTACTATCGGATATCGGACGGTATCGAATCGGGACATGCCAAACGGTATCGATATTAACTGTATCGAATCGGCATCGACCGATACTGCAAACTATATTATAAGCGCATGGTGATGGAGGAAATGTCACTCTGGTGAAAGAAAATAGAAATAGTTTCGATGATGGAGTTCCCTAATCTCTTTCATCAAACCCGTCTAAGCGGGGGATGGAAAAAGATCAAGTGATATTTTTTCTTCAACGAAATTAAGTAGCAACCTATAACAAAATGAGGATTAATTAATGATGTAACAAAATTAAGACAATAGTTCATTTGAATATTTAATTTTAATTGTTTTGATTTGTTAGTAATAAATCGGTTCTATTTACTTCTTGTTGTTACTTTAATTTGTCAATTTTTTTTGTTGGCTTGGATGTGTCTGTGCATGGCAATGTGAACGTATCTTAATTTTCTACATATATATAGCTAATTAGATTTTCTTTAAATTATTTGGAGTCTTCTTAATTTGTCCCATTTAATTTGTTGCAAGTATTGAAAGAGGGGTCAAATATTTCATGTCCATAAAAAATATTTTAAAAAATAACAAACTAATTCTAAACTTGGATGATAATTAATGGAATTTAAAAATATCTTTATAAATATTGACATGATGATTATTGGAAATATCCTAAAAGAGTCATATTCTTGATTGTGTATATCACAAGAATCTTCCGGAGATTATAGCAAGCTAGTTGTCCTAGATGAAAGTGGACTTTCAATTAAAATCCTTTTCATATTAAGATTTACTAGTCATAGTTATGTTTCCTAAATCAAAATATCATTATTTATTCCAATACTATAAATAAAGTCACAAATAGCTCCTTCCCATGCATCTACGTATCTCCACTTTCTAAAATCCTGACCCTAACTACAGCACAATGTCATTCTCGGAGGAGGAAGTAGAGCTAGCCAGCACCCTCCTGGTGCTAGCAGTCCGACCGGTCATTTTCGAAAGCCCACCTGTGCCGACAACCATCTCGACGTCGTCGACAAGGTGTGGGGCGAAGAGGAAGCGCTCCGTCCCCGGCGAGCTGGAAAACGTACCCTCGTCGACAATGTCCACCCCGACGTCGAGGAGAAATATTGTTCGTAGATCTGAAGAGAGCCCCGATAGCGTGCTCCTCCAGCTCTCGCCACCGACTAAGTTGCGGGATTCTCCGTGGTGGACGACAACGAGGAAGGGTGTTCGTATCACCAAGCCGCGGGGGGATCTCCACGGCGTGCTCCGCCTAGCGCCACGGTCGCCTCCACGCACTGTGCGGACGATGTTGTCGTTTGATCTGAACATTCCGTTGGAGGAGACGGAAGCAGAAGGCTAAGGATACACTTGAGATGAAGAGGAAGAGAAAGAGATATATATATATACACTTGAATCTTGATGATAGTTCATGTGATCTTTTAATTATTTCAGTTTTGTTGTAAGAAATCGATTCTTTTTTGCTGTTAACTTTTGTTAATTAGTTTACTTTGTCACCCCTTTTTCTAGGGTTTGGATGCTAATCATGCTACAATGTGTTCATTAGTAGGATGTTGTCGAACTTTTCTTCTTCTTCTTTTCTTCTTCTTGATCTTCTTGTTCTTGTCTATTAATTAAGTAGATTATATTAAATTATGTGGAGTCTGGTATACTTCTTGATCATGATTTCGTTGGAGTCTAGCTAATTTGGGATTCTTTAAGTTTCAGGTAAACTTAATGAAACAATGACTATTTTCTTTTGCTTCCAAAATAATGAATAATTAATCCTAAATTTATAATAAGTATTTCTTAAGATTAGGAGATTTATTTTTCAGTAATAATTTTATAGTATAATATAATTTGAAATATTTTTAATTATATTTTGAAATAAATAATCAATTTTTTTTTTCTTTTTTAAGAAATCAAATTCTTTTTTCTTGCTGTTAAATATTTTTAGTTGAGTTTTCATGTCCTTTTCTTCTCTAGCTAGGTTTGGATGCTAATCATGCTAAAATGTGTATTAACTAATTAGATTTTCTCAAATCCTGTGTCTCTTGGTTCTGTTTAATTTGTTGGAAGAAGAATTAATATTGGACAATAAATATTCCCTAGACAATAGTAGTCCCACTCCTAATATTCCCATCATCAATGATATATCATTCGAATATTTGACTATTCCTAAACGGATGTGGATTTTCATATTAAGTTTTGCTTGCTGCAGACATTCCTAATGATCAGAACCAAGAAAGTGTAAAATTGAATTAAAATACCAAAACTATAATAACATCATCCTTCTCTCTTTCTTAATCCCAAAAGAAACCCTAACTACAACACACAATACAAAAAAAAGTATTTTGATAAAAGCCATTATTTTCATATGTCTCACCTCACTGCTTATTCCTTATTCAGAAAAGTACGTTCACTTAAGTTTAGGCTTGAGTACCTTTAGATAGAGATATATAGTAGCAATCGAAATCTTTTACAAAAATGATAATTGACCCCCGGGACCAAGCCTCCGCATACGTGCATGACCATCTCCCAGTAGCTCCCAGTCCTCCCTCCGTATTCGTTTTGGGACCACTGTCGGAAACTCCGAACCGTCCGTCCAATGGACGGCCGTCACATCACACGGAGGCCATGGCCCTCAGAGTCCATAAAGCACAGTTGTTTTAAAAAAATGATAAATGACCTCCCAAGCCACATCACACGGGGCCATGGCCCCCGAGGTCCATAAAGCACAGTTGTTTTCCAAAAAAGCACACGGGTCATGACTCCCGGAATCTTTAAGGCAGGAAGTGATACCATTGACAAGGTTTTTTTTGTTTTTGTTTTTGAATTCACATTAACAAGTCTGAACCAAGTCCATCTTGATGAAGACAAATAAAAAAAGAATATGATTATATATATATATATATATATATATATATATATATATATATTTCAAAATTAAGTCGTTTAAGCTTTACGTATATCATCAATTAATTAATTTAAAAAAATTAATATTACATAAAAAAATTGTTGAAAAAATAAAATTAAATGTATTATAAATAACACTCCAATGATTCAAATCAAGCCAACTAGAGAGAATACCTCCTACCTTAACTACATGAGTTATAAGAGGTATTTGTTTATAATTAGACAATATTAAATAGTTAAATAATTAGATAAATTTTTTTAAATTTTTTAATTACGTGAGGATATACGCTTAGACGACCAGCCATTTTCAAAACTCTTTATAAAAAATAAAAATATATCCATAAAAAAATTATAATTAAAATATATAACAAATCTCTATCCTTATAATGAGGCTTGAGAACGGCTCATAATTGAGTCGTCTATGCCGTTTGTAAATACTCCATCATTTATTAAAAAAATTAATATTATTCCGTTTGTAAATCACCCACCATTTATTAAAAAAATTAATATTGCGTAAAAAAAATATTGAAAAGAATTAAATTTGTTATAAATAACATTATGGAAAATCGAACCTAACCAACCAAAGAGAAAGTCCTCCACCTTAACCACATGAGATAGAAGAAGCATTTGGCAATCTTCACTAATAAAAGGGGGCTTGAAAACGGCTCAAAATTGAACCGTTTAAGCTGTATGTATATTATCAATTAATTAATTAATTAAACAAATTAATATTATGTAAAAAAATTATTGAAAAAAATTATATTTGTTATAAATAACATTCCAATGATTCAAACCCAGCCAGCTAGAAAGAATACCTCCCACCTTAACCACATGAGTTAGAAGAGGTATTTGTTTATAAATAGATAATATTCGGTAGTTAATTAACAATTAGTTAAATTTATTTATTTATTTTATTTTTAATTACATGAGGATATACGCTTAGACGGCTAACCATTTTCAAGACTCTTTATGAAAAGTAAAAATATATCCATAAAAAAATATAATTAAAATATAATCAAATATATAAAAAAAATTTACTCATATAATGAGGCTTAGAAACGGCTCATAATTGAGCCGTCTAAGCCGTTTGTAAATCCTCCACCATCTTTAAAAAAAAAATTTAATATTATCCCATTTTTTTAAATCCTCCACCATTTATTAAAAAATTAATATTACGTAAAAAATTGTTGAAAAAAATTTATTTTGTTATAAATAATGTTATGAAAATCGAACCTAACTAACCAATGAGAATGCCTCCCACCTTAACCACATGATCTAGAATGGGCGTTTGGCTATAATTATATAATATTACATAGTTAAACAATTAGTAAAATTTATTTATTTTAAAAAATTTTAATTACGTGAGAATATACGTACGGCTTAGACGGCTAGCATTTTCAAGACTTTTATAAAGAGTCGAGGTATATCCATTACAAATTATAATTAAAATATAATCAAATCTATAACAAAGCGTAATTAAAATGTAAACAAATATATATAACAATCTTAGTTCAAATATATTTAAGTATGTAAACTATTTTGCATTAAAATCAGAAAAACTTTATTTTACGTGCGAATTTATTAAAATATAAACATCTCTACTAATATAAAGGGGCTTAGAAATGGCTCAAAATTGAGCCGTTTAAGTCGTATGTATATCATCAATTAATTAATTTTTAAAAAAGTATATTACATAAAAATTGTTGAAAAAAATTAAATTTGTTATAAATAACTCTAGGATTCGAACCCATCTAACTAGAGAGAATACCTCCCACATTAACCGCATCAGTTAGAAGAGGTGTTTATTCATAATTAGATAATATTAAGTAGTTAATCAATTAGTTCAATAGCTTTACATTGCCAACTGAGCTCCACGCCTCAGCACGTCCCAACAAACTTCGCAACTGGAGAGGAGGGTCAGTACATTACCATGCGCTAGTGAGTGGCCTCTAGCCAACTCAACTAAACCAACATAGTAATCATGTAATAGCAGATAAAATTATTATATTTTCTTTCTAATCTTACCTTAGGATTAGTTAACAAATCATAAGCATGTTATATGAAGCATACAAGTATAAATTGGTAAACAGTTATATAGACAAATATATATGAAACATAAATATGTTATTTGATATATTGAATCTTACCCAATGCTACTGTCCTTCCCAACAAATATTGCTATCATTCATGGTATATAACCGTGTCACAAGTGTGTCCGTGCATCAATTGTTAGCCTTCATAAAAAAATATGTGTATCGTGTTTTCGTCCCTACAAACAATCTGATAACCTTGCAAATAGATTTATATTTGCATGAAACCTAACTATATATAATGATCACTATAACTGTAAACCCCCTTCTCCAAATTTTATAATTTATTTAATCAATCTCTAATTAGATAGAATTGACAAATAAATAAACAATACAAAAAATATTATTAAATAAGAATCTACGTATAGTCTATGGGAATAGATGACAATAGTGGTCAGAATAAATAGATAATTTAAAATAAAAATTTTATAATAAAATAATTATTAATTAAATAATATATATATATATATATATATATATATATATATATATATATATATATTATATGGTTGAACTTATAAGATAAAATATAAGTAAGCAACACACCAATAATATAAAGTATTATTCTATAATAACATCATGCTATGCTAAGCTAAGATAAGATGAAGAGAATTCAAAAAAGATTAGAACTAATCTTATTGCCCCAAACCTATATTTAAAATTTAATTTATTTTAATCTAAAACTATCATATCCTCATTCAGATAGGATCAGGCCATTGTCGCCGGAAAAACCGAGCAACCATCAGAGAATTGTAAGGTAACTTTTTACTATAAACCCCCAACAAGTAGGTAATTGTATACTAGATTCAATAATTAAAGTCAAATACAATTTAGAGAAAAGAATTAAATAATAGAGAAATGACATCCCTGGCTTCTTGTGTGTCTCTCAGATTTTTAATACAAGGATAGCCTAAATTGGATAAGAACCCCTTTTGGTCCCTTTATTTGCATAGGACTCTTCAGTTAATTATATATAAAATAAATAACCTAATATACAGTACAAATATGTAACTTACTGGAAATGAACATATAAATAAGTCAGAATTTATATTGAATAATAAACCTTAACAGATAATAATAATAATAATGATAATAATCATAGTAAATATATAGAGCTATAGACCAAAATGATACTAATAAATAAATAAATTTATATTATCTAATTAATTCTTGCGTTAAATAGGTTGGACCAGACCATAGCACCGCGAACTCAACAAACTTTGGACACGAATTACAGGCAAGATACTTTGCCAATTTGTACAGTATTTTGCATGCTTTTCTTTTAAGTCATTATTTTCTTTGTCATGTATATTTTTCTATTGTTCTTTGTCATAATTGATTTGTCACATGCAACTCTAGTCTTATTTTCTCGTTTTACGTACACATTCTTTATTTATTTTTCATGTATCTCTGCTTGTTCGTGGACATATTGTGATGTATCTGTTTAGCCCTACGTGTTCGTTTTCTTGACTTGACTCGTACCACTTAGGATAGATTGAGTTCTAGTTATTGACATATGTTCCTCTATGACCAAGGGTGTCCTATGACATTAAGGTAATAAAGACTTGCCTCCATCTCTAGGACTGGGAGTGTCCCATGGTATTATCGTATTAGAGACTTGTTATTTCATCGATAATAGAGATTGCCTTTCGTCTCTAGGACTGGGAGTGTCCCATAGTTTTTGCCAGGTGCATCCTATGGTGTGATGGTATATTTATTTGTTATTGATTGTACATCATTGATAGTAGTTGCTTGTATTATTTGTCTATCTTTCTGCATCTTTCGACATGATTACTGTACTTTTTGGCATATTTCTATGTATCTTGTTATGTCCCACTGAGGACCTGGTCTCTTTTCAGGTATTTATCAGACGAGAGGATTACCCACAGACGTATGGACCGGGAACCAAGGATACGACAATATTTGATGGCCCTGTAAATGCTTAGTCTATTTTTAGCATGAATTTAGTTTTATTTCTTTGTTCTTTATTTTTATCTACTAGTAGTGGATTTGTCTCCACCGGACGAATCTTAGATTCTTGATGAACTTTAACTATTTGTACTTACATTCATCATAATCTCATGCACTTATATTTTTGGGTTATCTTGACTTATTCTGCTGATATGACCTAGTTTTGATAAACTCATTTTATTCTTCCGAGTTTATTCGAACATATATGCTAGTGGGCTGCAGACCATGAACCATATTGTTCATTCCTGGTGTTTATTCTTTATGTGGATTGATATTTAGTTGACTTGTCATATTAGACATGATATCATAGTATAGACAGCGTATACGTATTCGAGTTGGGCTAGAGTCCACTTGATATGTAGCTGGCCATTGCCACGTACTCTGGTCCTACATATTTTGGGACTGGGGCGTGACAATAACCACAAGGGATCTTTAACTATCTGGTTAGATGACTACCTTTTAGTAGCGGGTAGCTAGCCCCTCTGAAAGTTGGGCAATGACAATGCAAATGCATGAACAGTTAAACTATAAAATATATTCATGGTACATAAACTGAAATAACTATACAACACATCCTCTTTTCCACTACCACACTTCCTCGAGCCATCGCTCAAACCAATTCTTTTCAGTCTAAGGATTACCATATTTACTCACTTTCCAGTCCAAAAAATTCTATCTTGGCAACCCAACGATCCCAAATATTTCTCCAATAAATTTTATCTCTGAACCACAATACAATATTCTACATATTTTATAATAGGTACAATATTTCATATGATAATCTAACCACGATACTATATTATCCATTTAATAAGACAACAACAATAGTATATTATACAAGTCTCTGCCAACAGTTTAATATTTCATGTTTTACAACAACAAATTAACAACAATGATATTACTCTCCTTTATCTATCTTGGTTATTTTACTTAGCATTAACTATCTCATTGCATACAGAAACAAAGACTAGTAAATATCTTTTATTAAGTGTGGAGGTAAATGAGAGAATGATCAAAACCACCTACCATATGACGAAACGACTTTGTCCTGAACACCAAGATCTATGCATGATTCTTCTTCCTTAACCAAGCCTTTCGGGACAAGAACAGCACAATGCACCGCGTGGAGCAGGACATTATATAATACATCACTCAAAATAGTTTCGTCTTCTAGACTTAAAAGAGCGTACTTCTTGTCGACATCAATTGACCAATGAAAAAAATTAATTACTCAATCTATGATCCAAACTTCTATAATTATTTCACGACTGAACATGCATTTTACCAAAACATTCACGAAATACCTTTATCACGACCCGCACCCGATGTAGGGATGCAAGTCAGAAACAACGCCCAGTCTACGCCGTAGAATCGGTAGTAGAACGCTGTCTTGGTCTACTATACTATCTAAAATCTCACAATAATATGAAGTCTGCCAATAAAATCTCAACACAAAACTTAATCACATTCTAAAGCACGAGAAGATATCAAGGAAGTCTAATATAACTATCCATTCAATATATATAAATAATAATAGAAACAATATCCAATCTCATACTCTATGCCGAAAACAAATCTGGTACCAAAATGCTAACGAGACTAACTATGAAAACTAATGATCCGAATAAACCTACTGGCAATCACTCCAGAACTAGTGGATCCAAGTCTGCACCATCTATAAGTCGAAGTCCATAGTATGTCGGACACCAATCTCTCGGATCCTCTGAAAAATATTTTTCAGTCAGGAATAGAGCGAAGTACATACCTCAGAAAGCAGTTCCAATAACATAATCGAGCATATAAACAGATATAGAAATGAACTACAAGATCACTAAACATATGAATGATGAACAAGATATATACAGGTAATGTACGAGAATATATAGATCACCAATATGAATATCACAATATGATGAAGTAAACTGCAATCTAAACTATCTAATGTGCCTTAGAATACGAGTTCATTATGTGATCGGGTTGGGTGAACATGATCAGGTAAGACGGATTACAAGTGAAGTATGTAATCAGAATGTACACGATTTATAACAATGGCTTTGATCACATAATCAACTCCTACTCTACCACCCCCAACTAATACCGATGGATCCAATCACGACATGCTACGAACGCGAAAATATAACCACTGTCACGAGCAGTGGGTGTACACGAATATCATAACCACCGAACACGATCAAGCGGTGGGTGTACACGAATAAGCACACTGAACACGAGCAGTGTGTGAACACGAAGTAACATCAATATCCAGTATACACGATAAGATACAATGTACACGAGTACCCGCTGAACACGGTAGGAGATAACATCTCATGACGGGATCCATATAGCACCAGTTCGTGAAATCACTGTGTCAGAATCAACGTATACAATTCTAGAACATGCATATATACAATATTATGAATTGAAAACAATCAGAGAAATGTACTCGCCTGCGATCCAGAGCAATGAATGTCAAACTGTCCGAACTGGTGTCACACAAACCTATATATAAAATATTGCATTAATACAAGGATCTGGAAGAAAATAAGTTAAACTAGTTAACTTCTAGGTCATAAAGTCATTTCTAAGTCAAAAGTTAAACTAGGTCAACTCTAAGTCAAATCGGTCGAACTATAGTCAAACTATGGTCAACTACCTATTTCTAGGTTGCATGAGTCTAACTCAAAGATATTGGGCTCACACACTATGAATCTAGGCCATACAAGCTACAACTTAGGATACTAAGATACCGTATCTCAGGATACGCAAACAATAGGTAAATATCACATATCTATAATAAAGCAATATTATATATATAAATTATAATTACAAATGCTAAAATATTATCATGGTTTTGAACCAACTTGGTATCGCAATAGTAAACCTCTATCTTGATACCCAAACCCAATACCTTAGATATCCTTAATACCTTGGCATTTACCTTGGTATCTCAAGGTAATGTCACTCCAGTATATATATATATTGACTATCCAACTATAACTATAAACTACCATGTATTTAGTATTTATACCATACTATATACCTTATTTTAGTCACCTTAATACCAACCCATAATTAGTTTATAACTATCATATTACTATGCCAATACCTATTACTCATACCTTGGTATATCTTGATACTTACCTTGGTATCTCAAGGTAATTGCCAAAATTTTATATATGTACTAACTACCCAACAATAATTACATATATCAATCCAATATAACTCTAGTATGTACTAATAGAATAAATACTAACTACCAACTACACACTAACTATTAATACATATATACGTACATACATACCTAAAAATATATAATATATAAAAGATACTCATAACCATTGATAACTAAAGTATACTAACTTACTCAATAATATTATGTGCTACAACTAAATATATACATATATAGTATAATACAAATACCAATTAGGAACATATATATATATATATTAATTACCATATATATATTTAAATACATATATATAACCCACCATATATATTTATATAATATATATTTAAATACATATATATAACCCACAATATATATTTATACAATATATATTTAAATACATATAATCCATAATATATATTTATACAATATATATATAAAACTATATATATATAACTATACATACACTTATACATAGTAAATTGTATAAAATACCACATTGTAACATACACACACATACATATTAATATGTATATATAACTATACATATATGTATACATATATAAAATTATACACTATATAAATACATAACAATATATAATATAACTATATATATAACCACATATAAATATATCTACTATATTATATATACATATACTACCACTTATAAATATATATCTACATGTAGAAAAATAGCTACATAATAAATATACACATATAGTATATGCATAGGTACATAGATCTAAGACACAATATTACATAAATATATATACATAATATTATATATATATACATATATATAATTATACTTCTCCATGAAATAAGGACACAAAAGAATTAGATCTACAATTAAATTGCACATACATAGACCGTATCACCCCGTATCCCACTAGATTTAGGATACGCATGCGACACGAGTCCACCACACATCCAAACGTACCCCAAAGGACACAAACAATTCATATATATTATTTATGAACAATACGAAGAGTCAAATATAAATCTACGTGTCCGTGTCAAAATATGACATGCTCAAAGTCCCGTGTCGGAGGAAAAATCTCCAAATTAACACGTATCACCAAATTGATGGGATACGACCTACACGTACCCAATTGTGGATACGACACTATCCCCAAACACACAAGTATATGCCAAATTGATCTATAGGACCAATTGACACACACAACAAATATCAATTTCAGAATTCTCCAAAAATTGATACAAAAAGTACCATAACTTTCTCAATAGGCCTCTTATGAATACAAAACCAAAACCTATGGGTAGTCTATGCATATGGGTTGATTTCCATGATTAAATCTCATATTTAGAACCTAAATTAGGGGAAAAACTATATTATACCTATTGGGAGATGGATTCCCAATGAAACCTCCAAAATTGGTGAAATTGGCCTCCAACTTGTAAATCCTTGCTCCTCTTTGTAGATCCAGGCTTCCTCCTTGTAGATCCTTGCTCTAATAGCCTCCAATGGTGATTTGGAAAATAATTGGGTGGAAATTTGGTAGGAATTTGGTTGAAGAAATTTTCTAGATCTAGATTTGGAATAAAAAATGAAGAAAGAAAAAGTTTTTATCCAATTTATATAGGCCTCACTTGCCCCCTCCCTCAAGCTACTATGTAAAGTCTAAATACCCCTTGGGGCCTCTCATGAAGAAATTAATTAAGGAGGGAAGCTTCTAGTCTAATGGGTTTAACATAATTAATCATCCTCCTAATAATTGGACTTCTAATTATTAGGCTCAATTCTAACTATAATTAAATGTTGGTCCATGAGTCTAAACTAAACTAGTTGGTCCACTAACACAAGTCCAAAAATAAATCTAACATGCTAATAATAAATAATTAATACAATAAATAAAATTTAACATGCACAATATTTAATTAATTACCAAATGACTAAAATATCCTTTCCTAGAAAATATGGTAGTGACAAATCTACCCCCCTTAGAAGAATTTCGTCCTCGAAATTAAAACTCATCCTTCTCTCTTGGCCAGTCATATTCTATTAATACAAATCTTAGTATGGTCAAATCCCATCAATCATAGTCTAAATAGTATATATCCTATAACATACAATCATATCATTCTACTGAAAGAGAAATCATACTTGGATATAGTCTCTAACTATCATGAAATCAGTCTCTGCCCTGCTGAGATATCTTCTTTACTGGTAAGGTAATCTGTTATGCCACATGTGGCCTATTCCATCAGACACTATTAATCATCAATCTTGTCAAGATATTCTTAATACTGAGGGTTACTAAATACTAGTGATATACTCTAATTCTAGGTCATGGACATGCTTAGCTCATTGGCACTTGCTACTTAGGATACTATTCAAGATACTGCTAAGATACTATCCCTTGTTCTGTTTCAATCACCAAAATTTCTCAATCATTCTCTTGCAAGAAATACTTCTATACATTTTCAATCATGTATTTTATTAGCACACCCTCGTCCAAGTTATCACTCCCTATAGGATGCCTTATTTAAATCTTGTTACTGTCTACACAAGGTATCAGCTCTCATATGCATTTTGATGATACCCGTATACCAAGTTACTCATGTCTCTCCTCTATATTATTATATTAGTCACTAAAATGCTTGCCTAAACTTTTATAATACTTGAAGTACTTTGTTTCTTGTTACTAGGGTATCTCTTTCTATCAGATACTTGGTACAACTGATCCTCTAATATTTGTTTAATCATCTTAAGCTTCTCATCTGTATATTAGTATCACAATACATACATAATTACCTTCTAGCCATTACAACACCATGACATCTTACTGGTATCCTTATACCCCTCGGACTATTCTCTGATACATAAGACCTCTATACTCAAAATTGGCAAGGTACTATACCTACTAAACTTACTTCTCTATATATATTGTCTCCCTCCTCTACTGCTTGGATCACTTGTACTATTACTCCCAAATATCTTTCTATCTATATTAACTGATACACCAATCCAATGTCATTACACAATATACTTACTATTACTAGCATATTACTCAGCTAATCCCTGATATAGAAACACTAGCACTCTTGATATAGTAACACTAGATTTCTAACTACACAACATATGTCCTTAAGGTTCTAGGGTACTAGCTTCATCATTAGATCACCTCATAATACTCACTGAAAATCATGATCACTTGCATCCAATGCACTAGTTATTAATTTCTATAATACACACATTTCACTTCACTCTCAAAGGTCGACATATGATTCCATATCTCTATTGATGTATATGTATCTCTCCTTAAACCTTACAGACGGATATGCAAATCAGTGATGCACTATATATCTTCTATGACCAATCTTGATATTTCTCAACCCATGACATAATATTAACACTCATGCTTTTACTTTCTGATACTCATGAACTTCCACGCTGACACTTATCATCCACTATACATCCTGCACACAATTTCTCGATACTTCTCCCACCTATTGCTTCCAACACATTACTAGCCTCAATAATAGGTGAGATATCCATCACTAATCATATACTGGTACACTCCTATCTACTCACAGTAATGCTCTACTTTATCTTAACACAAGTCTTACTACTTTAGCACAATGTATTATTATTCCCTCATGCTCTCCCATACACTTATGGGTACCCTTCCACTATGGCACACTCATTAATACTCTTGATGCATATACATATCAATACTCTTGACACACCCAAGTATCAACCACCAATTTGAATATCATACTTCATTGATTTTCAACACAATTTTATTGATACTTAATTGTTACATGGATCACCCAACTACATAAATGCATGATTATCCTAAATTGGTATGCTGACTTTGATACTAACTCATGGAACCACTATTGATATTCTCTACTCCCTCTTCTACCTATAGTAACTACTAACTTATAATTACACCTATCATAGAACTAATGCTATAAAGTACTATGCTATGGGTTATCCCTAGATTTATGCCTATTGCTCACATGCCTAACCAAGAACCACTTACAGACTCATAAGTCACACTCTCAATAGTCAATACTAATACTCAAGATATAGACCTAATTGTAACTCACCAATTATCACACTAACAAGGACTCTAATAGAAATGAGCTCTATAAGGAACTAGAGAACTGAAGGTATCTCTACTGCTTAGCTAAAGAATGATGGAACAAAGTTCTACAATAACAGAAATGAATAAGTATTGAGATGATACTTTAAGAACCAATTTAAGATACAATCTGATAATCATACACGTCTGTCCGAAATATGACACTCAGAATCCTCGCCACGTCAGGAAACATAGCTGCGATAAACGATAGATTCCATAACTAAGGTATGCAACTCTATAATCATGTTATCTAGAATCCTCACCATGCCAACCGGTATGGCTGCAAGAAACTCTAAATTTTATAACTAAGATATATACATTCCGAAGTCAGGTCCCTACGTTTTTCGCTACGCCAGCTAATATGGCTGCGATAAACTCTAGGCTTTATAACCAAAGTAGACGTTTTACCTTTCTCACTGTCCTCATCAACATATGTCATCAGATGATACCGTAACTTAGTCCATAAAATTTCTCTCGACATAAAACAAACTAAATAACGAACACCAAGAATTTTGAATCATCCGATCACCAAGAATCAAATTCAACAATAGATCACCAAGAATTAATTTTAACAACAACAAGTGAGAGCAAACAGAAACAAGAGAAAAGATTTGAAATGGAAATTATAATAAGATTCTCAAGGGTCATCCCAGGAATCGCGCAAGAGATTTGTGATTGAGTATCCTCTTTCATCCTAATGTCCTATATCCTATCGCAGGCACGCAGTAGTACAACTAAGTTGTCGTATTACCATGATATCATAAAACTTGCGAAGCCTGACCTGTATGGGCCACCACTAAAAATGTGTCACGATCCGCACCCGATGTAGGGATGCAAGTCGGAAACAACGTCCAGCCTACGCCGTAGAATCGGCGATAGAACGTTGTCTTGGTCTACTATACTATCTAAAATCTCACAATAATATGAAGTCTGCCAATAAAATCTCAACACAAAACTTAATCACATTCTAAAGCAGGAGAAGATATCAAGAAAGTCTAATATAACTATCCATTCAATATATATAAATAATAATATAAACAATATCCAATCTCATACTCTATGCCGAAAACAAATCCGGTACCAAAATGCTAAAGAGACTAACTATGAAAACTAATGATCCGAATAAACCTCCCGGCAATCACTCCAGAACTAGTGGATCCAAGTCTGCACCATCTATAAGTCGAAGTCCATAGTATGCCGGACACCAATCTCTCGGATCCTCTGAAAAATATTTTCCAGTCAGGAATAGAGCGAAGTACATACCTCTGAAAGCAGTTCCAATAACATAATCGAGCATATAAACAGATATAGAAATGAACTACAAGATCACTAAACATATGAATGATGAATAAGATATATACAGGTAATGTACGAGAATATATAGATCAACAATATGAATATCACAATATGATGAAGTAAACTGCAATCTAAACTATCTAATGTGCCTTAGAATACGAGTTCATTATGTGATCGGGTTGGGTGAACATGATCAGGTAAGATGGATTACAAGTAAAGTATGTAATCAGAATGTACACGATTTGTAACAATGGCTTTGATCACATAATCAACTCCTACTCTCCCACCCCCAACTAATATCGATGGATCCAATCATGACACGCTACGAACACGAAAATATAACCACTGTCACGAGCAGTGGGTGTACACGAATATCATAACCACCGAACACGATCAAGCGGTGGGTGTACACGAATAAGCACACTGAACACGAGCAGTGTGTGAACACGAAGTAACATCAATACCCAGTATACACGATAAGATACAATGTATACGAGTACCCGCTGAACACGGTAGGGGATAATATCTCATGACGGGATCCATATAGCACCAGTCCGTGAAATCACTGTGTCGGAATCAATGTATACAATTCTAGAACATACATATATACAATATTATGAATTAAAAACAATCAGAGAAATATACTCGCCTGTGGTCCAGAGCAATGAATGTCAAACTATCCGAACTGGTGTCACACAAACCTATATATAAAATATTGTATTAATACAAGAATCTGGAAGAAAATAAGTTAAACTAGTCAACTTCTAGGTTATAAAGTCATTTCTAAGTCAAAAGTTAAACTAGGTCAACTCTAAGTCAAATCGGTCGAACTATAGTCAAACTATGGTCAACTACCTATTTCTATGTTGCATGAGTCTAACTCAAAAATATTGGGCTCACACACTATGAATCTAGGCCATACAAGCTACAACTTAGGATACTAAGATATCGTATCTCAGGATACGCAAACAATAGGTAAATATCACATATCTATAATAAAGCAATATTATATATATAAATTATAATTACAAATGCTAAAAGATTATCATGGTTTTGAACCAACTTGGTATCGCAATAGTAAACCTCTATCTTGATATCCAAACCCAATACCTTGGATATCCTTAATACCTTGGCATTTACCTTGGTATCTCAAGGTAATGTCACTCCAGTATATAAATATTGACTATCCAACTATAACTATAAACTACCATGTATTTAGTATTTATACCATACTATATACCTTATTTTAGTCACCTTAATACCAACCCATAATTAGTTTACAACTATCATATTACTATGCCAATACCTACTACTCATACCTTGGTATATCTTGATACTTACCTTGGTATCTCAAGATAATTGCCAAAACTTTATATATGTACTAACTACCCAACAATAATTACATATATCAATCCAATATAACTCTAGTATGTACTAATAGAATAAATACTAACTACCAACTACACACTAACTATTAATACATATATACGTACATACATACCTAAGAATATATAATATATAAAATATACTCATAACCATTGATAACTAAAATATACTAACTTACTCAATAATATTATTTGCTACAACTAAATATATACATATATAGTATAATACAAATAGCAATTAGGAACATATTTATATATATATTAATTACCATATATATATTTAAATACATATATATAATCCACCATATATATTTATATAATATATATTTAAATACATATATGTAACCCATAATATATATTTAAATACATATAATCCACAATATATATTTATACAATATATATATAAAACTATATATATAACTATACATACACTTATACATAGTAAATTATATAAAATACCACATAGTAACATACACACACATACATATTAATATGTATATATAACTATACATATATGTATACGTATATAAAATTATACACTATATAAATACATAACAATATATAATATAACTATATATATAAATACATATAAATATATCTACTATATTATATATACATATACTACCCTTATAAATATATATCTACATGTAGAAAAATAGCTACATAATAAATATACATATATAGTATATGCATAGGTACATAGATCTAAGACACAATATTACATAAATATATATACACAATATTATATAAATATACATATATATAATTATACTTCTCCCTGAAATAAAAATACAAAAGAATTAGATCTACAATTAAATTGCACATACATAGACCGTATCATTCCGTATCCCACTAGATTTAGGATACGCATGCGACACGAGTCCACCACACATCCAAACGTACCCCAAAGGATACAAACAAGTCATATATATTATTTATGAACAATACGAAGAGTCAAATATAAATCTACGTGTCCGTGTCAAAATGTGACATGCTTAAAGTCCCGTATCGGAGAAAAAATCTCCAAATTAACACGTATCACCAAATTGATGGGATACGACCTACACGTACCCAATTATGGATATGACACTAGCCCCAAACACACAAGTATATGCCAAATTGATCTATAGGACCAATTGACACACACAACAAATATCAATTTCGGAATTCTCCAAAAATTGACACAAAAAGTACCATAACTTTCTCAATAGGCCTCCTATGAACACAAAACCAAAACCTATGGGTAGTCTATGCATATGGGTTAATTTTCCATGGTTAAATCTCATATTTAGAACCTAAATTAAGGAGAAAAATTGAATTATACCTATTGGGAGATGGATTCCCAATGAAACCTCCAAAATTGGTGAAATTGGCCTCCAACTTGTAGATCCTTGCTCCTCTTTGTAGATCCACGCTTCCTCCTTGTAGATCCTTGCTATAATAGCCTCCAATGGTGATTTGGAAAATAATTGGGTAGAAATTTGGTAGAAATTTGGTTGAGAAAATTTTCTAGATCTAGATTTGGAATAAAAAATGAAGAAAGAGAAAATTTTTATCCCATTTATATAGGCCTCACTTGCCCCCTCCCTCAAGCTACTATGTAAAGTCTAAAATATCCCTTAGGGCCTCTCATGAAAAAATTAATTAAGGAGGAAAGCTTCTAGTCTAATGGGTTTAACATAATTAATCCTCCTCCTAATAATTGTGCTTCTAATTATTGGGCTCAATTCTAACTAGAATTAAATGTTGGTCCATGAGTCTAAACTAAACTAGTTGGTCCACTAACACAAGTCCAAAAATAAATCTAACATGCTAATAATAAAATAAATAAAATTTAACATGCACAATATTTAATTAATTACCAAATGAATAAAATATCCTTTCCTAGAAAATATGGTAGTGACAACCTTCCATTACTTACCAACACATGAGCAAATCCTTCGCAACACAACAAATACACCTATATCAACTCTTTCCTCTTATGTCTATGCACTATCCATCCAATCCATAGATGCCCCAAAATACTCAAACCGATCAACTCAATAAATTCTACAAGTCTCTTCCTTCTGGTCTAACTTGAACACACCTTACATAACTTTACATCATTTCTTTATAAATATATGCTCACTCATAACTTAATCTATTGAACAGCTTATACTACTATATTCGATCCAACCATTTCTAAATTTACCAATATTCTTTGCCTCCATCCGTAACACACCTTGCATAGAATCAAACTTCTAAAACTCACTTGGTAATACATTACTAGCAAATCTAGCTGCATAAACAAGCACCAGGAAACCAAATCCAGACTAAGGCAATCTACCCAAGCGCTATACCATACTATTTTAAAACAAAGAAAATAGAGTCAAAATCTACTAGATCCAATTTTTATGTAGTCATTCACAATATAATTATCTATCAATATCTATTAATCTTAAATTCTTATCTGAATACTAAAAAAACTTAATATACTGCCTAGACTTATCCAAGTAATATCAATACACACGTACACCTCACGGTTGTAACGACCCATTCCGCTCAAGCGGACTGCCGATTTAAATGGCAAAAGTGCAACGTCCCGACCCGCTTTGCTCAGCGAGATGACTCATTTGAGGCAAAGGATACCAAGACTTGGCTCTTCAGGAGTTTCGGCTTAGGCTTTCAGAGGCTTGCTCAGAGTATCCCTCGGCCGAGGCGGATCATCGCTAAGGTGGGTGGCTACGATGAATTTGTCTTTTCTTAGCCAGTATACTTAAAAATATGGACGTTTTATGCTAGTCGCTAGGTGAATCACCACATGCATGCTAATAAGAATGCAACACACCTAGCTAAGGGAATAATCTTAACTTATTATTTTGTGTGTGTTAGAACATGAAAATAAAATTTGCTTATAATCAGACCCTCGTATACTACCTTTGCCTTGTGCAACTAGACCCTACTACGCTGTAAACCCCCTCGACCAATTTAGGATTTAATTAATTTAAATTGAGAGACTAGGACTAATTTGGTTACAATTAGGATTAATGTACAACAATTTTGTGACTTAATACACCTCACTGTTGTTTTGATGTTTGGAGTGCTACACTAGTAGTTACCCTCAAACTAATTAAATACACATCTCCTAGACATGCTAGACTACCCATCTAACCCTTGTGTAACTTTTAGATACTCAATATTCTGCTTCATTTGAGATACGCAATATTCGTTACAAACGTCTATGTATTATTCCAATAAAACTAATTTCTCATAATTTCCCATTCCCATTTGAATTTGAGGCACAACCACAACCCAACTCCGTATAACCCAAATTAGGATATTAACCTATTCTGAGTCTGCTACGCCCATGACACTTGTGTCCCACCCAATTTTAGTTTCATGTGTCTTCAATTCATTAAAGAACGTCATACGCATTATTTTTAATTAAATTAAAGACAAATTTTACCTAAAGCAAGACCTAACCAAACCCATGTACACCCTTTCATGTGGACCAGCCCCATCCTAAGGAGTCCAGACCGGCCCAAACCCCGAGGTTAGCCCATATATCCCCTCCTATATAAATATACATTTCCTATATTGAAACCCTAGAAACATAAACCCTAGCAAAAACCTAGATTCACCTTCACCTGAGCACCCCTTCTTCCTACCCCGATCGGACGACACCACCACACCTCAGGCCGCCACCTGCACAGCACCTCACCCGCCTGCACTTCCCCCTCAACGCCGGACCACCACCCCCAACCGCCTGCACCATCGCCCGGCCACCATTCCGTTACCATCATCAACATCCCCCATCTTCTTCAACCCGACTCCATCTAACTCGAGCGTCCCAGCCGCCTCCAGCACCACCAACCACCACTGCCCGGCCGACCCCGACCTCTCCCACGTTCTGACCCCCGACCAGCACCACCCCAGCCGCCTGTCGCCGCTGCTAGGCTACTGCTGCCGCTGCTGCACCTACTGTACCTACTGCAACTACTGCCGCCGCGGCCGTTGCTGCCCGCACGTCGACCGGAGCTCCGCCCCACGCCGTAGGATGGCTAGTTAACAAGCACAGACCCCTCACATTCAGCCTCGATTAGGTAAACCTCGTTTTGCCTCTTCCTTCCTGTTTCGTTGTATAGTTGTATCGTCGTGTCGTCGTGTCGACGTGTCATGGTATCATTTAAAGGACACAAACTAAAATATGTTAAAACCTATGTGTGTGTATGTTTATATGATTTACTAGATTAGTTACTAATTAATAAGATAATAATTATCCCAATCATATGACTTGTATAAGGAACTTGTATTTCACCTAAAAATGTAGACATAGACCTAGTACACTTAACATGAGGAATAAGGACATGAAATTATATAAAACATAAATAGTTCCGTAAAACCCATAACGTGGTAATTTATTGTCGCGAGAGACACGATAACTGAGGACAGGACACGTGCGCACCCTAGCTATGTGCACACACGACTCTGTAGTCGACCAGCCGTGATCTTACGACAGTACCTAAGAGCAGCGTTGTAGTATCTGTGTGTGTTACTTTAGTGTCTGATGCTAGATTGCTATATTATATTGTGTGTTTAGGGTCACTGGACCAGCCAGGAGACACCACAGGAGCAGGCTATTGGCATTCACAGCTTGAGGACCCAGGCAAGATACCTTGCCATATTTACTGTTTAAATTAAATGATGTATATGTTGTATGATATCTTGTTGCTTTATTTCATATGACTGTGCGCGTCCGGGTTTGACTCGGGTGCAGTCGACGGATGCGTCGATGATTAGTATATTTGGCCTAGTCACTAGTAGACTTACCCATTGGAAGGATACTCTGAATTATTCCGAGACCTGACACCCTTACACGTTACACGGTGACAAATTTATATTGGGATGCGGGTTCGCGTACTCGACTAGCTATCGGTGCGTGTGGCATGCATCACGGTTAGTATGTAACTCAGGATTATTTTATTAGTAGAGACTTGGCATATTGATACGTGGTATGCACGTCGAGTATTCGACTGGTGTATCTATAATCGGCGGAAAGGACAATTAGTAGGCATATGGGATACACACATTGGAATCTGTAGTATCCGGAGGAGCCACGGATCCAATAACTCCCTTTATGCAGATTCTACGTTCTTCGGAGCGATATGTACGTTATATTCTATACAGATTCCATATTCTTTGGAGTAATATGGATATTATATATACTATGCAGCTTCCACGTTCTTCGAAGCGGTATGGACATTATGCCTACACCTACTCATACGTACCAAAGTTGTTCTCACATTCTATTCACTTATATGGTTAGCACACCCTTTATTGTATTTATTTTATTCAGTATTTATATATGACATGCTTCTATGTATCTTGTTACGTCCCTCTGAGGACCTGGTACCTTTCCAAATTTGGACGAGGCATATTAACCCAAAGTGTACGGACCCGGACAAGAAACTAGATACGCTACAGCGGAGGAGCTAGATGTGCTACCGTTAGAGTTTCTATGATCAGTGGTAGGCCTTCTGCCTAGGATTTGGAGCATCATTATCTAGTCATCTGATGCCCTAGTCATTAATCTTTTTATCTGTCATTCAGTACTTTCATTTCATCATAGTAGTGGGTTTGTTCCCACCAGACATTCTTGGTTGTACTATGATATTTTGAGACTGACGTTTATCTTCCAGCATTTATTACTAGCACATTCTTGCTGTTTATATTATGGATGAGATTAGATTACCTGTTGTTGATTTATATGGGGTATGTTAGTATTTAGGACAGCGCAGCACTCTTCGTTAGGATCCATTAAATTTGGATATCCTCGGAGACGTGACAGCTGACTATTGCCACGTGGCCTGGTCCCGTATATTTTTAGGACTGGAGCGTGACATGGTTTTAGTGGTGGCCCATGCAGGTCGACTTATTCGCTTGTGGTATGGTAACATGCCCAGCGAGCCTGCAATAGAATAGAAATTACTAGGTCTCATCCACTTTGATTATGTCTTTGAACTTCCTTCGTATTGCTTCTAAATATATGCATCCTGTTTGATTGATTCCGTACTCTTTTAATAAAGTCCTATCTTTTGCAGCAATATAAACTTGCGCAGTGGACGAGGAGCACCCGGTGCTGTGGTGCCAACTGACACCACCCAGAGAGAGGAGATACCCCAGGGACTACCTGGAGAACAACCACCACTACAGGCCCCGCTGATACATTGGTGCGAGACTTCTCAGGGCGATCCTACCCAACATCACGAGGGACAGACTTCCCAGACGATCCCCATACATCATTTTGAGGGCCAGAATTCAGGGGCTACACCAATGCCGCAAACCGAGAGGCCGACATCTGAGGAGACACCTACCGCACAGCCAGAGGTTCTGTCACGCCCCGATCCCGAAAAGGGTCAATCGTCCTCGCTGGATCCTTCACGGAACCGATTCGTCCTCGCTGGGGCGTGATGCCGTACGAGCCTGGAGTTGCGCTCGTACAAGGCAAGAACTTACAGTTATAGGAACCCACTTTGAAACACAATTTAGAAAACACATTCACAGATAATTGAACACAAGCGCAGGAAGAAAATATGCTTTTTCATTGATAATTCAGAGTAATTTACATAGAGTCTACATTGATGCGCCTTCTCGGCTACTTGAATTACATTAGAAAAGATAACTCAAAATGCAGGGCGCGCTCCATCAAATAGTCCCCGTCGTCCATACATTACGCCCTTGTATAGGTTGAAAGTCCAAGCCTCCAAAATAATCTGACTTCAACTATACTTCAAAATAGAGGTGCTCCTAACGCCTCTTCGTCTATCCACTAGCGTTGCACCGTCTGAGTGCCTGAAATAGTTGCCCACAACGTGGGTCAGTACTCAACTTGTACTGGTGAACGGGATGAATCCCACTCGACTAAATCGACACTAGCTTATTAGGGGCGAGTATGCATTAAGATTACTTCTATAAAGAAGCAAGTGACTTCAATTCATATCAGTTGCATGTTTTGATATAAATGAAAATAGCATTGAATCCAACCAGTGCATCGATTGCTTACTCAACCGATGCACACCTTCCCTGCAACGAAACACAAGTATACTTACCATCTGCACAAGACAATAAATTAGCATGTGTTCTATTCTATGCGGTCATTGGTGTGATCGACACCTTAGGGACATATTCCAAGCATTAACGGCGCGCCCTATCAGCCCGGGTAGCAAGCCCCGCTGGAGGTCCCGCAATGCATCGTGACGAACACGAATCAATATTTCCCTCCGGATCGATACGGTTCCAGTGCCCCGGAAAGCCGTTTCGAGGAAATGATAAACCTTGTGCACAAGTTGTCCCAGACCATGCAAATGCATGAACATTTTATATCTCATACAATGCATCGAATTAAACAAAAGAAGTTAAGCAGCAATATATATCTCATGCAACAGTTCATAATTTTCTCAATGCGGTATTCCAATTTTGATATCCCATGGGTCCAAACTCTATCCGAGGCACCAGGCCGCAACCAACAGCCAACTTCCCATTCCAACCAACTCAAGTTATAAGATGTGCAAGCATATAGTAAAATTAGTCTATAATTCCCATGTTCCTTTCTTAGTGGCTGGCATGCATGTGGCTAAGCATTTCCCTAGGCGTCCAACCGGGCATCATCGAGTGAACGTTTGAAACATTAGAGATGTTGGCGTGAAGAAGTAGGAAAGAAGGGACCAAACCACTCACTGGTTAAGGGAAAAGTTGCTGAAACAAGGAATCCCGTCTAGCGACGATGAAACGTCAGTTACGCGGACCTGCAACAGCACGAGCACCGAGTTAGAATTCTTGCCTATTCTTCCTTGCCGAACTCCCCAAAATTCAAGCTCCAATCAATAAAACCAACAGCAAAAACCAAGCAACTCGAAAGCAACACCAAATCAAATCCCAAAGCGGCAATCAAGAAAACCAAGCAACCAAACACGAAAACTATTGGACTCGTTTAAATAGAGGTCTTTTCATGAGTTGGAAAGGATCATCGCATTTCGTCCGAGGCAAGAAGATGCCGAAGATCTAAGCATACTCTGACGGACTAGCCACAAGCCCAATTATATAGTGCACATCCCAGTCGGATCGGGATTTGAGGCACTACATAATATACCACTAAGAAAAAGTTTCGTCCCGAAACTTAAGAACAAGGCCCTACCTCCGACTGAGTGAACAACGAAGGATATTTCTCCTTCATCTCCGATTCCATCTCCCAGGTTGATTCCCCAACTGAATGGTTCCGCCACAGCACGCGAACCAAGGACATCGTACGGTTGCGAAGTACTTTTTCCTTACGATCCAGAATCTGCACCAGTTCTTCTGAGTATGATAAATCTGTGCGCAGTTCCAATTGTTCGAAGCTAACCACATGACTCGGGTCATGCACATACTTCCGCAGTTGAGAAACATGGATTACGTCATGCACTTCAGCCAAGGCGGGAGGTAGTGCAATCCGGTATGCCACAGCTGCCACTCATTCCAGAATCTCGAAGGGGCCGACAAACCTGGGACTTAGTTTGCCCTTCACGCCGAAACGCATCACCCCACGCATCGGCGTCACTTTTAAGAATACATGATCCCCGACCACGAATTCCAAAGGTCTACGATGAGCATCGGCATAACTTTTCTGTCGGCTCTGTGCCGTGCGGAGTCTTTCCCGAATCAAGCGAACTTTCTCAACTGCCTGTTCTACCAGCTCTGGCCCGAGTACTTGCCGCTCGCCGACTTCGTCCCAACAAATTGGAGATCGACACTTGCGCCCATAAAGTGCTTCGTACGGTGCCATCTGGATGCTCGATTGGTAGCTGTTGTTGTACGCAAACTCCGTCAACGTGAGATGCGTGTCCCAACTAGTCTTCAAATCGATTGCACACAGCCGCAACATATCTTCAAGTATCTGATTTGTCCTTTCCGTCTGTCCATCAGTCTGGGGGTGGTATGCAGTACTGAACTGTAGCTTGGTTCCCAAAGCAGACTGTAGGCTTGTCCAAAAACGAGATAAGAAGCGTCCGTCACGGTCAGAGACGATTGAGGCAGGTACTCCGTGTAATCGAACAATCTCGTCTATGTAAATCTGTGCTAACCGATCGACGCTCCAAGTAATTTTTATAGGAAGGAAGTGGGCTGATTTGGTCAAACGATCAACTATGACCCAAATCGCATCATGCCCCCGCGGCGTCTTCGAAAATCCCACAATGAAATCCATAGTGATTTTGTCCCATTTCCACTCAGGAATAGCGAGGTTCTGCAGCTCCCCGTCGGGCCTCTGATGTTCAGCTTTCACCTGTTGACAGGCCATGCACTGTGACACAAAGGTCGCCACATCCCGCTTCATACCTTGCCACCAGAAGGTTCTGCATAAGTCCATATACATCTTAGTGCTCCCCGGATGCAAGGAATACTTCGCATAGTGTGCTTCCGCCATAATTTCCCTTCGGAGTTCTGGGTCGCTAGGAACACATATCCTTCCTTTCATTTGTAAGGTCCCATCTTCGCCTGCCACAAAGTCAGACGTCTTCCCCGCCGAAATCAGTCCGCGTGCCTTCGCTAGGAACTGATCGCCCTCCTGAGCTGATTTGATTCTATCACGCAGACTTGGTTCAAGATGGAGTGATGCCAGCTGCACTCCTTGATGCTGAACACGGAGCTCGATGCCCATCGCCTCAAGATCTCGAAGTAAATGGTTGTTTATGGATAATGAGCCTACATACTTCTGACTCAGAGCATCAGCAACGACGTTTCCCTTGCCCGGTGTGTAAGCGATCGTCAAATCATAGTCCTTAATCAGTTCTAGCCAACGCCGCTGTCGGAGGTTCAGTTCTCGTTGTGTGAATAGATACTTGAGGCTCTTGTGATCTGTGAAGATTTTGCAAGCAACACCATAAAGATAATGCCTCCACAACTTCTGTGCAAATACAATTGCCGCCAATTCCAAGTCGTGCGTCGGGTAGTTTTTCTCGTGCGGCTTCAGTTGCCTGGAGGCGTACGATATTACCTTATCCCTCTGCATAAGCACACATCCCAAACCAAGTCCCGAGGCGTCACTGTATATCTGAAACTCCTCTACCCCATCTGGAAGAGCAAGGATCGGAGCTGAAACAAGACGCTGCTTAAGTTCTTGAAAGCTGGCTTCGCAGTCATCACTCCATTTGTATACAATCCCTTTTTGAGTGAGGCGAGTCAAAGGCGAGGCCAGTTTAGAAAAATCCTTCACGAACCTACGGTAGTATCCCGCTAGGCCCAGAAAGCTTCGTACTTCGCTGGCTGATGTAGGTTGCTTCCAATCCACCACTGCCTCTATTTTCTTTGGGTCTACGGCGATGCCCTCTGCCGAGACAACATGACCCAGAAATGCCACGTTGTTCAACCAGAACTCACACTTGCTGAGCTTAGCGTACAACTGATGCTCTCGTAATGTCTGCAGTACGATCTTTAGGTGTTCCTTGTGTTCTGCCTCGTTCTTGGAATATATTAGAATGTTGTCGATGAACATGACCACAAACTTGTCTAAGTACGGCCGAAACACGCGGTTCATCAGATCCATGAAAGCTGCAGGGGCGTTCGTCAAACCGAACGACATCACAAGAAATTTGTAGTGTCCGTATCGGGTCCTGAATGCAGATTTTTGAACATCATCTGGTTTGATTTTCAACTGGTGGTACCCTGACCTGAGATCAATTTTAGAGAAAACTGTTGCACCTTGCAGCTGATCAAACAAGTCATCTATCCTTGGCAATGGGTACTGGTTCCGCACGGTCGCCTTATTTAGTTCTCGGTAGTCAATACATAGCCGCATGGATCCATCCTTTTTCTTCACGAACAGCACCGGAGCGCCCCACGGAGAAACGCTTGGACGAATGTATCCTCGGTCCAACAGATCTTGTAACTGAATCTTAAGTTCCTTCAGCTCTGCTGGGGCCATTCGATAAGGTGCCTTCGATATCGGTCGCGCATCCGAAAATGTGTCGATGTTGAATTCGATCTCACGATCAGGAGGCATTCCAGGCAGCTCGTCCGGAAACACGTCGAGGAAGTCTGCTATAACATCAGCCTGAGCTGCATTTGCACTTTCCTGCCGGGTGTCTCGAACTGAAGCTAAGTACCCTTCACAACCCGAATGCAGCATACGCCTAGCCGAAATTGCTGATATCATCATTGCCGTCTTTGGTGCAGCGCTGCACGAATAGTAAAAGTCTGCCTCGCCGGGTAGACGGAATACAACTCGCTTCTTCGCGCACTCAATTGTTGCATAACAGGCACCCAACCAATCCATCCCGAGAATAATGTCGTAATCCTTAATGTCTAATACAATGACATCTAAGGAAAGCTTCCTGCCTCCGATGCAAATATAACCATCCTTACAGATCGCATGGGCGGGCATGTCGACTCCCGAAGGTGTGCTCACGCAAAGATTCATATTTAAGGGAGTAGAAGCTAATTTATGCTCAATAGTAAAATCAGCAGATATGAAACTATGCGTAGCACCTGAATCGAATAAGACTCTAGCGGGCAAATCTCTGAAAAGTAATGTACCTGTCACGACAGTTTCAGAGACGGATGCTTCGTCCCGAGTCAGTGCATAGACTCGTCCTTGAGCACCCTGGCGTCGTGGGTTCAACGCCACAGCGTTGGCATCACTTGCTGGAGGCCCCCTGTTGTGATTCCCGTGGTTCTGATTCCCGTGGTGCTGATTCCCATTGTTATGATTCCCATTGTTGTGATTCCCGTTGTGCTGATTCGGTTTTGCCTTACGGCAGTTGAAATGCTTGTGGTCCAGGCGACCACATTTAAAATATCCAGTAACTCGGCATTCCTCCACTCGATGCCCTAATCTGCCGCACCTGTTGCAGTATGGTGCACGGGACGGGCCCCTATGCTCAGATGTGTGCAGACGCTTTTGTGCTCCAGACCCTCCCATTTTCTGAGGCCGCTTATTATCGTTGGTACGGGAGGTTTGCACATCGGCCTTTGGTGGACAGCGCCCAAAGATCCGCTCGCTGTTCAGGGCAGCTTCATAATATTCCCTGTATGTTTGGCACTTCTGGTTGATGACGTCCCTACGCAAATTGTCATTCAAACCCTTCTGGAAGCGATAGCACCACGCCTGCTGGTTAGGCAAGAAGTGCCCAGCAAACTTAGCCAGTTTAGCGAACGCCGAGTCATAATCGTCGACAGACATACTTTCTTGCACCAGATTGCTGAAGTCGTCTTCTTTTTGTTGCCGCACAGCCCGGGGAATATATTGTTCAATGAAGGCAGACTTGAACATTTCCCATGTGATTTTGCAGTTGGGATTGGCATCATAAATCCCCTGCTTAGTGGCCTCCCACCAATCATGCGCACGCAGCTCCAGTTGAACTGATGCACAGGCCACTATTTTGGATCCCCTAATGCCGACCAGATTGAATAGTCCCTCCATCTTTGTAATCCATCCCATCACCACGTCCGGTTCTGCTCGTCCGTTGAACGTTGGTGGATGCATCTTAGTGAATTCTGCCGCACGGCAGGTGTTCCTTGCTGGATGCTGTGTTTCTTCGGACTCATCCTCTACCGCCACAGCCGGCGGTGCAGCAGGCGTCACCGTGGCTCCCCCGTTGTTGGGTACCAAGGATGCAATCAGTTGCATCATGGTATCCGTCTGCTTTTGTTGAGCAGCCTACTGTGCCTGTTGAGAAATGGCTTGTTGTTGCTGCACCTCCATGAGATGCATAAGTCGTTCGGACATATCCATTGAACCCGCTCCTCCGGATTCTCCAGAACTTGCCGGATCGTTCTGGACGGGCTGAGCACTGCTTGCAGTGGCAGTGTTTTTCTTAGCCATTGCTACAAAAGAGAGTAGCTTGTTAACACCTCAAAAACGATAGATTTTTGTATCTATGGGCTCATTGTATAGGCGACTCATCTCATGCAGCGGACACCGAATGCAACTCAACCGAGAGGCGCATCAAACTCCTTTATAATCTTTTGAAATCCCAAGGATGTAAAGCCTAAGCTCTGATACCAATATGTCATGCCCCGATCCCGAAAAGGGTCAATCGTCCTCGCTGGATCCTTCACGGAACCAATTCGTCCTCGCTGGGGCGTGATGCCGTACGAGCCTGGAGTTGCGCTCGTACAAGGCAAGAACTTACAGTTATAGGAACCCACTTTGAAACACAATTTAGAAAACACATTCACAGATAATTGAACACAAGCGCAGGAAGAAAATATGCTTTTTCATTGATAATTCAGAGTAATTTACATAGAGTCTACATTGATGCGCCTTCTCGGCTACTTGAATTACATTAGAAAAGATAACTCAAAATGCAGGGCGCGCTCCATCAGATAGTCCCCGTCGTCCATACATTACGCCCTTGTATAGGTTGAAAGTCCAAGCCTCCAAAATAATCTGACTTCAACTATAATTCAAAATAGAGGTGCTCCTAACGCCTCTTCGTCTATCCACTAGCGTTGCACCGTCTGAGTGCCTGAAATAGTTGCCCACAACGTGGGTCAGTACTCAACTTGTACTGGTGAGCGGGATGAATTCCACTCGACTAAATCGACACTAGCTTATTAGGGGCGAGCATGCATTAAGATTACTTCTATAAAGAAGCAAGTGACTTCAATTCATATCAGTTGCATGTTTTGATATAAATGAAAATAGCATTGAATCCAACCAGTGCATCGATTGCTTACTCAACCGATGCACACCTTCCCTGCAACGAAACACAAGTATACTTACCATCTGCACAAGACAATAAATTAGCATGTGTTCTATTCTATGCGGTCATTGGTGTGATCGACACCTTAGGGACATATTCCAAGCATTAACGGCGCGCCCTATCAGCCCGGGTAGCAAGCCCCGCTGGAGGTCCCGCAATGCATCGTGACGAACACGAATCAATATTTCCCTCCGGATCGATATGGTTCCAGTACCCCGGAAAGCCGTTTCGAGGAAATGATAAACCTTGTGCACAAGTTGTCCCAGACCATGCAAATGCATGAATATTTTATATCTCATACAATGCATCAAATTAAACAAAAGAAGTTAAGCAGCAATATATATCTCATGCAACAGTTCATAATTTTCTCAATGCGGTGTTCCGATTTTGATATCCCATGGGTCCAAACTCTATCCGAGGCACCAGGCCGCAACCAACAGCCAACTTTCCATTCCAACCAACTCAAGTTATAAGATGTGCAAGCATATAGTAAAATTAGTCTACAATTCCCATGTTCCTTTCTTAGTGGCTGGCATGCATGTGGCTAAGCATTTCCCTAGGCGTCCAACCGGGCATCATCGAGTGAATGTTTGAAACATTAGAGATGTTGGCATGAAGAAGTAGGAAAGAAGGGACCAAACCACTCACTGGTTAAGGGAAAAGTTGCTGAAACAAGGAATCCTGCCTAGCGACGATCAAACGTCAGTTACGCGGACCTGCAACAGCACGAGCACCGAGTTAGAATTCTTGCCTATTCTTCCTTGCCGAACTCCCTAAAATTCAAGCTCCAATCAATAAAACCAACAGCGAAAACCAAGCAACTCGAAAGCAACACCAAATCAAATCCCAAAGCGGCAATCAAGAAAACCAAGCAACCAAACACGAAAACTATTGGACTCGTTTCAATAGAGGCCTTTCCATGAGTTGGAAAGGATCATCGCATTTCGTCCGAGGCAAGAAGATGCCGAAGATCTAAGCATACTCTGACGGACTAGCCACAAGCCCAATTATATAGTGCACATCCCGGTCGGATCGGGATTTGAGGCACTACAGGTTCCATTACCACCACCTCCACCTTATCCACCCCAGATGCCACAACCATATGGACAGCCATAGTTGCTTCAGTTCTTCCAAACTATGATGCAAGCACAGTGGCATCAGACCGAGACGTTGAGACAGAGTTTGATGGCAGTACTAGAGAGGACACCTGTCACAGCACCAGTACCAGCACCCTCACTAGCTCAAACAGGTGGCACTATTCGATGGTTCCGACAGATGGGACCAGATACTTTCTCAGGCAACGAGACTATAGAGGAGATCTCCGATTGGGTCGCCAACACGAAGATGCTACTAGAGGCTTCACAACTGCACCCAGACCTTTGGATGACCGCAGTGAGGGCCCAACTGAAAAGCAACATCCATCACTGGTAGGATTCTATTGAGCGTAGTGTAGGCAAGAACCAGACTTGGGAACAGTTTTTCGAATACTTCAATGCGAAGTATTTCCTAGCTATAGTCAGAAATGCCCTGTACTCCCAATTTCTACATCTAGAACAAAGGAATATGACTGTTGACGCATATGACACAGAGTTTAGCCGTCTTAGCAGATTTGGTGCCGTCCTGATACCCAATGATCTAGAAAAGGCCCAGAGATTCCATCATGGCCTCACTTTCGAGCTATAGAGGTATACCACCACACAGGCGAGGATTTCTTATGAGGAGGTTCTTGCAGAGGCGAGGATCCAGGAGGCCATCGGCAGAGGAACAAGACGTTCCAGTATGACCATACCAGCCAGAGCCCAGCAGAGGACAACACCGTACCAGAAAAAGGAGCTTCTGAATTGCCACTACTGTGGTAAGGTAGGACATTTCCAGAATAATTGCCGAAAGAGACTGGGAACATGCATGATTTGTGGAGTGAGCCAGCACCATGCTCGAGACTACCCACAGCGCAGAGACATAGCACCGCAGACCGGACAGAGACTAGCAGCACCAGTCCCGAGGATACTACCCCCACTAGGAGGCCAGCATCCACCAGCACCCAAGGGATTTCAGAGGGGACCACCCTTGGCCCCACACCAGGCACAGTTTGATCGAGCCCGACAACAGACCGGAGGACAGAGGCACGGACAGGCCTTTGCACTAGCAGCTACTGAGGAGGAAACAGAAGGGGAAGCTATCACAGGTACCATTTTAGTTGCATCATTATCTGCAACTGTATTATTTGATTCTGGAGCTACACTATCGTTCATATCTAGTAGATTTGTAGCAATGCATAGATTAGCTACTTCCCCCTTACCTAAGAGTTGAAAGATTCTTACCGGAGGAGGTATCGTGCCGGTTACCAGCACTATTAGAACGTATTCGGTAATCATATGTGGTAGAGAGATGAGAGCGCGATTCTTGGTATTACCCATGCCATACTTTGACGTTGTGCTAGGCATGGACTGGTTGAGCCAGTATAATACCGTACTGGATTGCCAAAAAGATAGCGTCACTTTTAGACCTCCAGATCAACTGGAGTTCGAGTATATGCGAGGGACCGTCGAGCAAGGAGTATGACAGATAGCTGGAGCTTACATGGCTATGGAGATGGTATCCCCACCGATAGTTGCAGAGTTCGAGGATGTTTTCCCAGAGGAGTTGTCAGGCTTATCGCCAGATAGAGACGTAGAGTTCACTATTGAGCTAGTACCCGAAGCAGCACCGGTATCTTCTAATGTATACCGATTAGCGAAGAAGGAACTAGATAATCTGAAGCTACAATTAGAGGAGTTACAGAGCAAGGGATTTATCTGTCCTAGTGTATCACCCTGGAGAGCACCAGTGTTGTTTGTACCTAAGAATGATGGAACAGTACGTATGTGCATTGATTACAGAGCCCTTAATGCTTTGACTATCAAGAACAAGTACCCCATGCCGCAGATTGATGATTTATTCGACCAGCTGTCAGGAGCAGTGGTGTTCACAAAGATTGAATTGAGATTGGGTTATCATCAAGTGAAGGTGCGAAGAGAAGACATTCAAAAGATAGAATTCAGGACTCGTTATGGTCACTACGAGTTCTTAGTGATGCCTTTTGGACTAAAAAATGCGCCTGCTGTATTTATGAACTTGATGAACAAAGTATTCCACCAATACTTAGACCAGTTCGTGGTAGTCTTCATCGACGACATCTTGGTGTATTCGAAGAGCCACGAGGAGCACGAAGAGCAATTGAGACTAGTGTTAGACACGCTGAGGAGAGAGAGGCTTTATGCCAAGCTGAGCAAGTGTGAGTTCCTCCTAGATCGTGTCACTTTTCTTGGACACGTTATCTCAGGAGATGGTATTTTAGTAGATCCGGTGAATATTTTATCAGTAGAGACATGGCCAACCCCTACCAATGTCTCGGAGGTGAGAAATTTCCTAGGACTTGCCGGATATTACCGGAGGTTCGTAGAGAACTTCGCAAAGATTGCAGAGCCGATGACCTGCTTGACCCGTAAGAAGCAGGAGTTTACTTGGACAGAGGAGTGTCAGAAGGCATTCGATAAGCTGAAGAAGCGTCTGACTACAGCACCTATCTTGATGTCACTACCACATTTCTAGATTAGGGCATTATTGTAAATTGCCATATTAATTTATTGTGTTAATATAATGTATGATAAGTTATATTATAAATTGTTGATCCATGTATTATCATTTTCCTCCCTATGGAGTTGAGATCATTGACATGATGAGTTATGTTTGTTAGGCTTGAGACCTAGACAGCGTTCTACCGCCGATGCTGCGGCGTAGGCTGGACGTACCCACGGCTCATGCCCACTTTTCGGGTGCGGGTCGTGACACTTGACCATACCTTCTGGACCCGGAGGATTCGTGATCTATAGCGATGCATCCGGGAATGGATTAGGATGTGTCTTGATGCAGCATAGAAAGGTTGTGGCCTATGCCTCTAGGCAGTTAAGGACCCATGAGAAGAACTATCCCACTCACGAATAGGAGCTTGCCGCTGTTTGGATAAACAAAGTTTATACGAAACTTTTGCTTACAAACGAGAAAAAAAAAGTACAAATAATCCTATACGAGGATATTAAGTACAATAAAATAATTCTGGGGAAGTATTGCTATGGAAGTCTGATCTGCAGTCGATCACTTTGTTCCTTGGACTACACGATGATGAAGAAGTGCTGTAGAAGAAGCTTCAAACTTTCTCTGAACTGAAGGCAAAAGCCGGCCAAAGGAAAATTGCAAGTAGGATCGAATTCTTATTGCCAAAGTTGTCAGCCAAAAACCAATTTCCCCCTTTACCCTGTGACTAGGGGTCTCTATTTATAGAGATCAATCAAATAACTGCCTGGTTGGCGTAAAAGCCAAATGACTATCTTGTTGGCGTAAAAGGCCAAACTTTGAAGAAGATTACCTTATTTACGCTGTGGTTATGATAACTTCTACCTACGTTCAAATAATCTTCTGAATCTGCGTATGACACGTATTCCTTTATAAGGTAATGCGTATAACTGCTTCTCGAAGATCATGGCATGCAAGCCACGTAGGTAACTGCCCCTACGTAAAACTTGATGATTCATGAATAATAGATAACCAGCATAAAATAGCCAATTATCCTCCACGACTGAGGTCTTGAGCGTATTCTGGGCTAAATAGCCTTATCAACGTACCTTTGCAAATATAGCCGAGTTGGCATATTTCGAGGAGACAGCATACGGCGTACTCCTATAGTTAAAAATAGCCTGGTTGGCGTAAAAGCCAAATGACTGTCTTGTTGGCGAAAAAGGCCAAACTGTGAAGAAGTTGTCTCATTTAAACTGCGGTTATAACAACTGCTACCCACGTTCAAATAATCTTCTGAATCTGCGTATCACACATATCCCTTTATAAGGTAACGCGTATAACTACTTCTCGAAGATTATGGCATGCAAGCCACGTAGGTAACTGCCCCTGCGTAAAACTTGATGATTCATGAATAATAGATAACCAGCGTAAAATAGCCAATTATCCTCCATAACTGAGGTCTTGAGCGTATTCTGGGCTAAATAGCCTTATCAACGTACCTTTGTAAATATAGCCGAGTTGGCATATTTTGAGGAGATAGCATACGGCGTACTCCTATAGTTGAAAATAGCCTGGTTGGCGTAAAATGCAAGGATGGTGATGTGAGCGTATTAGTCACAGTCTTAGCTTTCCCAGTCATGAGAAATTTTGAAAATAGAACAAAATCTCGTGCATTAAATGCAGAGATATGCCTCAATCTCGTGCATCAAATGCAGAGATATGCCTCAAGCTTTGTAGAAGAAACAACTTTTGACGTGGTGTCTAATTTTGTCTTGTCTTGAGCGTAAAAACTCATTTCTGTCAATGCAGAATAGGCAACGTATTCAGAAGACTCTATTTTTCTTTCTTTGAATGCGTAAAAACTACTTGTATAAAAAATATGTCATAAAATGATAACCTGGGTCTCTGTGCAAAATTATCACCATAGCCGTTCTCTCGATCATCGTGCAGTACTTTTGTCAACTGTCAGGTTCACTGATTTGACTGACAAATTTATCCAAGGAATATGAAGAGTTCCTCGTACAACTTTACGCTGCATTAAAAATAACATATTTTAAACTTTACGTAGGAAGGTATAGCAACCTTTTACGTAGAACAGCCTTGAAGCTCTGCTTTACGCGGATAGCTTTGAAGCCCTATTTTACGCCAAACAACCTTGAAGCTCTGTTTTACGCAGACAGCTCTGAAGCCCTATTTTACGCCAAACAACCTTGAAGCTTTGTTTTACGCAGACAGATCTGAAGCCCTATTTTATGCTAAACAACCTTGAAGTTCTGTTTTACGCAGACAGCTCTGAAGCCCTATTTTACGCCAAACAACCTTAAAGCTCTGTTTTACGCAGACAGCTCTGAATTCCTATTTTACGCCAAACAACCTTAAAGCTCTGTTTTACGCAGACAGCTCTGAATTCCTATTTTACGCCAAACAACCTTGAAGCTCTGTTTATGCGTATATAGCTCTGAAGCCCTATTTTATGCCAAACAACCTTGAAGCTCTGTTTTACGCAGGGAGGGACTTCATGTATGTTGGGGGTTTTGACTGTAAAATACGCAGACAATTCCCCAGCATATTTTATGCTTTTATAAGACCCCCTTCAAAGTTTCCAAATTCCTCGTAATTTGAAATACTTTGAATGAAGCATGAAATGGTCAAATTTGACTCGTTCTTCAAGGCTAATTTTTTTCGTCTATATTTAAGAAGTCGTTGGAATTTGTATGTTCTCTTCTGCCTATATAAGGGCAAGCAAATGAACTTGATTTTCCATACTTCCTTCACCACAAAGATGACTGCTGAGATTCATTGAGCTGAACTGAGAAAGAAGAAGATTATGCTCTTCCAGCATGTAAGGAGCCGTAAAAAGAGACGTCTTCGAGCAAAATATTCTCTGCAATGATGGACCATGAAGGGATATCATAGCTTTCTTTGCTCGAGGTAATCAACGATTTTATATGGCAATTCGTCAAAGAGAGAGGAAGGGTCGCATTAGACCACACAGCTTGCTAGCTGTATTTTCCCCTATTATGAAGCTGGATCCTGGGATGCACCTCGGTCGTGTCTTCCAGTATTGTGTTGGGTCTGAATCCCAATCACAATTCTAAGCATAGCTGCCGATGACGTATGGAGGGTGGTAATTTATACATGCCCAGTTTTGTATCCTCCCTCCATTGATCATTTTCTTGGCACCCGGCGTATAGGAGCTGAAGAAGTGCTGTAGAAGAAGAAATGAAGATCTCCATCAGACGAGAACCTAGCGTAATAGATTCCCGTCATATGTAATCGTGATCTTGAATATTAATGAAAAATCCTTTGTAAAATGGATTTCCATCATATGTAATCATGATTAATAAACTTGTCTTCTTTTACGCACTATTGATTCGCCATGTTGCTGTGAGAAAGTCTGGTAATACGCAGCTTCAACACGCTTGAGTAATTTTTACGCAGACTCTGATAAATATGCATCCAGTCACATTCCAACTTTTACGCATAAAGGAAGATACGTAAAAACTCTTTAGCATTAAATTGTCTTAAAAATCCAATCGTCATGTTGTTTTGACGAGGAGTCACATATAATTCTGAACCATCATTTTTCCTTTATAAATACGAAAAACATCTATTCAGAACATCATCTTCTAAAATGGCTTCCCAAAATATTCTCGAGACAGCAAGAAATGTCCGCCGAACAGGCCATCCCTGAACTAGATGTAAAAGATCCTGGCCAAACTTCAAATGAATTACCAATGGCCAAGGAAAAAATAGTCATCTCCAATGAAGACAGACATTTTCAGGGAACTCCTTGGTCCTTCGTCTGATGAAGTCCTCTCGAATGAAGAAGAAGAGAAGTTATTGAATACTCGTCGTCTGTTTGCAAATGCTGATATTTGTGTATTTCAGGCCCTTGCAATATTTGTAAACAATATGGAATCAAAAAATACTGATTCTTAAAAAAAAGAGCATTTTCTGCGTAAACTCTTGTAACTGGTTTTCTCGAGCGTAAAACTCAGATTATCAATATATACGCGTATTCTGCATAAAATCATAGATCCGTAGCATCTGAGCGTAAAATCATAGATCCTTGCTCTGTACGTGGATCTTTACTCTGTGCGTAAATTCATATATCATAGCATCTAATGGATCATTTACGCAACATGACTATCTGTCTTCCTTTTCAAATTATCCGCTGACGTGGTCCCAAATCATAACTGACTACGATAAAATTGGAAGGTTAAGGATTCGAAGAGTCATTTAAACTCTATAAATAGGCCTAGGTCATGAATTATTCTTCGGGGTATCCCAAAGCGATAAATTATATGATGCTTGATAAAGCTGATCACATTGAATGTCTTTACCTCAGCAAGAGGAATTGCCTCCGCCCATTCGGAGAAATAATCAGTGATAGCTAATATAAATCGATGTCCTCTATAAGATGAAGGATGAATAAGACCAATGATATCCATACCCCATGCTTCAAAGGGCCATGATAAAATAGTAGGATGTAAATATTCAGAAGGTTGATGTATAAAATCTACATGAACCTGACAGGCTTTGCATTTTCTTGCATATTCCACGGCATCTGCAATCATAGTAGGCCAGTAGTAGCCCATCCTCCTGATACGATCCTGTAACTTAGGACCGGGTTGATGTGCTCCACATACTCCATCATGAGCTTCTCGGATAACACGTCTTGCATCATCACCAGAGAGACATCGTAACAATAGTCCATCATATGTTCGGCTATACAAACTTTGTGAAGAAGCATCAAAATAGAAATATAGCGATCGTCTTTTGATAGATGCTGCTTGTTTAGGATCCTCTAGTAAGATTCCATATGACACGAAGTCTATAAAGGGACTTCTCCAATCTCTCTTAGGAGGAACTATGTTTATAACATAGCTGCGTTCTATGTAAAAATTATTTTTCACACAAAACAAATCTCTGTTAAGAAGGATCACCGAATTTTACCTTCTTACAGAAATAACTAGATCTGCAGCTAGACTGGCCAGAGCATCAGCTTCCAAATTTTGAGATCGAGGAACATGTTCTAAGAAGAATCCTTTAAAAGGCATTGCTATCTCGATTGTTGTTCGGTGATAAGGAATGAGATCTGGATTGCGGACTTCATATATTCCTCTGACCTGATTGACGATCAGCTAAGAATCACCAAAAGCTTCCAACTATTCAATATCCAATTCTTTAGCAACTTGAAGCCCAATTAATAGAGCATTATACTCTGCCACATTATTAAAGCATGGTTCACTAAGAGAATATGCTCGATAAATGACGAGTTTATCAGGAGTCACCAGAACAATCCCTACCCCTGAAACCACGTTTCCCTTGGGACAAGTTCTGGAAGCACCATCAAAGAATAGCTGCCATGTATCACCTTCTATTGCCAAATTACATTCTGCAACTTCGTCGAGAATGCCATCATATAATTTGGAGGTTTCTGGAATTGGATGGGCAGCTAAGAAATCAGCCAAAGCTTGACCTTTCACGGATTTCTGAGGGACGTACACCATATCATACGGTGTCAATAGCATTGTCCAAGTCGCGAGTCAGGAATTAAGAATACTTGGCTTATTCATCAATACCCGAAATAGGTTAATTTTGGATATGATATGAATAGTTTGGCCTGTCACCTAATGTTGTGTCTTCTGAATGGCAAATATTAGGGCCAAGCATTCTTTTTTCACTGGGTTATACATGTGTTCTGCTCCGACCATCACCCTGCTTAAATAGTGTATAGCCTGTTCATGACCCTCATTGTTCTTCTGTGCGAGGAGAGCCCCTAAAGAATGATCCATTGCTCGAACATACAGCAAAAATGGTCTTCCTATGACAGGAGGCACCAGAACTGGAAGATTAATAAGATAGCGTTTGATGTCATTAAACGCTTGTTGACAGGCTTCGTCTCATACAAATGACACACATTTCCTCATTAGACGAGAAAAAGGTTGACATCTTCCAGAGAGATTGGATATGAATCTCCTGATATAAGTTAGACGACTAGCACTATCAGGGGTTATGCGAACGTGATAGTAGAAAGTTGAAAAGAAGAACTTTACTCAGAGGTAATGTGGACATGAAAAAGTTCTAGAAATATCTTACTCAAAGATAATGTGGACATGGTAAGATATGACTCTGTGGGGATAAAGAAAATAGGACAGAGGTAATGTGGACGTGACCGTTTTTTTGTGGTGATAGATTCACTCTGCTGGAAAAAGTGGAGAGACGTAGTTCAGAGGTAGTATGGACATAAACTGATCGATAGTAGTACCGAGAGGTTATGTATGATCCCGGTATTTTTGGTGGAAGGAAAAGAAAATAAGCCAGAGGTAATATGGACGTGGCTATTTTTTTTTGGATTGAGAACATCCCTTTGGGAGATTTTTGGTGGACTTATTATTCGATGCACACATTGAGTGCAAGTAATAAGTTCGAAAACAATCCCTATCAGAGGTAATATGGACGTGATAGATTTTGTGGACCCATTACTTTTTGTGCATGTTAATGCAAGTAATAGGTTTGAGATAAGCCTTGCCAATGGTAATATGGACGTGGCAGGTTTTGTGGACATAACACCGCTGGCGTACTTAGGGTTAAGTACGTGTGCTAAGTTAAGATGACAATTGATATCAGAGGTAATATGGACGTGATGATCGATAGCCAAACCCGAAAGGTTTGCTCAGAGGTAATATGGACATGGCAAACACGGCGGAGGAATAGTGTATAGCCTGTTCATGACCCTCACTGTTCTTCTGTGCGAGGAGAGCCCCTAAAGAATGATCCATTGCTCGAACATACAGCAAAAATGGTCTTCTTATGACAGGAGGCACCAGAACTGGAAGATTAGTAAGATAGCGTTTGATGTCATTAAACGCTTGTTGACAGGCTTCGTCTCATACAAATGACACACATTTCCTCATTAGACGAGAAAAAGGTTGACATCTTCCAGAGAGATTGGATATGAATCTCCTAATATAAGCTAGACGACTAGCACTATCAGGGGTTATGCGAACGTGATAGTAGAAAGTTGAAAAGAAGAACTTTACTCAGAGGTAATGTGGACATGAAAAAGTTCTAGAAATATCTTACTCAAAGATAATATGGACATGGTAAGATATGACTCTGTGGGGATAAAGAAAATAGGACAGAGGTAATGTGGACGTGACCATTTTTTTGTGGTGATAGATTCACTCTGCTGGAAAAAGTGGAGAGACGTAGTTCAGAGGTAGTATGGACATAAACTGATCGATAGTAGTACCGAGAGGTTATGTATGATCCCGGTATTTTTGGTGGAAGGAAAAGAAAATAAGCCAGAGGTAATATGGACGTGGCTATTTTTTTTTTGGATTGAGAACATCCCTTTGGGGAATTTTTGGTGGACTTATTATTCGATGCACACATTGAGTGCAAGTAATAAGTTCGAAAACAATCCCTATCAGAGGTAATATGGACGTGATAGATTTTGTGGACCCATTACTTTTTGTGCATGTTAATGCAAGTAATAGGTTTGAGATAAGCCTTGCCAATGGTAATATGGACGTGGCAGGTTTTGTGGACATAACACCGTTGGCGTACTTAGGGTTAAGTACGTGTGCTAAGTTAAGATGACAATTGATATCAGAGGTAATATGGACGTGATGATCGATAGCCAAACCCGAAAGGTTTGCTCAGAGGTAATATGGACATGGCAAACATGGCCGGGGAAAAATATTAGGATGATAGTTCAGAGGTAATATAAATGTGAACCAATGCCCAAAAAATTTACTGGGGAGTGATTTGCTGATTGTGGTATATCCGGAAATGTAGATAGATCTGAGGATTGGTCTGCTGGGGATATTTCAACCATATGACATGGTTTACATCTTGAATTCTTTATAGACTTAGATTTAGCAACTTTAGTTTCTTCCTCAATTTTTGATACTAGATCAGGGTGAACCCACATGATCTCCCCACGCTTGGTAGTTAGGGGCACTAAACATTGATTTTGACCCCTGGTATGAGGGAAATTAATAATATCCATCATTATCCGTGGAATAGGTACCACACCATCCGGTACTTCTTGAGGGGAAAAATTACCAAATTGGAGTGAGATCATATTTGCAGTGACCGCCTTCTCGTTATTATGCAAAGTGATGGCTTTGGCGTCGATCAACTCCTGGATTTTCTTTTTCAGTACATAGCATGCCTTTGTGGGATGATGTATGTATCTGTGAAAAATACAGTACTTAGGATTATTTGTACTGCCGACTTCATTTGGACGCTTTATCTCTGGTAGAGTAAGCTTGCCACTTTTGACTAGACAATCAAATATGCTTGGAATATCATTGTCGTCAAAAGAATATTCTTTTTTAGGTTTGGAAGTTCCAGAATTCGTCTGCGTAGTTACCGGAGTATTTTGTCTGGACGTATTGATTGCCAAGACTTCCTTTCCTTTTGAACTACGAGTATTGTCATTATTGGAGGATGAATGCTTCCCTTTATCAGAGGTAGAGATCATGATTTCGTTGTCACGAGCCTTCCGACTATTATCTTCAACGGCTACTGCCGATATGATAAATGAGGGCCAATCATAGAACTGATATGGTCCCATGAATACTGAGATCAGTGGGAGTAGGTTCTTTCTGCAAATGTCCACCAAGGATGAATCTGGAACTCCAGGAGGCATCTGTAAAGTAGCCTGACGAAAGCGTTCAATAAAAGTACGAACGTTTTCTTTTTTCTTCTGCTTTACTTCAATGAGTGATGACATAGACATGTCCATTCCTCCCTCGTAGAATCGAGCGAAGAATAGAGTTTTGAAATCTTTAAAAGAAGTAATACAGTTATCAGGTAAACTACGATACCATTGGTAAGCTACTCCAGACAGACAGCCTTTAAACACTCGAGTGAGAAGGGCATCATTTCCTTGCAACAATACCGTCATCATGCTGAAGTAGTTCATATACTGGCTTGACGACGTCTTTCCCTCAAACAAAACCATAGCCTGTGGTTTATATTTTGGTGGAAAAGGGATCTCATCCCAGACAGCTGGATATGGCTGGTTAATTCCCAACTTCTTGAGCTAATTTTTATGTTTCAAAGTATCAAATTGGGCTTTCAATTCCCGAACTGCTTGTATTGGATCTTCAGATGGAAGAGGGACAGCAGAAAGGTGAGAGATTGGATGTATTGTAACTCCAACAGGAGATAATACATTCTCCGGGTTAAGAGGTTGAGGAGCAACTGATTCTTGATTTTTAACAGGCTCTTGGCTTGCATTGGCTGGTGGTATGTCTACTCCCACACGTAGTTGAGTCCGAGGAACAGGTGTTTGAAATATTGCAGTTGTATGTTGAGTCACCATTATTTGGTGTATACTCTCCATCATGGTATGCATTTCTTTAAGTGATGTTTCCAATGCAGTGATACGTTGTTCAGTACTTCCTGATGGGGAAGCTTCTTCATGTTCGTCTCCAATAGCATAAACTCCCATTTCTCTAGATGCCACTGAGGGATTAGTATAGATCTCTATAGAGATTGAATCTATACTTTCAGCATCTGGTTCAGAAAATTGGCGATTCCTAGTGTCAGAATCTGAAGAATGTGAAGCTGATTGTCGTGACCTCGAGCGAGTGTTTCGAAAAATACCTTCTTCAAAAGTCTCGATTAGTCTGTCAAATCTCCTTTGGCTTGGAGTTCTGGAGGGATGACGTCTTGAACTCGACCTTCCTCTAGGAATATGCGAAGCCATGTTTACTGAAGAAAATATTGGTTCTTCTTCCTGTAATGACAAAGAATAGTTCAATCGGTCGAACACTGACCGTTTTGCTTTAGAATAACAGCAATTAATTACAACCTTATGACTATTACAACAATGTTCTCTAGGGGGTGTGATAGATATATTTGGAGATCCCCTGTCTTTGCGTTTCTGGATCAAGAAATCACACAAATCAGGGAGATTACCAGAAGAATAAGAAGGCTTATTCTGCCTTTTTACATCAGTAGGAATGTGTAGATTAGGAACCATAACCCTTTCTCTGCCATAGGAATACAACAGTCCACCCATATGAGTAGCATATGATCCATCATCTATCTGAGGAGCGTATATTCCCGTAAAACGAGTCTTCTTTACGAGGACAGACTTATCCTGGCGTAATTTGGATTTTTGCATAGGTCCACGTAAAACATGGAAAGTCCTCAAACGGCATTCAGCGTCACGCGTAATCTGTAAAATAGAAACTTTCTTCTCTTGTGGGCGTAAAAGCTTAAAGGTTGAAGGATTCGTCACTTGTTTTCCTTTGATGTGATCAAAGGGTACATCTGCCTCATCATAGACGGGAGATATAATTTTATGCGCAGGGCGTATTTAAAATTTCTGAATTGGCACTGATGCCTTGCCAGAAGTTTTGTCTACCACGTTACAGATGGGAGACGAAGGTTTACGCACAGGGCGTGTTTGAGTGGCATTGCCAGAAGTTTTGTCTACCACGTCACAGACGGGAGATAAAGTTTTACGCACAGGGTGTGTTGGCTGTGTTGTCACAACTTTGTTGATCAGTAAATGAGAAATTACAGTAAGGGTAGAGGACGTCTTAGGCATCCACACTTTACGCAGCTTCCTGTTGTTATGGACAGAGTAGAAATGAGAACTACCCCCTGCATGAAGCATGTCTTCATAGGCAGATTGGTCGAACTGGATAACCAAAGTCTTCTTCGTTGATCCGATGGATACAACATCGTGTTGAGCAATTGCTTTCTCGTCAGAGGAGAAAGTTTTCTCCAGCAGATTCGCCATTTTGTTTGGATAAACAAAGTTTATACGAAACTTTTGTTTACAAACGAGAAAAGAAAAAAGTACAAATAATCCTATACGAGGATATTAAGTACAATAAAATAATTCTGGGAAAGTATTGCTATAGAAGTCTGATCTGTAGTCGATCAATTTGTTCCTTGGACTACACGATGATGAAGAAGTGTTGTACAAGAAGCTTCAAAATTTCTCTGAACTGAAGGCAAAAGTCGGCCAAAGGAAAGTTGCAAGTAGGATCGAATTCTTGTTGCCAAAGTTGTCAGCCAAAAACCAATTCCCCCTTTTACCCTGTGTCCAGGGGTCTCTATTTATAGAGATCAATCAAATAACTGCTTGGTTGGTGTAAAAGCCAAATGACTGTCTTGTTGGCGTAAAAGGCCAAACTATGAAGAAGATTATCTCCTTTACGCTGCGGTTATGACAACTGCTACCCACGTTCAAATAATCTTCTGAATCTGTATATGACACGTATCCCTTTATAAAGTAACGCGTATAACTGATTCTCGAAGATCATGGCATACAAGCCACGTAGGTAACTGCCCCTGCATAAAATTTGATGATTCATGAATAATAGATAACCAGCATAAAATAGCCAATTATCCTCCACGATTGAGATCTTGAGCGTATTCTGGGCTAAATAGCCTTATCAACGTACCTTTACAAATATAGCCGAGTTGGCATATTTCGAGGAGATACCATACGGCGTACTCCTATGTTGAAAATAGCCTGGTTGGCGTAAAAGCCAAATGACTGTCTTGTTGGCGTAAAATGCCAAACTGTGAAGAAGATTGCCTCCTTTATGCTGCGGTTATAACAACTGCTACCCATGTTCAAATAATCTTCTGAATCTGCGTATGACACATATCCCTTTATAAGGTAACGCGTATAACTGCTTCTCGAAGATCATGGCATGTCACGACCCGTACCCGAAATTTGGGCATGAGTCGTGGGTACGTCCAGCCTATGCCGCAGCATCGGCGGTAGAATGCTGTCTAGGTCTCAAACATAATATATATCCTGTCAATAGTCTCAACTCCGTACGGAGGACAATGATAATATGAATCCACAGTTCTATAAATATACTCAATCACAAGCTATATGAAACTAATTGGCACGATGAGAAATAGAAAATAAAGAGTTCTATCATAAGCCAAACACAAATAAGTACATCACAAGTCCTGAGTCTAGATGTCCTCAAAAGTCACAATTAATAATACAACTCAATCTCAGTCTAATACAATAATACAAGAAATAGAGTAATCTAAGTGCAGGCAGGTAGGATCTCCTCTAGGATAGGCAACTCCTCTAGGAATACTGGAGTAAAATCTTCCTCTAGTCCTGGGCCGTAATGGGTGGGGCAAAAGTCCTCCAGGTCCTCTGAAAATGTTATCCAGTCAAGATTGGAGCGAAGCACAAACACTAACAGCAGTTTCATTTATGTTGACAAAAACTATAAAACAGTGTAAGAAATACAAGATAAAATAAATGCTGGAAATATAGAGTACAAGAGAAATGAAATAGGCAATAGAACATCTAGCAATGAACAATATACAGTGAATGCTAGAACAAGTAAATCTGAAATAAGAATAAACATCTAGCTAAGTGTTTGAAATATCAGTTTATTATGTGATCGGCTTGGGACTAGATCAGGCTAGTTACATATGATTAGCTATGATTCTTATAGGTCAGGCTAACCATATGGTTAGCTATGATGCATGTAATGGTCAGGCTAATCATATATAACAGCTATAAAGCATGTAAATGGTCAGACCGTACCCGACGTGAGATGTGGGGTGAGCTATGATGCATGTAGAGTTTGGATATGATAACATAATCTACTAATAGTTTCCCATCCCCAGATAACACGATGGATTCCAATTACGACTCCTCATGACGGGTATCTAGGGTGCCAACCCGTGTATCCACAGTGTCAGAATCAAGTATGTAATACAACTAAATTTATAGAAGTAATCAACAAAATGAAAACTGTCAGAGAATATACTCGCCTGTGGTCCCGATGAATATGTGAGGATCGATGTCCAAAATGGAGTCCCAAAGACCTAATTGTGGAATATAAATGTCAAATACTGAATTTAAAGGAAATAATATTTTTAACTAAATTAAATATGAGGCCTCTAGGTCATACTAAAATCTACTGGTCAATACTAGTCAAACTTGGTCGCACTAAGTCATACTAGGTTAAGTAGGTCTACTAGTCAATTTATTCCATAATAGTCCATACTGGACCAAGCTAACTAAACTAGCCATTACTAGTTGACTGGGTAGTATTAGTAGCTAAGGAATATTAAACACCATACTAGAGATATTTATACTTATCTAAAATTTATAGAATAGTATTTTATATAGTATCTTAACTATTTACTAAAGTGATACCTACTTATACTAACCACTCTGTTAGGCACATCCTGAACTGACTGCACACACACACAGGACTGCTACACATGGACACAGGTTCACATAGTCAGCTAGGCTCTCTCACACACACACACACTGCTAGGATACTGAGACACAAAATACTAAATAACCCACACTGCACACAGTCACAAGGTAATGGTTCCTGACTAAACTCCCTTACTGAACTAAGACACACACTCACTGAGACTTAGCTAGGCTCACACATAGGTAGGAAACTCACTGATACCTACTGACTCCCCTTAAAGAACTAAACTCACACTAATTACACAGGAACTCACAGACACAGATACTACTACTCATCTCCCTCTCCCCAACATACTGACACAGGTAGACACTCACTGCACTCACACTCCCCAGATATTGATACATATAGACACTTACTGCACTCACACACACAGGCAAGTCACACACACACACTCACTGGTTCCTAAGATACACACAGGAACTCACTCCAACATACTGATACACAGTATCAGCCAACTCAGTTACATTAGAACTACACACTAAAAAACTCACTGCACACACAGTAATCACCTACACTGACCTGGGAATTTCTGAGACACACACACTAGGGTTCACTCTCACTCAGTCACTAGTTACACTGACACTAATAATACTTAAACACACTGGTACTGAACTACACCTTCACACATGTACACACAACTAACACAGAAATACTTCTCCCTGAGACACCCCTAACACACAGACACACACTACTCTACACATACACGGGCATGTTACTGATATATAGTTATACACTCTGAGACACTGACACAGGTTCACAGTATCTCACTGATATGGGTAGACACTGCTACACACTGGAACTAAATCCTACACACACACTGGTTCTCACTATACACAACACTCATAGTCCCCCACTGAACTCACATACACACTCACAGTCACACACACTGGTTACTGAGATAATTCACACAGCACACACAGATCTGGATACACTGAATACATACAGGACCTGACTGCTCAGGAATTCTCAACACACTGCACAGCATAGTAAAATCCCAACTGTGCACAGAACTTTCCCCAAAACCCGACTGCTCACCCGACTGCTCAGGAACCCCTACTGCACACCACCTGTTCACAACGCAAATATATATATATGTATATAGATTGGTATATCAAAATACAGGAATTAAAATACAGGGATAGGCAAAAACCCTAAGAAACATATCACCAAACACTTGGTGTGCAGAAAACGAATCCATACTAAGAACTTCCTGAAAAACCCAAATCAAAACCCTAAAACAAAATCTAAACTTACACGTAGGAGAGGTAATCGAGACTACACTAAATCCCTAGGGTTTGGGTTCCAGAAATTAGGGGAAACACCCGTAGGTCGCCAAAAACACAAATCTCTCCTAGGTCTTCATATAGGATCCCTAGAATTCGAAATCCATACAGCAAGGGGGGTTCCTAATGGCCAACTACAACAGAAAACAGAAATTAAATGGATTAAAATTCGGGTTTTACCTATTGGGAGATGGTTTCTCAATGGAGGTTATCCTTCTCCAAGTCTTCTTGGTCCAAGCTCCTTGTTTTCCCTTTGATGGAGGAGGAAGGTGGAATCCTAGGGCTGGATTCCGAATTTAGGGGTGAGGGAATGGTTTCAAATGGAGGCTAGGGTTTGGTTTTCTTTCTTCATGAAGGAATGGTTTAGGGAGGCTCCCCTTTATAATATAGGCTAGGTTTAGGGTTCTTAATGCAAGGGTTAAATTAATCCTCCATGTAAAGTCATGAAGAATTTAATTAACTAAGGTTTAGTCATCTCTAGGGTTTTAACTTCCTAATTCAAAAATGTAAATTAGGGTTTAGTCATTAGGGTTAGACCTAATGAGTTTTTAGGGTTTAACCTAAAACCAAACATCAAGAACACCTACTTAATATTTAATAAACTCATAATAATAATTAAATACATAATTAAATCAAATAGGGAAATTACACTAATGCCCTAATCTGGAAATGTGGTAGTGACATGGCATGCAAGCCACGTAGGTAACTGTCCCTGCGTAAAACTTGATGATTCATGAATAATAGATAACCAGCATAAAATAGCCAATTATCCTCCACGACTGAGGTCTTGAGCGTATTCTGGGCTAAATAGCCTTCTCAACGTACCTTTGCAAATATAGCCGAGTTGGCATATTTCGAGGAGATAGCATACGGCGTACCCCTATAGTTGAAAATAACCTGGTTGGCATAAAATGCACGGATGGTGATGTAAGCGTATTAGTCACAGTCGTAGCTTTCCCAGTCATGACAAATTTTGAAAATATAACAAAATATGGTACATTAAATGCAGAGATATGCCTCAATCTCGTGCATCAAATGCAGAGATATGCCTCGAGCTCTGTACAAGAAACAGCTTTTGACATGGCGTCTGATTTTGTCTTGTCTTGAGCGTAAAAACTCATTTCTGTCAATGTAGAATAGGCAGCGTATTCAGAAGACTCCATTTTTCTTCCTTTGAATGCGTAAAAATGACTTGTATCAAAAACATGTCATAAAATGACAACCTGGGTCTCTGTGCAAAATCATCATCACAGCCGTTCTCTCAATCATCGTACAGTACTTTTGTCAACTGTCAGGTACACTGATTTGACTGACAAATTCATCCGAGGAATATGAAGAGTTCCTCGTACAACTTTACGCTGCATTAAAAACAATGTATTTTAAACTTTACGCAGGAAGGTATAGCAACCTTTTACGCAGAACAGCCTTGAAGCTCTGCTTTACGCGGACAGCTCTGAAGCCCTATTTTACGCCAAACAACCTTGAAGCTCTGTTTTACGCAGACAGCTCTGAAGCCCTATTTTACGCCAAACAACCTTGAAGCTCTGTTTTACGCAGACAGCTCTGAAGCCCTATTTTATGCCAAATAACCTTGAAGCTCTATTTTATGCGCAGACAGCTCTGAAGCCCTATTTTACACCAAACAACCTTGAAGCTCTGTTTTACGCAGGGAGGGACTTCATGTATGTTGGGGGTTTTGACTGTAAAATATGCGAATAATTCCCCAGCATATTTCATGCTTCTACAGCCCCAGTGATCTTTGCCTTGAAGCTTTGAAGACACTACCTATACGGAGAACGAGTGGAGATATTCACTGATCACAAAAGCCTAAAATACGTCTACACTCAGAAGGACCTGAACCAGAGACAGAGACGTTGGCTCGAGGTGATGACAGACTTTGAGATTGAGCTGCAGTACTGTCATGCCCCAGTCCCAAAATACGTAGGACTAGGAACACGTAAGCATGCCAGCCGTATGGATATGGCAACTCCAATATATGGAAACCATAACCCATACGTATGCTGTAATATGAATATCAATCCACAAGTGGTATAAATGTATCACAAGTCACAGGGTACAATCTAAATCTCATCCACAGAAAATCGATATAAATAAATAACCAATAACTACATAACTATCTCAATAAGAAGTATCTAAAGAGGATAGTTGGATGAAAACAAATCTACTACCAACTCGAATGGAAAAGTATAACACAATAAACACAATATAAGAATACCAGCTAACGACCACGGGCTCGAAGAGAAGATATCCTCGAAACATATATAATCATCAAAATCTGCGCTCCTGTAAATACTCAAGAACAGATACACCTGGCAGAGGACCAGGTCCTCAAAGGGACGTAACAAGATACAAAAAAGTGAGCCAATTTGAATACAGTAAACATGCATATTATTTGAAAATAAATTAGTACGCTGTACAAGACAATCTATATGAATGCAAATGAGGACAACTTTTTGACGTATGGGCAAGGGTAGGCTACTCGATATAATCTCACAACTCACACACACGTCCATGAACATCATCAGAGTGGTTAAAGCCCATAGTGCGTGCTAGTGACCATCGGACACGACCACCATAGTGCGTGCTAGTGACTACGGTGTTACCAGAGTGGTTAAAGCCCATATGCCTAATGATTGTCCTCTATGATACTAAGTGTCAAGTGTGTGTCAACATATCTAATATATAGTAATGACTGAAAGGAACTACACATGCAATAAATAAAAAGAAATATAATAAATATACAGAAATATACTAAGCATACAAAATACTGTAAGCAATTTGGCAAGGTATCTTGCCTGGCATGAAAGCTATAAAGTGTAACGTCCCAAAGTCCAACACACAGGATCAGAAGCTATGGCCGCAGAACAAATGTCTCCGGATGCTAAAATAAATATCACCAACATTTTCAGATGTAAACCCCCTGATTTTTTAGGATTTTTTTAAAATGAATTTTTTATATTTTTTGGAATTTTCTGGAATTTTTATTAGTTTAAAACAAGGTATTTTATAATTAAATATTGTTAATTAATATTAAAATATTATAAAAATAATATTTTATGGTGTAAAATAAGAAATTAGACATAGGATAATTTTTCGAGAATTTATTGGACTCCGAAAGTATTTTTAAAGCCCTAAAAACCAAGTTTTAATTAAACCAAAATAAACCTGGTTCACTTGAACCAAATTAAACCAAACCAATTCACTGCTTAACCAACCCAACCTTAGCGGGTCGGATCCGGGTCTAACCCGCGACCCGAAACCCGCTAGACCCGACCCGCATTCAACTCTTAGTGGATCGGGCCGGATCCGCCTGACCCGAACCGACCCATCACCGCTCGACCCGAAACCTCTTTCTCTTCCCTGTAACTGACCCGTCTCCTCCGCCGCGTAATGCCCGTCGTGCCGCTCTGGCTTTCCGAACCTCCGTCGCTCTGCCTCCCTTCCCCGCAATGGCCACCGCCCGTCTCCCTCTCCTACGCCCTATAAAAAACCCCTCGACAGCCCTCTCCCCTTACCGTGCCCAGTCCCACCGTCGAAGCCCCGACCTCCGTCTCCCCGAGTCCCCAGCCGCCTTCGTCTCCGGCAGCCTCCCCTCCCCGCAACGACGAGCAGCTCCAGCGCCGCTCCTCCGCCGACCTCGACGAGCCACCTTCACCAGTCTCCGCAGCGCCGCCCTGTCCAGCCCCTCCTCGAGCTTCGCCGTTGACGCTGCCCTCGCCTCCGCCTCCTCCGACTGCTCTCCCCAGCAGCAGCAGCAGCCCGAGCGTAGCCCACCTCCACCATAGCAGCCCCCGGCGACGCCCAGCCCGTCCCAGCGTGCTCCGCCGCCTCCTGCGACGCCACCCGCAGCCGCCTCAGCCTCCCTCCCTCCGGCCGCCGTAGCTCCGGCGAAGCCCAGTCTCCAGAAACCCTAAACCCTAGCTGTGTCAGTGTCTCGTATCGACACACGGACACGAAAATCTTAGTTTTTCGGAGCTCTGTTCAGGTACCCATTTCTCTCTCCTCGCTGCCCCGTTTTCTATTCCGTCTGTTGCAACGCGAACCCTGCGTGACCCTCTCGATGCCCGTACAACCCGCTTGGTGCGTCGCTACCTGTGGTGATCGCGAACCGCGATCCAAAAATCGAAAAACCAACGCCATGTTTCACCCCGGAACTGAGTACGCCCCGCCAAACGGGACGACTTAGTCGCGTGCGGTCTTTACCGATATGTGCGCGCCGTCGATACGGACGTGCAGGATTTCGCAGAAGTTGATTTGGATGTGCGTGCACACCAGAATCAACGCGTATCCGCCAACAACATTCCGTATCCGTCCTTTCTGGATCTCGCTGTAACTTAGTGTACACACGTCGAATCGAGACGAAACTTACGCCATTGGACTCGTAGTAATACGCTGGTCCTGTGACCCAAGTTTGGTTCGATTCTGAGAACGTTGACAAAATCTCGTATCGTGGGCCCCACGGCTCCACTTGACGGGCGATTTTGTGATCGGCTCATCGGAATCCAATTCTGGAAGTTCCGTTGGGTTCATATCATCGTTCTTGATTTGTTGACACTAAGTTGGGCAGATTTGGAGACCTTTGTTCCTGACACGTTTTCGGTGCAAAGCGGCCCACATGTGGACCCCACTTTGACCAGAAACTGTTATTTTTGCCTCTGTGTCCAAATTGGACTCAAGGACAGGCATTTCTAGCTATTTGATATTTTCTGGATCTGATGGTGATGTTTATTTCAGCAACCGGAGCAGTACCTGCAATTTCCACTGAAGTCATAGCTACAGTTGGAGTCAGAACCCCAGGTAAGTGTACCTTGCCAAATATTGCAGTTCTTGTTACATATTTCCTTGCCTTATTTATATGTTATACTTGCTTAACCTAGGACCGTGTGACTTACTTAGCGTCCGATTAATAGTCGGGTGCCGACACCGTACGCGGCGTTGTGTAACGTCACCTAGAGATGGATATCGTGACCCTTTACATTCTCGTGCTTGCACTATCAAGTACGTTATACCCAGGACACCTGACACTATTCATGAGACATAATCTTCCTGAGATATTCATGGTGATTCTGTATAGGATACAGTTTTTATGACTTATTCCTTTGCTTAGATATTATATGACTGGATGCATTAGTTATGATCCTGCGTGGCATGGACATGAGACGTCGTGGACATGAGACGTATGATTACATTGGGTGGGGAGAGTCACACAGGCTATAGGTTGATTATATTATGCCGGCGTCTTAGTCTCTCTCTGAGCTAGACAACCACATGATATCACTGCTACCGGCTCCCTGACACAGAGCTTGTAGTAGTTTCAACCGAGTTATAGTGCTGCTCTCATCTTGCATTTTACTTAGCTGGTTATATATTACCCTATTGTTTCATTTATTGCTGCACTGCATTTATTTTGGCATGAGTTTTTTTGTACCTTGCTATGTCCCCTGAGGACCTGGATCCGGATTATGTCCCCAGGATTAGCAGACGAGATCGATCCCGAGGTATTCAGGATGGAGCATTAGCAGGAGCAGAAGCAGGAACAAGAGCAGGCACTGGAGCAGTACCAGATCCGGTAGACAAGTGATCTCTTCGGGTATCTTCTGAGTATATACTGTTCCCATACTCAGTAATTGTTGTTGATATCTTTGTTCTTGTATCTTGACAATTGTATCAGACTTGATTAACGGGTTATTCCCCTATTTAATTACTTGTGACTTGATGTTGATGTTTTTATTCCTTTTGTTGATATTGATATATTCATTCTGTAGATGAGATTAGTAGACCCTGATAGTTGTAAAACAGCTTAAGTACGCCCCAATGGATCCATTAAATTGGGTTTGTCCATCGGTGTGTGCTGCTGGCCATTGCCACGTGTCCGGTCCCTCGATATTTTGGGACTGGGGCGTGACACCAGAATAAGCAAAATAGCTAAAAAAATACTTCTCTTTCGTCCAATTTGGACACAGGGGCAAAACGGTAATTTCGAGTAAAAGTGGGATCCACGTGTGGCCCACTTTGCATCGAAAAGTGTGCCAAGGATAACAGTCTCTAAATGGGACAAATTATAGGTCAAACAACTCTAAATGTCAATACGAACCCAACGGTATATCCAAATGTGGATTCCGATGGGTCGAACACAATTTTGCCCAAAAGTCAACTATGGGGCCCGCCAATTGGCGACTTGGTCAACTGTCTCAGAATTGCGTGAAAATTGGGTCACAGGACCAGCACGTTAGCACGAGTCCAGTGGCGCCAATTTCGTAAAAATTTGACGAGCGTGCACAAAATGCGTGCGACTTCCACAAAAGTTGCGATACGGGGTATGTCCGCGGATACGGGCTGATTTCGACGCGCATATGCGTCCGAATCAGTTTCCACAAATTTTTACTTGTCCGGTTACGCTGCGCGCACTGTTTGGTACACTTGGTACACGGCGGGGCGGTCCCGTTTGGCGGGGCGCGCTCCGTTTCACAACTTTTGGAAATCTAGGAAAAGTGGGTTCGTGGGGCTTTCCAATGAATTTAATTATGTCTACAGCAGTTAATAATCTAGGTTTATTTAACAGAAATTAAACTAGGTCAAGTGGTCTACGCATACCAAAAAGAATCATCGAATTCGGATCTCTGTGGTGGGAGATACGAACTCTGAAACATGGGTGGTCACCGCAGTTTTCTGCGATACCAGAATTCGGTCTATTTTTACCTAGGGTTACGCGTTGTTCGAGGTCTTCTAACACACATATATGGAAGAGGGTTAAGGGGTGAGCATACCGGTGAAGATGGGGTGGTATTTGGTTGAGCGAGTCGACGGAAAACAACTCCGGAACACAGGTACCTCGCTATGGGAATCTGTAGTGCGCAGGGTCGCGGTCGTCGGGATTGGTTTGGACGGCCTGGCGGGGTTCTTCTGCTGCGGTGGCGGCGCTCTCTAGGTCTAGATTGGAAGAGAAGGGTCTGGATGATTAAGTTAGGGTTTTAGAGAGATAATGAATATATATATATATATTATATATATATATATATATATATATATGTGTGTGTGTGTGTGTGTGTGTGTGTGTGTGTGTGTGTGTGGAAGAGAGTGGGAAGTTGGTTTAGAGGCCGCGGGGTCGGGTCTTGGCCGTAGAATTCTTTTAGCTAAGTTGGCTCACATGACTTAGCAAAGGTGGCGTGGTGCTTGTTGGCTGTGCTTGCTTTGTGGGAATGGTAGTGGTTTGCTTTGGTTTGCTTTAAGTTAATACTTATTAGTAGTATTAGTTATTACTAATTTATTTAATAGTTTCCTTTCTTTTCTTAATTTTTTCCAATTATATATATATATATATATATATATATATATATATATATATATATATATATACTCATAAGAAAAGTTCTAGATTATAATAATGCACACTGTTAAGCTAGCAACTGCTCAAGGGGTCTCCTACATGAAATAAATTCTGAAAAATTCCTGATGGTCCCATAAATCCTCTAAGTGCACCAACACCTAAAATAAAAATTATTAAAAAATTTATTTATCCTAATTAGCCACTAATTACTATAATTAAATTAATAATTAATAATTAAAAGGGTATTTACGATTTTTTTTAGGAATATGGGTTTTACATTCTACCCAACTTATAAAAATTTCGTCCTCGAAATTAAAATTAAGCTACGATAGAATGTCAAGGATGGTATAAGATTTGTATTGTTTAAAATGCAAGTCTAGGTTTAAAGGAGTGTGCGATGTTGCACGTTGCACATCCCAAAAAATTATGGTAAAATCTACATGAGCGAAAAATAGGTTTCTTCATGTGTTATGTCCAATGGTGTGGACACCTAAATGCTCTTTTGCATACAAGCGCCCAACAATTAGAAAATTGTACAAAGATAAGAATTGTATGCTGGGCACGTCTAGGATAGGGGTATAGAATTTGTAGGAAGGCAGTGCCTAGTGTAGTGCTCCAATTATCGAAGCACGGTAAGGTGCGCTAAGTGATATAATTATTACAAAATTAAATAAAAAATACCGTGTTCTATTTCTAACTGGATTCAATCTAGCCTTAGTCTCACTATCTAAGCCAAGTAGGTCCAATTTTTGGGTGAGGGGTTCACAATCTACCGAACTTAAATTTATCCATCTATCCCCTAAGGCTATACATCTAGGAAAACTATTCCAGTTTATGGTCTCCTCTGGACTCTCATTGCCCTTATATGGCTTAGGGCCCATCTGCACAAAGTCCTTGACTGAACCAACCCGAGCTTGTGGTACTGAAGCTAGTGTCTGGGTTGGTATAGGGGCTAGTGCAGCCATTCTCTCCAGTGCTGCCAGAAATTCTAGCCTCTGCTCTGCTGTCTGTTGCCTCTGTTCCTGTATTATCATCTGGAAGAATTAGAACAGCTGCGCTTGGCCATCTTGCGGTACTAGTGGAGCTGGAAAAGTCCCGTTAGGTATCGTGGAAGGGGTTGATGGAATTGGATTGCTAGTCAGTCCATCCGGTCCGGGAAGAAGAGGTGTCGTTGAGGTCACTCCTGGTGATTGGTCGTCGTCCTCTGGAGACGTGTTGTCCCCGGTGGCGGCATGCCCGTTATGCAAATTTATCTCTCTACAAGAGATGGACGAAGGATTAAGAAGAGTACATGAATCAAGCAGGATGCAAGAACTTAAGTAGGACATGTTGGAAGGAAGGTAAGTTATAGTCAAGTGTGGGTGAGATCTAAAATTCTAATCCTAGGTGCAGGCCCGCTCGGTACAGTTACGTAACCGAAACGGCTAACTCGACCTGAATGGGCCACCACAAAAATATGTCACGCCCCAATCCCAAAAATATGTAGGACTAGGACACGTAAGCATGCCAGCCGCATGGATATGGCAACTCCAATATATGGAAACCATAAACCATACATACGCTGTAATATGAATATAAACTCACATGTGGTATATATAATGTCACAAGTCACAGATATGCTAATCTCATCCACACAACAAGTCATAGAAAAGAAATACTAAACTAAAATAAGGAGTCTGAAATATCCAAAATAATAGTCGGGTGGAGACAAATCCACTACCAAAGACTATATCCAAAACTAAAATAAGAGAGGAGTATAAAATCTCCAATATAAAATAATGTGAAGACAGAAGTGTATCAGCTAAAAGAATCCATCGCTAGATGTAATCAAAGATGCTCAGAAGGTAAGACCTCCTCGGCAAAAAAGAATGCGTCAGGTCCAGGCCCGTACTCCTGCGGATACTCCTGGTCGTCTATACCTGGCAAGGGACCAGGTCCTCAGAGGGACATAACAAGATACAAAAAAGCGAGCCAATTTGAATACAGTGAACATGCATAATGTTTGAAAATAAATAAGTACGATATACAAGACAATCTATATGAATGCAATGAGGACAACTTTTTGACGTATGGGCAAGGGTAGTCTACTCGATCTAAGCCTCACAACTCACACACCCGTCTCGAACATCAGAAATCGACATACCTCTGGTGTAGCGACCAGCGAGACTCTACAGAAATTGACATACCTCTGGGGTAGCGACCAGCGCGACACACGCCCGTAGTGCGAACTATATACTACGGTTTACCAGAGTGGTTAAAAGCCCATACGCCTAATGATTGTCCTCTCATGATACTAGGTGTCATGTGTGTGTCAACATATCTAATATATAGTATGACTGAAAAAACTACACATACAATAAATAAACAAAAATGCAATAAATATAAAGAAATATACTAAGCATGCAAAATACTGTAAGCAATTTGGCAAGCTATCTTGCCTAGCACTGCAAAATATAGTGTCCTAATGTCAACACCAAGAGTCAGAAGCTACGGCCTCAGAATGAACGTCTCCGGATGCTGAAATAAACATCACCAATATTTCCAGAATAAGCAAAATAGCTAAAAAGCACTTCTCTTTCGTCCAATTTGGACACAGGAGCAAAACAATAATTTCGGATAAAGGTGGGATCCACGTGTGGCCCACTTTGCACCGAAAAGCGTGCCAAAGGTAACAGTCTCTAAATGGGACAAATTATAGGTCAAAAAACTCTAAATGTCAATATAAACCTAATGGTATGTCCAAATGTTGATTCCGATGAGCCGAACATAATTTCGTCCAAAAAGTCAACCGTGGGGCCCGCCAATTGGCACTTGGTCAACCATCTCAGAATTGCATAAAAATTGGGTCACAGGACCAGCGCATTACCACGAGTCCAGTGGCGTAAGTTTTGTCGTAATCTGAGATCCATGCAGAAAATGCGCGCGACTTCCACAAAAGTTACGACACGAGATGTGTCCGCGGATACGGGATGATTTCGACGCGCGCACGCGTACGAATCAGTTTTTATAAATTTTTACCTGTCCGGTTACGCTGCGTGCACCGTTCGGTACACTTGGTACACGGCAGGGCGGTCCCGTTTGGCGGGGCGCGCTCCGTTTCACAACTTTTAGAAATCTGGAAAAGTGGGTTTGCGGGGTTTTGTGACGAATTTAATTCTGTCCACAGCACTTAATAATCTAGGGTTATTTATCAGAAAATAAACTAGGTCAAGTGGTCTACGCATACCAAAAATAATCATCAAATTCGGATCTCTGTGGTGGGAGATACGAACTCGGCAACATGGGTGGTCACCGAAGTTTTTCTGCGATCCCAGAATTCGGTCTGTTTTCGCCAACTTTGGCGCTATTTTCGCCTATGGGTACACGTTTTTTGAGGTCTACTATCATACAGATATGGAAGAGGGTTAAGGGGTGAGCATACCGGTAAAGACGGAACGGCGTTTGGTTGATCGAGTCGACGGAAAACAACTCCGGAATGCAGGTACCTCGTGTGGGAATCTGTAGTGCGCGGGGTCGCAGTCGTCGGGATTGGTTTGGACGGCCTAGCGGGGTTCTCCGGCTGCGGTGGCGGCTCTCTCTATGTCTAGATGAGAAGAGGAGGGTCTGGATGATTAGGTTTAGGGTTTTATAAATATAATAAATATATATATATATATATATATATATATATATATATATATATATATATATATATATATATATATATATAGGAATAGGAAAGAGAGAGAGAGAGAGAGAGAGAGAGGGTTTTCGGTTTAATACCCACTGGGGGGATGATTTTGCTTGCTGGCTATTGGAATTAAGAGGGGAGCGGCCCTTGCTTGCTGGCTCGTGGAAAGGGATGTGGAATGGTATGGAATGGTTTCTTTGCTAAAGTTGCTTGCTAGTTGCTTTGGTTATTAGTATTAGTTTATTAATAATAGTTATTAAATATATATATAACTATTATATATATATAATAGTGAATAGTTGTAATGGTTTGCTGGTGGCTTTGTGGGAATGGTGTTGGTTTGCTAGTTTGCTTAAGTTGCCTTGTTGGAATTGCTTGCTTTGGTTATTAATTATTATTATTATTAGTTTATTATTAATTCTTTTCTTTTCTTTTCTTAATCTTTATAAAATATATATATGCATATATATATATATATATATATATATATATATATATATATATATATATATATATATATATATATATATACTCATAAGAAAATTTTATAGATTATATTTATGCACACCGTTAAGCTAGCAACTGCCCAAGGGGTCTCCTACATGAAATAAATTCCGAAAAATTTCTAATGGTCCCATAAATCCTCTAAGTGCCCGAACACCTAAAATAAAAATTATTAAAAATCTATTTCTCCTATTTAGCACATAATTACCATAATTAAATTATTAATTAATAATAAAAAAATACGATTTTTAGAAATAGGGATTTTACATTCTACCCAACTTACAAAAATTTTGTCCTCGAAATTGACACTAACCCATATTCATAATGATCACTATAGCTATTACACTACATTGGTATCTAGCAGGACTCCTAAAACTCATGGTCTGTCATTCTAACACTTCCTCATCTATTGTCCATACACTATTCTATCATCCTCTAACTCGTCTACACTACCCAACTTACAAAAATTCTACTAGTAGTCATATTCTTTGGAGCTATTGTCAATGTTTGTAAGGCAAATATATTTTATTGGGTCTAGAATCTTGGGATACCTGTCTAGAATCTCATAACTATGACTTTTCCCATAACCGTCAAGTATCATAGTCTAATACTGCCACGCCACCTGGCCAGTATGGCTGCATGTAATTCGACTACTCTACCATAATCGTCTGGCTACAACTGTCGCTACCTCGCCAGCGATTTGTCATAGTCATCAGTTCGTAACAAGTGCCTTCAACTCTTTCCTAGGCATAGTCTAGGTTTTTAGGAAAACACTTAAGGTCTTGACTAACTATTAGGGGTAGGATCTATCTCAAATGATCTAACAATTTCTACTAGGCTACATGGTGCTACTTATGGGTTAAACTAAATAAAGAATACAGATATTGCTATAGTGCATATACATATTAAGTACTCATCCTTAGTTATCAAGCATTACTAACACATTTATGTTGTACTAACAAAATAGGGATAAGGTTTATATGAATCAAACAATTCATAATGGCACGAAAGATACGATTATAATAGGAAGAGTTAAGCACGAGATAAGGAATGAATATAAAAAGAGGAGATGAGTCACCCAAGAGGGCGAGATAAGGATAGGGGAAGAATACTATTACTGCTACTCACGTCATCCATTAGCATCGCGTGTATGCTATCTGGGTAGAATATATATACCTCCTCATAACTGCTAAACTACCATATATATAATTCTATATCTATTTGTGCATCTAAGATCTTGTGTCACAATGGGGTTATGAGTATGCAAAGACAATTATAACTAAAAGGTTGTACCTGTATCTACGGCTTTCTGTGTCTGCTCTCCCATACTTGTCATAATGAGTGCTTGGCATTGTCCTTGGTTGTTCAACTGGGGTCTAGTCCCCTCCATTTGTGCAGACTGTAGAAGCAGTGGTGGGTCCCTTTGGTCTCCTATACTTGAGGGTGTATGCGGTGTTCCTGATTTTAATGCCATAGACCCTGGGTTCTGCTGAGGACATTCTCGAGCTTGATGGTGACTTGATCCACATACCATGCACAGTCCCAATCGACGAAGACAGTCTCTTAGAATATGACCTGTCCTACCATAATAGTGACAAGTACGGAGCTCCTTGGTTGGATATGGTACAGCACTATCTGGTTGCTGGAGTGTCAAAGGGTATCTAATGGGTCCTCCTTGCTGTGTCCTTACTGGTCCCTGATAAATTCTCTGTTGAATTCTGTTTCCTTTGCTGATGGCCTCCTGAATCCTGGCCTCTATCAATAACTCGGCATAAGAGATCCGAGACTGTGAGCTAGTGTAGTGCTGGAGCTCCCGAGTCAGCCCACGGTAAAACCTCTTAGCCTTCTTCAAGTCATTAGGTATTAGGACTGTGCCATACTTACTGAGACGGCTAAACTCTGCGTCATACACATCAACCGTCTTGTCCCCTTGCTCTAGATGGAGGAACTGATCGTACAATGCGTCCCTTATAGTATCCGGGAAGTACTTCCTCTCAAAGCATTCCAAGAATTGTTCCCAAGTCTGACGCGTACCCAACTGGCGCTCCATTGATTCCCACCAGTGATGCGCGTTGCCTTCTAACTGAGTCCTTACTCCTATCAGCCATAGGTCAGAAGGTAATTGTGATGCCTCTAACAACTTCTTGGTATTGGCAATCCAGTTTGTGGTCTCCTCTGGACTCTTATTGCCCTTATATGGCTTAGGGCCCATCTGCACAAAGTCCTTGACTGAACCAACCCGAGCTTGTGGTACTGAAGCTAGTGCCTGGGTTGGTATAGGGGCTAGTGCAGCCATTATCTCCAGTGCTGCCAGAAATTCTAGCCTCTGCTCTGCTGCCTGTTGCCTCTGTTCCTGTATTATCATCTGGAAGAATTAGAACAGCTGCGCTTGGCCATCTTGCGGTACTAGTGGAGCTGGAAAAGTCTCGTTAGGTATCGTGGAAGGGGTTGATGGAATTGGATTGCTAGTCAGTCCATCCGGTCCGGGAAGAAGAGGTGTCGTTGAGGTCACTCCTGGTGATTGGTCGTCGTCCCCTGGAGGCGTGTTGTCCCCGGTGGCGGCATACCCGTTATGCAAATTCATCTCTCTACAAGAGATGGACGAAGGATTAAGAAGAGTACATGAATCAAGCAGGATGCAAGAACTTAAGTAGGACATGTTGGAAGGAAGGTAAGTTATAGTCAAGTGTGGATGAGATCTAAAATTCTAATCCTAGGTACAGGCCCGCTTGGTACAGTTACGTAAACGAAACGGCTAACTCGACCTGTATGGGCCACCACAAAAATATGTCACGCCCCAGTCCCAAAAATACGTAGGACTAGGACACGTAAGCATGCCAGCCGCATGGATATGGCAACTCCAATATATGGAAACCATAAACCATACGTACGCTGTAATATGAATATAAACTCACATGTGGTATATATAATGTCATAAGTCACAGATATGCTAATCTCATCCACACAACAAGTCATAGAAAAGAAATACTAAACTAGAATAAGGAGTCTGAAATATCCAAAATAATAGTCGCGTGGAGACAAATCCACTACCAAAGACTATATCCAAAACTAAAATGAGAGAGGAGTATAAAATCTCCAGTATAAAATAATGTGAAGACAGAAGTGTATCAGCTAAAATAATCCATCGCTAGATATAATCAAAGATGCTCAGAAGGTAAGACCTCCTCGGCAAAAAAGAATGCGTCAGGTCCAGGCCCGTACTCCTGCGGATACTCCTGGTCGTCTATACTTGGCAAGGGACCAGGCCCTCAGAGGGACATAACAAGATACAAAAAAGTGAGCCAATTTGAATACAGTGAACATGCATAATGTTTGAAAATAAATAAGTACGCTGTACAAGACAATCTATATGAATGCAATGAGGACAACTTTTTGACGTATGGGCAAGGGTAGTATACTCGATCTAAGCCTCACAACTCACACACCCGTCTCGAACATCAGAAATTGACATACCTCTGGGGTAGCGACCAGCGCGGCTCTACAGAAATCGACATACCTCTGGGGTAGCGACCAGCACGACACACGCCCGTAGTGCGAACTATATACTACGGTTTACCAGAGTGGTTAAAAGCCCATACGCCTAATGATTGTCCTCTCATGATACTAGGTGTCATGTGTGTGTCAACATATCTAATATATAGTATGACTGAAAGAAACTACACATGCAATAAATAAACAAAATGCAATAAATATAAAGAAATATACTAAGCATGCAAAATACTGTAAGCAATTTGGTAAGGTATCTTGCGTGGCAATAAAGCTGTAAAATGTAGTGTCCCGATGTCAACACCAAGAGTCAGAAGCTACGGCCTCAGAATGAACGTCTCCGGATGCTGAAATAAATATCACCAACATTCCCAGAATAAGCAAAATAGCTAAAAAAGTACTTCCCTTTCGTCCAATTTGGACACAGGGGCAAAACGATAATTTCGGATAAAAGTGGGATCCACGTGTGGCCCACTTTGCACCAAAAAGCGTGCCAAGGGTAACAGTCTCTAAATGGGATAAATTATAGATCAAACAACTCTAAATGTTAATACAAATCCAACGGTATGTCCAAATATGAATTCCGATGAGCCGAACACAATTTCGTCTAAAAAGTCAACCGTAGGGCCCGCCAATTGGCGACTTGGTCAACCGTCTCAGAATTACGTGAAATTGGGTCACAGGACCAGCGCATTACCACAAGTCCAGTGGCACAAGTTTCGTCACAATCTGACATGCGTGCAAAAAATGTGCGCGACTTCCATAAAAGTTACGACACGAGATGTGTACGCGGATACGGGCTGATTCCGGCGCGCACACGCGTCCAAATCAGTTTCCACGAATTTTTACCTGTCCGGTTACGCTGCGTGCACCGTTCGGTACACTTGGTACACGGCGGGGCAGTCCCGTTTGGCGGGGCGCGCTCTGTTTCAAAACTTTTAAAAATCTGGAAAAGTGGGTTTGCAGGGTTTTGTGACGAATTTAATTCTGTCCACAACACTTAATAATCTAGGGTTATTTATCAAAAAATAAACTAGGTCAAGTGGTCTATGCATACCAAAAAGAATCATCGAATTCAGATCTCTGTGGTGGAAGATACGAACTCGGCAACATGGGTGGTCACCGCAGTTTTTCTGCGATCCCAGAATTTGGTCTGCTTTCGTCAACTTTGACGATGTTTTTGCCTATGGGTACACGTTGTTCGAGGTCTACTATCATACAGATATGGAAGAGGGTTAAGGGGTGAGCATACCGGTGAAGACGGAACGACGTTTGGTTGAGCGAGTCGACGGGAAACAACTCTGGAACACAGGTACCTCTTGTGGAAATTTGCAGTACGCGGGGTTGCAGTCGTCGGGATTGGTTTGGACGGCCTGGCGGAGTTCTCCGGCTGCGGTGGCGGCTCTCTCTAGGTCTAGATGAGAAGAGAAGGGTCTGGATGATTAGGTTTAGGGTTTTATATATATATATATATATATATATATATATATATAGGAATAGGAGAGAGAGAGAGGGGGGGTTTCGGTTTAATACCCGCTGGGGGGGTGATTTTGCTTGCTTGCTATTGGAATTAAGAGGGGGGGCGGCCCTTGCTTGCTGGCTCGTGGAAAGGGATGTGGAATGGTATGGAATGGTTTCTTTGCTAAAGTTGCTTGCTAGTTGCTTTGGTTATTAGTATTAGTTTATTAGTAATAGTTATTAAATATATATATAACTATTATATATATATAATAGTGAATAGTTGTAATGGTTTGCTGGTGGCTTTGTGGGAATGGTGTAGGTTTGCTAGTTTGCTTAAGTTGCCTTATTGGAATTGCTTGCTTTGGTTATTAATTATTATTATTATTAGTTTATTATTCATTCTTTTCTTTTCTTTTCTTAATCTTTATAAAATATATATATTATATATATATATATATATATATATATATATATATATATATATTTGTATATATATATATATATATATATATATATATATATATATATATATATATATACTCATAAGAAAAATTTATAGATTATATTAATGCACACCGTTAAGCTAGCAACTGCCCAAAGGGTCTCCTACATGAAATAAATTCCAAAAATTTTCTAATGGTCCCATAAATCCTCTAAGTTCCCGAACACCTAAAATAAAAATTATTAAAAATCTATTTCTCCTATTTAGCACATAATTACCATAATTAAATTATTAATTAATAAAATAAATAATAAATACTGTTTTTAGAAATAGGGGTTTTACATTCACAATCCTCTAGGCTTCCTAAGGTGCTGTCTACTAATAATAAGACAATGATCTAAGTTTATAGTTCTCCAATACTATCTAATTATGAAGGTTAGGTTCAGTCCTAATATTCAATCTTGGTTTTCTATTGGTTCCTCAATACTAGGGTCAAACATTATGGTAAAACTTCTGGCTAACTCTAGTATTGTCTATACTAATCACAAGTCCTCATAATACATCAAGGGTAATGATGAACCAATCTATAGGTAAGGAATTCTAGGGTTCACTAGTTATTCTAAACTTAGTGGGGTGTCAACACTCTAGTGGTACTCTTAATAGGAAGGTTACCTTACTTATCATCTAACAACAGGGACTTATATATTCTAGGAGGGTCTATACTCAAGGAACGCATTAGGGAAGCACGTGAATCAAGCAGGATACAATTATTCAAATAGAATGGATTTGAAGGAGAGCGAATCATAGTCAATTATGGATGAGATCCTATACTCTATTCCTAGGTGCAGGCTTGCTCGGTACAGTAACGTAACCGAGACAATATACTCTCGACCTGCATGGGCCACCACAAAAATATGTCACGTCCCAGTCTCAAAATACGTAGGACTAGGAACACGTAAGCATGCCAGCCGTATGGATATGACAACTCCAATATATGGAAACCATAACCCATACGTACGTTGTAATATGAATATCAATCCACAAGTGGTATAAATGTATCACAAGTCACAGGGTACAATCTAAATCTCATCCACAGAAAATCGATATAAATAAATAACCAATAACTACATAGCTATCTCAATAAGAAGTATCTAAAGAGGATAGTTGGATGGAAACAAATCCACTACCAACTCGAATGGAAAAGTATAACACAATAAACACAATATAAGAATACCAGCTAATGACCACGGGCTCGAAGAGAAGACATCATCGAAACATATATAACCATCCAAATATACGCTCCTACAAATACTCAAGAACAGATACACCTGGCAGAGGACCAGGTCCTCAGAGGAACGTAACAAGATACAGAAAAGCGAGCCAATTTGAATACAGTAAACATGCATATTATTTAAAAATGAATAAGTACGCTATACAAGATAATCTATATGAATGCAAATAAGGACAACTTTTCGACGTATGGGCAAGGGTAGGCTACTCGATCTAATCTCACAACTTACACACACGTCCATGAACATCATCAGCCGACATACCACGGGGGTAGCGACCCTCGTGACTCCATCAATCGACATACCGCGTGGGTAGCGACCATCGGATACGACCACCATAGTGCGTACTAGTGACTACGGTGTTACTAGAGTGGTTAAAGCCTATACGCCTAATGATTGTCCTCTATGATACTAAGTGTCAAGTGTGTGTCAACATATCTAATATATAGTAATGAATGAAAGGAACTACACATGCAATAAATAAACAAAAATGCAATAAATATACAGAAATATACTAAGCATGCAAAATACTGTAAGTAATTTGGCAAGGTATCTTGGCTGGAAAGAAAGTTGTAAAGTGTAACGTCCCGAAGTCCAACACACAGGATCAGAAGCTATGGCCGCAGAACAAATATCTCAGGATGCTGAAATAAATATCACCAACATTCCCAAAATAAGCAAAATAGCTAAAAAGCACGTCCCTTTCATCCAATTTGGACACAGGGGCAAAACGATAATTTTGGATAAAAGTGGAGTCCACGTGTGGCCCACTTTGCACCGAAAAGCGTGCCAAGGATAACAGTCTCTAAATAGCACAAATTATTGGTCAAACAACTCTAAATGTCAATACGAACCCAACGGTATATCCGAATGTAGATTCCGATGGGTCGAACACAATTTTGCCCAAAAGTCAACTGTAGGGCCCGCCAATTGGCGACTTGGTCAACTGTTTCAGAATTGCATGAAAATTGGGTCACAGGACCAGCGCGTCACCATGAGTCCAGTGGCGCCAGTTTCGTCGAAATCTGACGAGCGTGCAACAAATGCGCACGACTTCCATAAAAATTATGATACGGGGTGTGTCCGCGGATACGGGCTGATTCCGGCGCGCACACGCGTCCGAATCATTTTCCATAAATTTTTACGTATCCGGTTACGCTGTACGCACTGTTTGGTACACTTGGTACACGGCGGGGCGGTCCCGTTTGGCGGGACGCGCTCCGTTTCACAACTTTTGGAAATCTAGGAAAAGTGGGTTCGTGGGATTTTCTAACGAATTTAATTCTGTCTACAACAGTAAATAATCTAGGGTTATTTAACAGAAATTAAACTAGGTCAAGTGGTCTACGCATACCAAAAAGAATCATCGAATTCGGATCTCTGTGGTGGGAGATACGAACTCTGAAATATGGGTGGTCACCACAGTATTCTGCGATCCCAGAATTTAGTCTGTTTTTGCCAACTTTGGCGCTATTTTTGCCTAGGGTTACGCGTTGTTCGAGTTTATCTAACACACAGATATGGAAGAGGGTTAAGGGTTGAGCATACCAGTAAAGACGGGGTAGCGTTTGGTTGAGCGAGTCGATGGAAAACAACTCCGGAACACAGGTACCTCGCTGTGGGAATCTGCAGTGCGCGAGGTCGCGGTCGTCGGGATTAGTTTGGACGGCCTGGCGGGGTTCTTCGGCTGCGGTGGCGGCGCTCTCTAGGTCTAGATGGGAAGAGAAGGGTCTGGATGATTAGGTTAGGATTTTAGAGAGATAATGAATATATATATATATATATATATATATATATATATATATATATATATATATATATATATGGAGGAGAGTGGGAAGTTGGTTTAGAGGCCGCGGGGTCGGGTCTTGGCCGTGGAATTCTTTTAGCTAAGTTGGCTCACATGACTTAGCAAAGGTGGCGTGGTGCTTGCTGGCTGTGCTTGCTTTGTGGGAATGGTAGTGGTTTGCTTTGGTTTGCTTTAAGTTAATACTTATTAGTAGTATTAGTTATTACTAATTTATTTAATAGTTTCCTTTCTTTTCTTAATCTTTTCCAATTAAATATATACATGCATATATATATATATATATATATATATATATATATATATATATACTCATAAAAAAAATTTTAGATTATAATAATACACATCGTTAAGCTAGCAACTACTCAAGGGGTCTCCTACATAAAATAAATTCCAAAAAATTCCTGATGGTCCATAAATCCTCTAAGTGCACCAACACCTAAAATAAAAATTATTAAAAAAATTTATTTCTCCTAATTAGCCACTAATTACTACAATTAAATTAATAATTAATAATTAAAAGGGTATTTATGATTTGTTTTTTTTTAGGAATAGGGGTTTTACAAGTACCACCCGGGAAAGGCCAACGTAGTACCTGACGCGTTGAGCAGAAGACCCATGTCATTTTTCTTGACTACCCAGCAACATCTGTTGAGAGATCTAGAGCAGATGGGTATAGAAGTCGTTATGCCCGGAGTAGACGGACAGTTATCGAGTTTTCAGTTACAATCGACATTAGTGGAGAGGATCAAGGCTGCTTTGCCGACAGATGCCCTATTCCAGAGGCTTCGATAGAGAAGAAAGGCCAGAATACAGACATAATTGTGTATACATGAAGACGGGACTTTGAAATGTGGAGATCGTCTCTATGTTCCAAATGGAGAACGTCGTCAGGAGTTGATGTCAGAGGAACACAGTTCAACCTACTCTATTCATCCAGGAGGCACGAAGATGTACATAGACTTAAGACAGTACTACTGGTGGCATGGAATGAAGAGAAAGATAGCCCACTTTATGGCAAAGTGCCTGGTGTGTCAGCAAGTCAAGGCTGAGCATCAGAGGTCTGCAGGATTACTCCAACCACTCCCGATACCGGAGTAGAAATGGGAGCACATCACTATGGACTTTGTTACAGGCTTTCCGAGGAGTCTTAGTGCTCGCAATGCAATATGGGTAATCGTAGATAGACTCACCAAGTCCGCTCACTTTTTACCCTTCAGAGTTGGAAAATCTACAGAGGTCTTAGCAGATATGTACATGAGGGAGATTGTGCGACTGCATTGAGTGCCAGTTAGCATAGTATCTGACAGGGATACGAGGTTTACATCCTACTTTTGGTAGAGTATGCAAGAGAGTCTCGGTATCCGCCTGAAGTTTAGTACATCATATCACCCACAGACAGATGGCCAGTCCGAGCGCACCATTCAGACATTGGAAGACATGTTAAGAGCGTGCATGCTTGATTTCAGAGGATCATGGAAGGACCATTTATATTTAGTCAAGTTTTCCTACAACAACAGCTATCAGGAGAGCATCCATATGGCCCCCTATGAAGCGTTGTATGGAAGGAAGTGTCGTTCCCCAGTGTGTTGGAGCGATATAGGCGAGAGACAGATTCTGGGGCCAGAGTTAGTTGTTCGTACAGTAGAGAAGGTGAAAAAGATCCAAGGGCACCTGCGAGCATCACAGGACAGACAGAAGCATTGGGCGAATACGCATCGACGACCCTTAGAGTTTCAGGTTGGAGATCACGTATTTCTAAAGATCTGACCTACTCGAGGGACTATCAGATTTAGAGACAGAGGAAAGGTGAGTCTGAGGTACATCGTACCATACGATGTGCTAGAACGCATCGGAGAGGTTGCTTACAGATTAGCCTTGCCACAGACCTTGGAGGGAGTGCATGACGTCTTCTATGTATCTCAGATAAAGAGGTACATGCCAGATCTGAGCCATGTGCTTGATCATTCAGAAATCACAGTCGGCCCGAGCTTATCATACCAAGAGGAGCCTGTTGAGATTCTGGACAGAAGTGAGAAGGTATTGCAAGGTCATACTATCCCCCTAGTTCGTGTCGTATGGAGGCATCATGCACCAGGCAAGTCAACCTGGAAACATGAGGAGGAGATTCGACAGCGCTATCCCCATCTCTTCGAAGGCCTAGGTATGTAGTAGCATTTTAATTTCAGTCAGTAGTTCTTACCATAGGTATATTTTAATTTCGAGGACGAAATGCTCTAAGGAGGGTAGATTGTAAACTCCCTCGACCAATTTAGGATTTAATTAATTTAAATTGAGAGACTAGGACTAATTTGGTTACAATTAGGATTAATGTACAACAATTTTTGACTTAATATACCTCACCGTTGTTTTGATGTTTGGAGTGCTACACTAGTAGTTACCCTCAAACTAATTAAATACACATCTCCTAGACATGCCAGACTACCCATCTGACCCTTGTGTAACTTTTAGATACTCAATATTGTGCTTCATTTGAGCTGCGCAATATTTGTTACAAACATCTATGTATTATTCCAATAAAACCAATTTCTCATAATTGCCCATTCCTATTTGAATTTGAGGCACAACCACAACTCAACTCCGTATAACCTAAATTAGGGTATTAACCTATTCTGAGCCTGCTACGCCCATGACACTTGTGTCCTACCCAATTTTAGTTCCATGTGTCTTCAATTCATTAAAGAACGCCGTACGCATTATTTTTAATTAAATTAAATTAGAGGCAAATTTCACCCAAATCAAGACCTAACCAAGCCCATGTACACCCTTTCATGTGGATCAGCCCCATCCCAAGGAGTCCAGACCGACACAAACCCCAAGGTTAGCCCATATATCCCCTCCTATATAAATATACATTTCCTATATTGAAACCCAAGAAACATAAACCCTAGCCAAAACCTAGATTCACCTTCACCCGAGCACCCCTTCTCCCTACCCCGACCGTACGGCACTACCACACCTCAGGCCGCCACCTCCACAGCACCTCACCCGCATGCACTTCCCCCTCAACGCCGAACCACCACCCCCAATCACCTGCACCATCGCCCGGCCACCATTCCCGTTACCATCATCAACATCCCCCATCCTCTTCAACCCGACTCCATCAAACCCGAGCGTCCCAGCCGCCTCCAACACCGCCAACCACTATTGCCCGACCGACCCCGACCGATCCCACGTTCTGACCCCCGACCAGCACCACCCCAGGCCACCTGCCGCCACTGCCAGGCTACTATTGGCGCTGCTGCACCTACTGCAGCTACTGCCACCGCGGCCATTTTTGCCCGCACGTCGACCGAAACTCCGCCCCACGCCGGAGGATGGCCAGTTAACAAGCACAGACCCCCCCACGTTCAGCCTCGATTAGGTAAACCTCGTTTTGCCTCTTCCTTCCTGTTTCGTTGTATAGTTGTATCGGCGTGTCATCGTATCGACGTGTCATGGTATCATTTAAAGGACACAAACTAAAATATGTTAAAACCTATGTGTGTGTATGTTTGTATGATTTACTAGATTATTTAGTAATTAATAAGATAATAATTATCCCAATCATATGACTTGTACAAGGAACTTGTATTTCACCTAAAAAAGTAGACATAGACCTAGTACACTTAACATGAGGAATAAGGACATAAAATTATACAAAACATAAATAGTTCCGTAAAACCCATAACGTGGTAATTTATTGTCGCGAGAGACACGGTAACTGAGGACAGGATACGTGCGCACCCTAGCTACGTGCATACACGACTCTGTAGTCGACCAGCCGTGATCTTGCAACAGTACCTAAGAGCAGCGTTGTAGTGTATGTGTGTGTTACTTTAGTGTCTGATGCTAGATTGCTATATTATATTGTGTGTTTATGGTCACTTGACCAGCCAGGAGACACCATAGGAGCAGGCTATTGGCATTCACAACTTGAGGACCCAGGCAAGATACCTTGCCATATTTACTATTTAAATTAAATGATGCATATGTTGTATGATATCTTGTTGCTTTATTTCATATGACTGTGCGCGTCCGGGTTTGACTCGGTGCAGTCGACGGATGCGTCGATGATTAGTATATTTGGCCTAGTCACTAGTAGACTTACCCATTGGGAGGATACTCTGATATCTTCCGAGACCTGACACCCTTACACGTTACATGGTGACAAATTCATATTGGGATGCGGGTTCGCGTACTCGACTAGCTATCGGTGCGTGTGACATGCATCACGGTTAGTACGTAACTCAAAATTATTTTATTTGTAGAGACTTGGCATATAGATACGTGGTATGCACGTCGAGTATTCGACTGGTGTATCTACATTGGGCGGGGAGGACAATTAGTAGGCGTATGGGATACACACATTGGAATCCGTAGTATCCAGAGGAGCCACGGATCCAATGACTCCCTTTATACAGATTCCACGTTCTTCGGAGCGATATAGATATTATATTCTATACAGATTCCACGTTCTTCGGAGCGATATGGACGTTATATATACTATACAGATTCTATTTTCTTCGGAGCAGTATAGAAGTTATGCCTACACCTACTCATACGTACCAAAGTTGTTCTCATATTGCATTCACTTAGATGGTTAGCACACCCTTTATTTTATTTATTTTATTCAGTATTTATATATGGCATGCTTCTATGTATCTTGTTACGTCCCTCTGAGGACCTGGTACCTTTCCAGATTTGGACGAGGCATATTATCCCACAGTGTACGGACCCGGACAGGAGACTAGATACGCTACAGCGGAGGAGCTAGAGGTGCTACCGTCAGAGTTTTCGTGATCAGTGGTAGGCCTTCTGCCTAGGATTGGGAGCATCATTATCTAGTCATCCGATGCCCTAGTCATTACTCCTTTTATCTATCATTCAGTACTTTTATTTCGTTATAGTAGTGGGTTTGTTCCCACCAGATATTCTTGGTTGTACTATGATATTTTGAGACTGGCGTTTATCTTCCAGCATTTATTATTAGTATATTCTTGCTGTTTATATTATGGATGAGATTAGATTACCTATTGTTGATTTATATGGGACATGTTAGTATTTAGGACAGCGTAGCACTCTTTATTAGGATCCATTAAATTGGGATATTCTCATAGACGTGACAGCTGGTTATTGCCACGTGGCCTGGTCCCGTATATTTTTTGGACTGGGGCGTGACATGGTTTTACGCCTCGAGTAGAACGATATACATATATTCTGTAGTACACCGTTCGTATGCCACATTGAATGACCCTAGATTGTGTCGCTCAGTAAGTCCCTTTACGGTTTCACTCCTCGGCTTACCTTCGGGCCCGAGCCAACATGAATGCTTAAGTTTTCTTATGAATGGAATGCTTGCCTGCTTATATGTCAACTTATTTTTGTTACCATATTTTAAATGCTTGTCGCATAAAATATGCCTCAACCGTGTAACACTGCGTATGTCATACATTCATTTGGTTCTCCTCGGAAGATTATTTAATAGTCGTTACGTGCATGTGTAAACTTGAAAGTATCCGGGACTATTAGGTCTCCAAGGCAGTCCCCGCACCAGGGGAATATATCAAGGCAAGTTGAGCACTGAACTGGAATAATGAAAAGTTTACATCTGAATAATAATCATATCAAGTTTACCTTTGAACGAGAATCATGTCAAGAATTATAGCTCGTGGAGCAATCGCTCAGTTCAGAACAAAGAATCGTGGATTATCATATCAAGTTATGGATTTGGAAGACCAAAACCTGCATGTCATAGGACAACTTGTTTTACACAAGGGGGATTACATCATCCCGTTCCGCAGACGGTCGTCGGGGTACTGGGGTCAATCCGATCTAGATGGAACTTTTGGTAGTCGTTTGACATCGAGCGGAATGTGTGTATAATGCCCCAGGTTCTTGCTTGTACACCATTCCGACATGAGACTACACCGTCCAACTATGGCGCTGTGCCAGTAACCAATTGTTCATATAGATAAGTCATCCTCGCTTAGCGGTTATCCGCATGTGAGTCATTGCATCAAAACAAGAATATCTGAATACCTGAACGATCATGAGTATAGCACACTTTTACATTTATGGAACACTTCAACATCTTTTGCAACCTGATATTTTGTATAACTCGTGTACCCGAAAGCGTAATCTCGCTCACAATACAGTGTTTGCATATGTTATTGCCCTTGAATGTATATATATATGCTGCATGTGCTTGAAATAACTATGTTTGCCTTGGACAGGGAAGGAGAAATGGTAAGTTGGTAAGTCTCGTCGTGTTTCCTCTTATATCGTACGGCGTACTGCCATACGAGTTAGGCTATTCATCATTGCCATAAAACTGATTCTAAGACAAGACTAGAAAGACAACTAAATAGACGGTGCACGGAACCTATATTACGTGTTTGGATTTGTCGAACGGGCGAGTAGCCTCCCCACCAGTGCATTCATGTACTGATAACCCACCAGATTGTTTGCAGGGTGCGGGAGAACCTCGTTCGGTGCGGATGCCTCCTTCTTGCGTACTAAGGCGTGGAGTTCACTCTGAAGCCTTGGAGCGTTGCATCCGGAACTGAAGCATATATACAAGACATAATATTGGAACATCGCCTATACATCATTCCATAAATGTAGCCACTTGGCACGCTTTTACTGTTTTAGAGAGAGAGGCTTGAGCGACTTGTAATCTCGGTCTAGCGCCGCCTGTAACACTTATTTATATCAATAAAGAGTTTGCTTTACATCAAAACTTGTGTTATTTAATGCTTCCCCTATTGTCGACTCAGTGAACTTGTTACCAATCGCTTATGCATTTATAATCCCGCTGCACTCAGATAGTCTGTGCGACTCTGTGGCTTAGACCTTTTGTCGCCAGCCCGAACCACGGCCTTGTACCGGCATGGATCCACGCTTGTGCTGTACCATGCCCAGATGGATCAGAACGATCGTCCCATAGGAGCGCTGGTGCGGTGATTCTCGCCTAGCGGGGACGGCCGATTATCCTGCGAGAGATCGGGGCATAACAGATTGGTATCAAAACTTGGTTATACGTCTTTGGACTTTGTTTCAATTTTCTCAGTTTTGAAAGCTCGTTCGTGGGTTATGTGTTCACACTCTCTCTCAATATCCCAATGGAATATTTCAAACAATAAGTCTAAATACTTTTAAAAAGTGCATATGGATGATATGATTGCTTGTACGAAATTGTGATGCTAAGGCCCTTGTGCTAGACCTTTGGGAATAGACTCATGATAGAATCATAACTTATATGCAAATATGGAATACCTATACATGTTTGCCCAACTGGTTAGTACGAAATCGAACATTGTCCGAACGGTTAGCTTTGCACACAGCCTTTCGGCTAAGTTGTGTAAGTATTGAACGCCAAGACCCTTTGGTGCAAGCTAAGTTGCAAACGATATTTAGATATCGTTCAGGAATAAGATAAGTCAGACTTAGAATACCAACCAATAGAACATTCTTGGATTATCGATGAGACAAATATTGAGAATCGTGCTTGAATTTTGAAAAATAGTCCGAACGGTATTTTATGTCGAAAAGATGCAAATCGATTAAGGATTTGATCGGATGACTCAATTTCGAGTGATGTATGGATCATTTAGAGAATGTCTTGAATGAAATGATAAGGTTTATAATGAATTAGGATTTACGGAAATAGAAATAGATATCTTGGTTAAGGAAACTTGTTGGAAACTTGGAGGATTGTACAAACGATTTCGGATTGAAACAAACGAATTAAACTTGAATGCAATATCGCTTGAATAAGAAGTTAGCCCAAAAATGAATAAAAATTTTCGAGGATAAGTTAGCCTAGAACCTGAAATAAATCACGCTTGATGGTTTCGTGAACGGATAAATGAATCAGGTTGAAAGAATTGATGTAATAATCTAAAGGTTTAGAATTGAATCTTGGCTTGGTGGTCTAGACTTGGAATGGATATGAATTCTATCAAAACATGTTTGAAGAGATAGATTATGCAAATTATTAGGCTTGTCCTGCAACTTGGATATTATAGATTTTACTGAACGGACTTGGACACCCGTGCAAACGAACGTGGTATTGAGAGTAGGAAAAATTTGTGCTTGATGTTTAAAAATCTGAGTGAAACGAGCTTGGGTAGAATACCCCGTACAAATAAATACTGGTTTGACCCTAGGAATTGAGACAAGCATCGTGTGATAAATTTGTACGATGACTCGTGTGCTTGAACTTGTACCTATGACCTTGTGAGCTGACCAAGCAATTAGGCAGACGACCCTGTGCCGAGTGAATGAACCTGTGTTACCGACTTTATCATATTGCTTGAACAAGCTATAGAACTGGGGTATCAAGACTTAGGGTTATACTTGGGAACGGAAAACGTGTGCTATGTTTGACCCGAACGGGTGGACGCTAGTCGATGAATCAGATATATCGTGCTTAACGGTAGTGCAAATCTTGAATTGAGTTAAAATGGCAATAACTTGGGATTTGATTGACCCTATCAGGAGTATCCTTGTGAATCATCAAATGAACCCTTAAAAAAAAATTTTAGTAGCTTGTCCGATTTTACTATCTCTAAGTTTGGTTGAATGCATATATTTGAGGGATGCCTTGAACGTGTGCACGATCCAAGACTAAACGATATGTGAAACTCGAGTGCTAAGAGTTCGCTATCACTAAGTTGGTTGACATGTATGTGTTTGAAGGATACTTTGAATATGTGCATGATCCAGAATCGCGATATGCTGATCTCGATGCTAGTGCAAGTGAATATCCACATGGACAAGTATAATGACTTGTACAAGTTTGCCTCAGCCCTAGATCATCATTCACGATGGATTAAAATATACCCCGCGTTAAGCAATATGTCCCGCACTAAGTCACAATTGAGACTGACTCATCATACACACGACATGACGTAAGGATCGAGTAGGAGATTATGAACAAAATTGGATCTAGTGGTACTTATTGCTACGCTTGAGATAGATTCGATAATGCGATAGAACGGCCTACGCTCAGGAAGTCTCGAGGGCGAGACTTTTTCTGAATGGTGTATAATGTAACGACCCATTTCACTCAAGTAGACTACCGATTTAAATGACAAAAGTGCAACGTCCCGACCGGCTTTGCTCAGCGAGATGACTCATTTGAGGCAAAGGATACCCAGATTTGGCTCTTCAGGAGTTTCGGCTTAGGCTTTCAGAGGCTCTCTCAGAGTATCCCTCGACCGAGGCGGATCATCGTTAAGGTGGGTGGCTACGATGAACTTGTCTTTGCTTATCCAGCACACTTAAAAATATGGATATTTCATGCTAGTCGCAAGGTGAATCACCCCCTGCATGCTAATAAGAATGCAACGCACCTAGCTAAGGGAATAATCCCAACTTGTATTGTTTGTGTGTTAGAACATTGAAATAAAACTTTGCTTATAATCAGACCCTCGCATGCTACCTTTGCCTTGTGCAACTAGATCCTACTACACCTCGAGTAAAATGATATACATATATTCTGCAGTACACCATTCATATGCCACATTGCACGACCCTAGATTGTGTCGCTCGGTAAGTCCCTTTACGGTTTTACTCCTCGGCTTACCTTCGGGCTCGAGCCAACATGAATGCTTAAGTTTCCTTATGAATAAAATGCTTGCCTACTTATATGTCAACTTGTTTTCTTTGCCTCATTTCAAATACTTGTTGCATAAACTATGCCTCAACCGTGTAACACTGCGCATATCATGCATTCATTTGGTTCTCCTCGAAAGACTATTTAATAGTCGTTCCGTGCATGTGTAAACCTGAAAGTATCCGGGATCGTTGGGTCTCCAAGGCAGTCCCCGCGCCAGAGGAATGCATCAAGGCAAGTTGAGCACTGAACTGGAATCATGACAAGTTTATATCTGAATGATAATCACATCAAGTTTACCTCTGAACGAGAATCATGTCAAGAATTATATCTCGTGGAGCAATCGCTCGGTTCAGAACAAAGAATCATGGATTATCATATCAAGTTATGGATTTGGAAGACCAAGACCTGCATGTTACAGGACAACTTGTTTTACACAAGGGGGATTACAGCATCCCGTTCCGCGGACGGTCGTCGGGGCACTGGGGCCGATCCGGTCTAGACGAAACTTTTGGTAGTCGTTTGACATCGATCGAAATGTGTGTGCAATGCCCCATGTTCTTGCTTACACATTATTCTGACATAACACTATACCGTCCAACTATGGCGTCGTTCTAATGACCAATTATTCATATAGATAAGTCATTCTCACTTAGCGGCTATCCGCGTGCAAGTTATTGCATCAAAACAAGAATATCTGAACACCTGAACACTCATGAGTATAGCACACTTGTACATTTATGGAATACTTTAACATCTTCTGCAACCTGATATTTTGTATAAATCGTGCACCCGAAGCATAATCTCGCTCACAACACAGTCTTTGCATATGCTATTGCCCTTGAATGTATATATATATATATATATATATATATATATATATATATATATATATATATATATATATATATATATATATATATATATATGCTGCATGTGCTTGAAATAACTATGTTTGCCTTGGAAAAAGAAGGACAAATGGTAAGTTGGTAAGTCTCGCCGTGTTTCCTCTTATATCGCATGATGCACTGCCACACGAGTTAGGCTATTCATCATTGCCATAAAACTGATCCTAAGATAAGACTAGAAAGACAACTAAATAGATGGTGCACGTAACCCATATTACGTGTTTAAATTTGTCAAGCGGGCGAGTAGCCTCCCCACCAGTGCATTTATGTACTGATAACCCACCAGATTGTTTACATGGTACGGGAGAACCTTGTTCGGTGCAGATGCCTCCTTCGTGCGTGCTAAGGCGTAGAGTTTACTCTGAAGTCTTGGAGCGCTGTGTCCGGAACTGAAGCACATATACAAGACATAATATTGGAACATCGCCTATACATCATTCCATAAATGTAGCCACTTGGCACGCTTTTACTGTTTCAGAGAGAGAGGTTTGAGCGACTTATAATCTCGGTCTGGCGTCGCCTGTAATACTTGTTTATATCAATAAAGAGTTTGCTTTACTTCAAAACTTGTGTTATTCAATGCTTTCGCTATTGTCGACTCAATAGGCATGTTACCAATCGCTTATGCATTTATAATCCTGCTGCACTAGGACAGTCTGTGCGACTCTGTGGCTTAGACCTCTTATCGCCAGGCCGAACCATGGTCTTGCACGGGCGCGACTCCACGCTCGTGCTGTATCACGCCCAGATGGGTCAGAACGATCATCCCGTGGGAGCACTGGTGCGGTGATTCTCGTCTAGCGGGGACGGCCGATTAGCCTGCGGGATATCGGGGCATGACAACGGAGAAGAACAAGTCTGCGGCCCTGAGCTCCCGCTCGTACTTTTTCAGAATCCACTGGGTCAGGCGGCACCAGGAGGAGTTATAATATGTCCAGCTGAGAGCCCTTAACTATCCTGTAGGATAGGCCCCCTTCTTGGCAACTTGATGAAGGAAGGTGCCCGCCGCATATACGGTGAGGTTTGGTCCCAGGTCACTTCCGACGAGACCAGGCTTCAGTCCCAGCAAGGAGTACGGGGTCGACTCCTTCGCGCTATAAAACTCTCCATTGTTCTTTCTGGTACCACACTGGATATTGCCAAGGAGTGCCCCCTGTGGCCCAGGGGTCAAATTTTAGCCCATCTGTCGTTGACCCATCATCACCTTCAGGTCCAACAAAGGCATGTGACTTTCAAAGGCAGGAAATGACACCTCCGTCTCGCAAAATGTGTCACGCCCCAGTCCTAAAATATCGAGGGACTAGCCACGTGGCAATGGCCATCAGCACAACTCCAATGGGCAAACCCAATTTAATGGACCTGTTAGAGTGCACTTAAGCTGTAATACATAAAAATGGTCTATGAATACCTGTCACGGTTTATATATCTAATCTCATCCACAAATAGTAACGAAATCAAATGAGACAAGTCCAGTCACAATAAAATAAAATGATCTGTCCAACCAAAGCAATATAAATAATGTCACGGGGAACAACCCATTATCAAAATGAAAAGGAAAATAAATCCAAGTACAATATCTAGAAGTCACTACAAGATCAAATATCCAAGAACACTAAGCATAAATAATGAATGGTAAGAATACTGTGTGCTCAAGATAAGTCCTCCGGAACAACCTCGTCCTCTACAAACTGTACGTCTCCAATAGTAGCTCATGTCCCATAAACCTCGGGATAGCTCTCCTCGTCTACACCTGGGGACATAATTCAGATCCAGGTCCTCAGGGGACATAGCAAGGTACAATAAACACTCAAGCCAAATAAAATACAGCAAGTAAATATAAATATATCCTCATGGCAAGCTATGTAACCAGCTAAGTGAAATGCAAATGAGAGCATCACTAGTACTCAGGCTGAGACCACTACAGGCTCTGTGTCGGAGAGCCCATAGCCGCAAGTAGTATCACGACTCCAGTATATGTGCCAAAGATCTGAGCCAGAGTCTAAGACACCTCCAGTAGTATATATATATAAATAATCAACCTGTAGCCTGTGTGTCTGTCTCTCCCCACCCAATGTAATCTCATGTCTCATGTCCACGAAGTCTCATGTCCATAACACACAAGATCATGACCTCTAGCTAGTACAACGAGCCATAATAATATCCATGTAATATGCAAGTCTTATGTCACGAATCCTGTAAGCCTATACAGAATCACCATGAATATCTCAAGAAAGATTTTGTCATATGAAATAGTGTCAAGTGTCCTACGGTATGGCGTACTTGGTAAACCAAGCACAAAAAAATATAGGATCGCGAAATCAATTCTCTAAGTGACGTTGTACGACTCTGCGTACGGCGTCGAAACTCGAATCTTGTTCGGATGCTAAGAAATGTATCATGGTCCTAGGTTGAACAGGAAGAAGTATATATAATAAAAGAACACAAGCAAGTAATATAACAGGATCTCTGCATGTTTGGCAAGGTATACTTGCCTGGGTTCTGAACTCGGTCACTACTCATGGGAAAGTGGAATATGCACGTACACCTCCGGATGCTGAAACAAATATCACCAATATTCTCAGAATACTTGAAATAGCTAGGATTGACTACCTATAAGTCCAATTTGGACATAAGAGCAAAATTGACAGTTTTGGGTCAAAGCGGGATCCACATGTGGCCCAATTCGCACCATAAAATGTACCGAAGGCAAAGTTCTCCAAATTTGTCCCACTCAGTGTCTATGAGTCTAGAACAGCTATACGAACCCAATGGAATATCCAGAAGTGGATTCCAATAAGTCGGTCATGAAAATGCCCGTCATGTGGAACCGTAGGGCCCACAAAATAATATTTCGTCAACGTTCTCAAAATTGAACCAAACTTGGGTCACAGGACCAGTGTAACACTGTGAATCCGATGGCATAAGTTTCGTTACAAAACGACAAGCATACACGAAGTTACAGCGAGTGTCAGAACAGGCCGATATGGGACTTTTTGGCGGATACACGTTAATTTCGGTGTGCACGCACATCCAAATCAAGTCCCGCTTAAGTCCACACGTCTGCGTTTACGTTACTCGCCTTTTTATGCAACTCACACACGATGAAGTCACCTCGTTTGGCGGGACGTGTCCCGTATTGAGAGATTTTGGGTGTTTCAAAAATAAATTTTTGGTCATTTTGGAACAAGAATAATTTTACCATTAAAGCAAACTAATAAAAACTAAAAGAACAGTAAAAATCTTGGTTATGAAGAAGTCCCTTCAATTATATTTTGAAAATAATTAACGAGATAGTAGAAAATTGGACATGAACATGGGGGTTTGGATCAAAATTCTGAACTATTTTCGAACAGTTTTTTGGCCAACTTTTGGTCGATTTTTCGATCAAATTGGGGTGCCTAAATTCGTTTCACTTGAAGCAAATCCTAGAGGGTTAGGTTGTAAATATACCAGCGAAGACGGAACACAAATCGAAGGAGCGAGGAGGGCGAAGGCTACGAGCGAAGGAGGAGTCGTAGCTGTGCGCTGTGCGCGCGGAGGGGGCGGAAGGCGGTACGGTCGGCGCAGCGGCTGCGCGGCTGCGGTGGCGCTGCGGGGGTCAGCGACGGTCGGAGGTGCGGTCGGCGGGTGGTGTAAGTGGGATTAGGTTAGGGTTTTGGGTTTGTGTAGTGTATATATAGGAGATGGGGGGGTTCTCCTGTGCGTGAAAAAGGGAGGGGGAGAATTGTATTAATAGTTTAGGTTTAGGATTAGGTTAGCTAATAGGTAGGGTTTGGGTTAAGGTTAATGGGTTTAGGATTAATTTCTATTTTCTTTTCTTTTTTTATTCTTTTATTTATTCAATAATTAAATGCAAAAATTCTCAAAAATAGTTAGGCACTTGTAAAAATTGTAGAAAATTTATATTTTCTCCAATAAATAATCTACAACCAATTTATATTAAATAAATAATGTATTTACTAAATATTAATGAATATTAAATAAATTAAATAAATCTATAAATTATATTTTCTATATAATATTAAATTGGGAGCGTGCAGGGGGTTCGAATAACGTAACTCGAGTGTCATGTGCGTAATAGGACCAGTTAGGCTCATAGCATGAATTTAGTTGGAAGCAATGGGTCGGGTGGCGTGTTAAAATCGTACGCCACGACTAAATGGTTAATTAATCATCATTTTCTCGTAATTGTGTCATAAAAGTTGTGCGACCAAAATAAGGTATGGGATTGCGAATTTGTGAGGGACAGTCATGGCAGGAGCCTAATTTGACTCGTCTAAGTTGGGCATGCTAGGTTGGTTGAAGGAAAATGCTAGCGTTGCGCTCAGGGCAATCCCTGGCTGAATGCTGACTGGATCCGTAAGATAAACATAATCCCAATTTATGTCTGCACTCTCTCTCAATATGGCCTACCTTGCCACAGTAGTGACAAGTATGAAGGTATGGGGCTCGTGATGCTGCTCTGTGGTGGACTCATCTGGGCTCGCTTTGCAGGCTCTTCATGTAGTGCTCGAGCTGGTACTAATAAGTACGGTCTCTTCTGTCTGGACCCCTGTCACGACCCGTACCCGGTATAAGGATACTAGTCGGAAACAATGCCTAGCCTACGCCGCAGAATCGGCGGTAGAACGCTGTCTAGATAGTCTATCTAATATAATGAACCACCAATAATGATAGAATACTCAATCACAGAACTAAGATAGAATGAGCACGAATCAGATAAGAATAGAATAGTCATCATACAACTCATGAGTTTAAAATAATACATCAATGAGTCTGAAGAGTAACAAAAATAAGCTGGAGACAAATCCAGTACAAAAGAATACTATCATACTACAAAGCTACACTCCAGGGTCAACTGTCTCAGTTGGGATAAGTCCCTCTTGAGCCAGGGTCTCCGAATCTAAACCCACAACATCCTGGGGTCCATAATAGGTAGGGTACTCCTCAGTGTCATCTGAAAAAATATATCCAGTCAGGAAAGGAGCAGAGTACATCTCTAACAGCAGTTCTAATCCATGATAAAAACTATGTAACAGTAAATAGCTGTGGATAAACAAGATGCACCAAATAGATACAAGAGATATATAGACAATAAGTAAATACTGGAAAGAAATACAATAATGAACAATATACCAATGAAACAATAATGCTAATGACTAAGTGTGTGAGTACTAGCTTAACATGTGATCGGCTTGGGCAAGATACAATGCGGCCTGGCTAATCATATGTGCGGTGCATGATCAACACTATTCGCTTACCAATACTTTATTCAATAGGGATTTGATCACATATCTATACTAATACTCTCCACCCCCAACTGGTATAATAGATCCAACCACGGTATGCTATGGCACTAGATTCCCCAAGAAGAGAGCGACTCCTCCCGAAAATCGGTGTCTATACATGTACAAGATAACCAATGAAACAATACTTGCATCATATACACCATATACCAAGGAATAACATCTCATGACGAGATCCGGATATACCAATCCGTGTAACCATGGTGTCAAGATAAATATGTATATCTACACTAGATACAACGAACATAGAGGATATCATAAATGAGAAACTATCAGAGAATGTACTCGCCTGAAGTCCAATAAAAAGTCTCACAGATGTCTGACTCGGTGCCTCGAAGACCTAGAAATGGAATACCACATTAAAACAAGGTCCCGAAAAGAGAACAAGTCAAACTAATCAACTTCTAGGTCAATAAATCAATTCTAAGTTAAAAGTCAACTATGGTCAACTCTAAAGTCAACTAAAGTCAAACATGGTCAAACCAAGGTCAACCTCACAAGACATTGTCACGCCCCAGTCCCAAAATACGTAGGACTAGGAACACGTAAGCATGCCAGCCGCATGGATATGGCAACTCCAATATATGGAAACCAAAATCCACACGTACGCTGTAATATGAATATCAATCCACAAGTGGTATAAAATGTATCACAAGTCGCATGGGTATAATCTAAATCTCATCCACAGAAAATCAATATAATTAAATAACCAACATCTATATAACTAGATCTCAATAAGAAGGATCTAAGGAGGATAGTTGGATGGAAACAAATCCACTACCAACTCAAATGGAAAAAGTAAATACAACATAAGTACAACACCATCAAACAATATAAGTACCAGCTATCAATCATGGCTCGAGAGAAGACGTCCACGAAACATCTATAACCATCCAAATCTGTGCTCCTGTAAACACACAAGAACAGGTACACCTGGCAGCGGACCAGGTCCTCAGAGGGACGTAACAAGATACAGAAAATACGAGCCAACTTGAATACAGTGAACATACATATAATTTGAAAATAAATAAGTACGCTGTACAAGACAATCTATATAAATGCAAATGAGGACAACTTTTTGACGTATGGGCAAGGGTAGGCTACTCGATCTACCTCACAACTCACACACACGTCAATGGACATCAGAAATCGATATACCGCGGGGGTAGCGACCAGCGAGACTCCAGAAATCGATATACCGCGGGGGTAGCGACCAGCGCGACACACGCCCGTAGTGCGAGCTATATACTACGGTTTACCAGAGTGGTTAAAAGCCCATACGCCTAATGATTGTCCTCTATGATACTAGGTGTCATGTGTGTGTCAACATATCTAATACATAGTAATGACTGGAGAAAAACTACACATGCAAGAACTATACAGAAGTGAAATAAATGAACAAAAATATAAATAGCATACAAAGTACTGTAAATAATTTGGCAAGGTATCTTGCCTGGTAAGAAAGCTGCAAGGTGTACTGTCCAGAAGTTAACGCACAGGATCAAAAGCTATGGCCACAGAACAAATGTCTCCGGATGCTGAAATAAACATCACCAACGTTCCCAGAATAAGCAAAATAGCTAAAAAGCACATCCCTTTCGTCCAATTTGGACACAGGGGCAAAACGGTAATTTCGGACAAAAGTGGGGTACACGTGTGGCCCACTTTGCACCGAAAAGTGTGCCGAGGGTAACAGTCTCTAAATGGGACAAACTATGGGTCAAACAACTCTAAATGTCAATACGAACCCAACGGTATGTCCAAATGTGGATTCCGATGAGCCGTACATAATTTTGTCCAAAAAGTCAACTGTGGGGGCCCGCCAATTGGCGATCTGGTCAACCGTCTCAGAAATACGTGAAAATTGGGTCACAGGACCAGCGCGTTACCACGAGTCCAGTGGCACAAGTTTCGTCGCAATCTGACAAGCGTGCACAAAATACGCGCGAGTTCTACAAAAGTTGTGACACGGGATGTGTCTGTGGATACGGCCTGATTCCGGCGCGCACACGCGTCCGAATCAGTCTCCACAAATTTTTACGTGTCCGGTTATGCTGCTTGCACCGTTCGGTACACTTGGCACACGGCGGGGGCGTCCCGTTTGGCGGGACGCGCTCCATTTTCTAACTTTTGGAATTCTGGAAAAAGTGGGTACGCGCAGTTTTGTGACGAATATAATTATGTCCACAGCAACTAATAGCATGGGTTATTTTACAGAAAATAAACTAGGTCAGGAATTCTACAGGTATCGAAAAGAATCACCGAATTCGGATCTCTGTGGTGGGAGATACGAACTCGACAATAGGGTGGTCACCGCAGTTTTCTGCGATTTCAGAATTGGGTCTGTCCGTGCCAACTTGGGCATTATTTTTTACCTAGGGGCACACGTTTTCCGAGGTTGGCTATAAAACAAATATTGGAGAGGGTTAAGGGATGATCATACCGATGAAAACGAAACAGCGTTTGGTTGAGCGAGTCGACGAAAAATCACGTCGGAGCGAAGGTGCTTCGAGTGGAATTCTGCAGGGCGCGAGGTCGGAGTCGACGGGATGGTTGGATGGCTTGGCGGGGCTTCTCTGGCTGCGGTGACGGCTCTAGATGGGAAGAGAAGGTCTGGAGATTTAGGTTAGGGTTTGAGAGAGAAATATATATATATATATATATATATATATATATATATATATATATATATATATATATATAAGAAGAGAGAGGGATGGGTGGATCGCGGGTTTGGATTCGGCCGAAGGGGAGGGGGTCGGGTGAATTGGTCTGGAGTGGGCTGAAGCATAAGTGGGCGGGTTCTTTTCAGCAAGTTTGCTGAATGCAAACGGCTGTAGAGTTGGAAGTAAGCAATTAGTTATCAATGTTATTATTATTACTATTATTATTATATTATTATACTTAGTTAGTTATTAATTAATAATTCTTTTCCTTTCTTCTCTTTATAAAATATATATATACATATATATATATATATACTCATAAGAAAATTCTAGATTAGAATAATGCACAACATTAGGCTAGCAACTGCTCAAGGGGTCTCCTACATGGAATAAATTCTTAAAAATTTCTGATGGTCCCATAAGTCCTCTAAGTGCCCGAACACCTAAAATAAAAATTATTAAAAATCTATTTCTCTTATTTAGACCTAATTACTACAATTTAATTAATAATTAATAAATAAAAAAAGGTATATACAATTTTTAGGAAGGGGTTTTACATTCTATCCAACTTATAAAAATTTCGTCCTCGAAATTAAAATTAAGCCACGATAAAATGCAATGATGGTATAAGATTTGCATTGTTTAAAATGCAAGACTAGGTTTAAAGGGGTGGGCGATGTTGCACGTTGCACATCCCAAAAAATTATAGAAAAAAATCTATATGAGCAAAAAATAGGTTTCTTCATGTGTCATGTCCAATGGTGTGGACACATAAATGCTCTTTTGCATAAAAGCGTCCAACAATTGGAAAATTGTACAAAGATGAGAATTGGGTGATGGGCATGTCTAGGATAAGGGTGTTGGATTTGTAGGAAGGCAGTGGCTAGTGTAGTGCTCTAATTATCGGAGCACGATAAGGGGCACTAAGTGATACAATATTGCAAAATTAAATAAAATACTGTGTTCTACTTCTAACTGGATTCAAGCTAACCTTAGTCTCACTAACTCAGCCAAGTAGGTCAAATTTTTGGGTGAAGGGTTTCACAATCTGCCGAACTTAAAATTTTACATCTACCACCTAAGGCCATACATCTAGAAAAAAAAACTATTGCTCAAGTTATTTAATCATGATTTTTTTTCCTCAAAGGTTTAACACCAAACATATCACCTATGATATGCCCTTAACCAATTATAAAAGAGAGTCACTAAGTCATGTGTTTAGCCTTATGGGGTATAGCTAGTACTATCAGTGTCAACTTATACCAGCACGAGGTTTCGTCTTTCCGAAATAGGGGAAGACGGAGAGAAATAATAAAGAACTCAAGATGAAGGTGACAGAATACAAGTACGAGGTTCAAAGAGATTAAAGAGTCGAAAAGAGAGTTGTCAGGACAGTTGTGGATTGAAATTCTATTTTTTGTAATTTCCTATTTACATGCTCATATCAGTACAGTTATATAACCGATACGATGTGTCAGACATATCTAGGGGTAAGTATATCTGTCTACTACCATATATCTCAATCCACGTAAAGTAGTAATGCGAAGAGCGAACCAAGCGCACTAAGGTTAGCTAGACCTTAATACACCAATTCTGATTAGGCAATTGTATCATTGTGTGCACCCAATAATACATATGCCATGAGCAAGCTCGATGAAAGAATAAGCTTACAAAAACTAGGCTATAATAGCAGCATAAATCAAGGTAGTACAACAAACATAAATACGCTGGATTATGATGAAAGAAGGTACAAATTAATTCAAGTTCGCAGAAGCAAAACAACATAAGCAATAATAATAAAAGACTCTACAATCTCTACAGTTATCCAACTAATTCCTTGTCTAGGTCGATATTTGACAAAGCAGGGGTATGGCTTCTAAGCTCTACAGTCTGAGAAAAAAAAACAATGTCGTCCTAAGCTAACATACAGTTAAATGTCATTCATTCACACTTCAATAATAAGACAAAAGACTATGTGATACTATGTTGTGAGGTATACTACCCAACTTATAACAATAAACTAGTACTGTAATTGTCTTAAGGATACCGTAGAAATTCTTGTTAAGGTTTACGAGAAGGGTCTTGGTACTTTATTGGGGTATCCTCTTCTATTACATAGGTCATGGTCATCTTACCTTTTAGTCATAGTGCTTATAGAACAAGTGTCAATAGTAAAGATAGAAAGGTTACTAGCCCTCAAGTGAGAGAGGAGATAACTCATGTGGAGATATGGGTTCAATTACGTGATTTAAAACTAAGTTGTAACCATAAAATTATAATCTAAATAAACAACTCAACTATCAAATTCTTGCTACTAAGCACATAATTTCAAAATTCAAGATTACAACTATAATTCTAGGAAACTATATATCATATCATAAAAGAATTCATTTGGCCTACAATCAGAAGTGTCAGAGGGCACGAGTTGAAAGATGAAGAGAAGAAACGTAATTAACCGTCGCAAAATAGCGAGCGCTATGGTCGCAGGAAAACAATATATAAAACAAAGATAGAGAGCTCTAGATAGCATCATGGTTCTCTAAGGGGAGTGGGGTGTTAGTTGCTATGTTCGGGGTATGATCAAGGGAGAAGTGTTGACTACATTCCTCTAGGCTTCCTAGGGTGCTGTCTACTAATAACAAGACAATGATATAAGTTTACAGTTCTCCAATACTTTCTAACTATGAAGATTAGGTTCAGTCCTATTATTCAAATTTTTTGGTTTTCTATTGGTTCCTCAATACTAGGGTCAACCATTATGGTAAACTTCTAACTAACTCTAGTAGTATCTATACTACTCCCAAGTCCTCATAATACATCAAGGGATAATGGTAAACCACTCTATAGATAAGGAATTCTAGGGTTCACTAGATATTCTAAACTTAGTGGTGTGTCTATATTTTCGTTGTGTTCTTAATAGGTGTGCTACCCTAATTATTATCCTAATAACAGGAGTTCCTATATTCTAGCAGAAGACTATACTCAAAGAACTATTAGGGAAGTACAGGAATCAAGCATGATGCAATTATTCAGATAGAATGGATTGGAAGGAGAGCGAATCATAGTCAATTGTGGATGAGATTCTATACTCTATTCCTAGGTGCAGGCTTGTTCGGTACAATAACGTAACCAAGACAATATGCTCTTGACCTGCATGGGCCACCACAAAAACATGTCACGCCCCAGTCCCAAAATACGTAGGACTAGGAACACGTAAGCATGCCAGCCGCATGGATATGGCAACTCCAATATATGGAAACCAAAATCCACACGTACGCTGTAATATGAATATCAATCCACAAGTGGTATAAAATGTATCACAAGTCGCATGGGTACAATCTAAATCTCATCCACAGAAAATCAATATAATTAAATAACCAACATCTATATAACTAGATCTCAATAAGAAGGATCTAAGGAGGATAGTTGGATGGAAACAAATCCACTACCAACTCAAATGGGAAAAGTAAATACAATATAAGTACAACACCATCAAACAATATAAGTACCAGCTATCAATCATGGCTCGAGAGAAGACGTCCACAAAACATCTATAACCATCCAAATCTGCACTCCTGCAAACACACAAGAACAGGTACACCTGGCAGCGGACCAGGTCCTCAGAGGGACGTAACAAGATACAGAAAATACGAGCCAACTTGAATATAGTGAACATGCATATAATTTGAAAATAAATAAGTATGCTGTACAAGACAATCTATATGAATGCAAATGAGAACAACTTTTCAACGTATGGGCAAGGGTAGGCTACTCGATCTACCTCACAACTCACACACACGTCAATGGATATCAGAAATCGACATACCGCGGGGGTAGCGACCAGCGAGACTCCAGAAATCGACATACCGCGGGGGTAGCGACCAGTGCGACACACGCCCATAGTGCGAGCTATATACTACGGTTTACCAGAGTGGTTAAAAGCCCATACGCCTAATGATTGTCCTCTATGATACTAGGTGTCATGTGTGTGTCAACATATCTAATACATAGTAATGACTGGAGAAAAACTACACATGAAGAACTATACAGAAGTGAAATAAATGAACAAAAATATAAATAGCATGCAAAGTACTATAAACAATTTGGCAAGGTATCTTGCCTGGTAAGAAAGCTGCAAGGTGTACTGTCTAGAAGTCAACGCACAGGATCAAAATCTATGACCACAGAATAAATGTCTCCGGATGCTGAAATAAACATCACCAACATTCTCAGAATAAGCAAAATAGCTAAAAAGCACATCCCTTTCGTCCAATTTGGACACAGGGACAAAACGATAATTTCGGGCAAAAGTGGGGTCCACGTGTGGCCCACTTTGCACCGAAAGGCGTGCCGAGGGTAACAGTCTCTAAATGGGATAAACTATGGGTCAAACAACTCTAAATGTCAATACGAACCCAACGGTATGTCCAAATGTAGATTCCGATGAGCCGTACACAATTTTGTCCAAAAAGTCAACTGTGGGGCCCGCCAATTGGCGATCTGGTCAACCATCTCAGAAATGCGTGAAAATTGGGTCACAGGACCAGCGCATTACCACGAGTCCAGTGGCGCAAGTTTCGTCACAATTTGACAAGCGTGCACAAAATACGCGCGAGTTCCACAAAAGTTGCGACACGGGATGTGTCCGTGGATACGGCCTGATTCCGGCGCGCACACACGTCCGAATCAGTCTCCACGAATTTTTGCGTGTCCGGTTATGCTGCGTGCACTGTTCGGTATACTTGGCACACGGCGGGGCGGTCCCGTTTGGCGGGACGCGCTCCATTTTCCAACTTTTGGAATTCTGGAAAAAGTGGGTACGCGCAGTTTTATGACGAATATAATTATGTCCACAGCAACTAATAGAATGGGTTATTTTACAAAAAATAAACTAGGTCAGGAATTCTACAGGTATCAAAAAGAATCACCGAATTCGTATCTCTGTGGTGGGAGATACGAACTCGGCAATAGGGTGGTCACCGCAGTTTTCTGCGATTTCAGAATTGGGTCTGTCCGTGCCAACTTGGACGCTGTTTTTCACCTAGGGGCACACGTTTTTCGAGGTTGACTATAAAATAAATATTGGAGAGGGTTAAGGGATGATCATACCGATGAAAACGGAACAGCATTTGGTTAAGCGAGTCGACAGAAAATCACGCCGGAGCGAAGGTGCTTCGAGTAGAATTCTGCAGGGCGCGAGGTCGGAGTCGACGGGATGGTTGGATGGCTTGGCGGGGCTTCTCTGGCTGCGGTGATGGCTCTAGATGGGAAGAGAAGGTCTGGAGATTTAGGTTAGGGTTTGAGAGAAAAATATATATATATATATTTATATATATATATAAGAAGAGAGAGGGATGGGTGGATCGCGGGTTTGGATTCGGCCGAAGGGGAGGGGGTCGGGTGAATTGGTCTGGAGTGGGCTGAAGCATAAGTGGGCGGGTTCTTTTCAGCAAGTTTGCTGAATGCAAACGGCTGTAGAGTTGGAAGTAAGCAATTAGTTATCAATGTTATTATTATTACTATTATTATTATATTATTATACTTAGTTAGTTATTAATTAATAATTCTTTTCCTTTCTTCTCTTTATAAAATATATATATACATATATATATATATATATATATATATATATATATATATATATATACTCATAAGAAAATTCTAGATTAGAATAATGCACAACATTAGGCTAGCAACTGCTCAAGGGGTCTCCTACATGGAATAAATTTCTAAAAATTTCTGATGGTCCCATAAGTCCTCTAAGTGCCCGAACACCTAAAATAAAAATTATTAAAAATATATTTCTCTTATTTAGACCTAATTACTATAATTTAATTAATAATTAATAAATAAAAAAAAGGTATATATAATTTTTAGGAAGGGGGTTTTACAGACATCTATATAAATAATATAGAATAAAAAATACAACATTTGGGAATCAAGGTTTGAACCATCTTGGTACCCACCCAAAGTATGCTTAAGATATAATATTATACACTCTAATATACAGTATATACAAACCAATATTTATACAAATCCAATAAAATATCACTACTAGTATTATACCTCACAAAAGCACATATATATATACATATATATATATATACAATAATAATATATAATATATAAATTAATCTGCCCAATTTATCACTGAAACAGTGAACTAAAAACAAAGATTAAATAAAACAGGCTTATAGTGACAGTCCCGACTGTCACAGAAAAACTGTCGCCAAAATGCTGAATAATAAACCCACTACTGACTCGGATTGATGACAGTTCAAACTGTCACAGAAACTGTCGCGGAAACTGCAGCTTAATAAACCCGCCCACTGCATTTAATGACAGAACTGTCATTAAATGCCCTATTAATGCTACAACGGCTGCTGTTTTAATGACAGGATTATGTCATTAAATGCCATGTCGCCAAAGCTATATATATATATATATATATAATCTATATATTAATAAATATAAATCAATATAAATAAATATATATATATATACATATATAAAACAATTTAATAAATATATATACTTATATATATACACATAAACTTACACAATTAAATATCAATAGTTACATAACACATGCACATATTAATGTACGTATTTTACATGACTAGAAGCACACATAAAAATACATTCATTAATATACAAATAATTATATAATAATTATAAATAATATAATTACACATTTAAACACATAAATATATTTTATAAAACATTTATGTATAAAATATTTTATTAACATAAGTACATATATAATTGCATGCAAGAAGCTACATATATATATTTATACATCACATTAGAACACATAGAAATATATAGATCTACGCTACAATAAATATCATAATAAATACACTAAAATAATATATAATATCTATATATATTTACTAATTATAAATGAAGAATTTAAAGCATAAATAATTAGATCTACACATAAACACACCAAATTTGGAGAGTATCACACCGTATCCCACTAGATCTAGGATACGCATGCGACACGAGTCCAACACACAACCAATTGTACCCCGAAGGATACAAACAAGTCACAAATAATATTTATGAATAAATCAAAGTATCAAAAGTAGATCTATGTGTCCGTGTCAAAATACAACATGTACAAAGTCCCGTGTCGGAGGAAGCCCCCAAAATGACACGTATCACCAAATAGTTGGGATACGAACCACATGTACCCAAATATAGACACGACACAAGCCTCAAACACATAAGCACATGCCCAATTGATCTATAGGATCAATTGACACACACAACAAAATATAAATTCGGAATTCCAACAAAATTGACACAAAAAGTACCATAATTTTCTCCATGGGTCTCCTATGAACATAAAACAAAGTCCTATGGGTAGTACATACATATGGGTTAATTTTACATGATTAAATCTTAGATTTAGAAGCTATTTTAATGGAAAAAACTGAATTATACCTATTGGGAGATGGATTCCCAATGAAACCTCCAATTGAGATGAACTTGCTTCCAAATTGTAGATCTTTGCTCCTCTTTGTAGATCATTGCTTCCTCCTTCTAGATCCTTGCTTCTCAACTTTCTAATGGTGAATTGGGAAGAATTTGGAATGAATTTGGTGGAGAATTGGAATGGGAATGGAGGGAATTTGGGAGTAAGAAATTCTAGATCTATATTTGGAATGAGAATGAGAGGAGAGAGAAATTCCCCCCCTCTAATATAGGCCGGCCATGCCCCCTTCCCCAAGCAATTATAAAATGTCCAATGTACCCCTTGGGGCCTCTCATGAAGAAATAAGTAAGGAAGAAAGCTTCTAGTCTAATCATTTAATTAATTTAATCCATCTCCTTAACCATGGGCTTTCTAAATGGGCCAAGTCTAACTATTTAATTCATGTTGGTCCATGGGTCCAAACTACACTAGTTGGGTCTACTAAAATAAGTCCAAAATAATTAAATAACATCCAACAATAATTAAATAATACAATAAAAATTATTTACCATGCACAATATTTATCTAAATAGAAAATTACTAAAATACCATTTTTCCTAAAATGTGGTAGTGACAAGTCTACCCTCCTTAAAATAATTTCGTCCTCGAAATTTAAAGATGAAAACTACCCCCAGAAAATCACAGAACAGAACAAAAGAATCACCATTCACTAATGAACAGAACATAACTAGAAAATAATATACCTCAAGGTACAAACAAATATGGATAACGCTCTCGCATGTCATCCTCTCTCTCCCAGGTAGACTCCCCCGGAGAGTGATATCTCCATGCGACGCATACCAAAGGAATAGTCTGGTTCCTCAGCACCTTCTCTCTCCGATCCAGAATCTCAACTGGCTGCTCTGGATAGCTAAGAGTAGGGCCCACCTCTATCTCTGAGTGATCCAATACATGACTAGGATCTGCCACGTATCGTCTTAACTGTGACACATGAAACACGTTGTGCACTCCCTCTAAGGCAGGTGGCAAGTCTAGTCTATAAGCAACTGCACCGACCCTCTCTAGAATAGTGAAAGGTCCGATGAATCGCGGACTAAGCTTTCTGCCTCCACCGAAGCGAATCGTGCCTCGTGTCGGAGAAATCCTCAGAAACACCAAACCACCCACCTAGAACAAAATACCATCTTAAGAACTTAATCTATAACAAACAAGAACAAGCACAAACGAAATCTAAACTATACCTCGAACTCCAAAGGTCTCCGATGGCTATCGGCCCAATGCCGCTGTCTGTCCTGCGCCACTCGAAGTCTGTCCCTGATCAACTGAACCTTCTCCGCTGCATCCACAACCATTTCTGGCCCAAGCAAAACTCTCTCTCCAACATCGTCCCAAGACAAAGGAGTACGACACCTCCGACCATATAGAGCTTCAAAAGGTGACATCTCTATACTGGCCTGGTAACTGTTGTTGTAAGCAAACTCTACCAAATGGAGATGGTCCTCCCAAGAACCCCCGAAATCTAGTACACAAGTGCGCAATATATCCTCGAGAGTCTGGATAGTCCTCTCTGACTGCCCATCTGTCTGGGGATGATATGCAGTACTGAACTTGAGCTGAGTGCCCAAACTCTCCTGCAAACTCCTCCAAGAATGAGAAGTGAAACGACTATCTCGATCTGAGACTATGCTGACGGGAACTCCATGTATCCTAATGATCTGTCTCACATACATCTCTGCCAGCTTCTCCGTAGACAAACCCACCTTGAAAGGCAAAAAGTGGGCCGACTTGGTCAACCTATCAACAATGACCCAAATCGCGGCTTTCCCTCCTGGAGATCGTGGAAGTCCGGACACAAAATCCATAGTAATGTGTTTCCACTTCCACTCTGGAATGGGTAATGGCTGAAGTAACCCTCCTGGCCTCTGCCTCTCGGCTTTCACCTGCTGGCACACTAAGCATCTGGATACAAACTGTGCCACTTCCCTCTTCATGCCATACCACCATACACTCTCTCGCATATCCTGATACATCTTGTTAGCACCTGGATGTATGGAATACTGAGAGCGATGTGCTTCCTGCAATACCTCCTCACGCAACTCCCCACTAGGCACAAACAATCTAACTCCATGCCTCAAAGATCCATCCTCTGAAATAGTAAAATCATCCTCCAATCCTGCTCTCACCTGAGCTCTGATACTCCTCAAAGATACATCATCATACTGTGCTGCCTTAATCCTGTCCATCAAATCTGAGTGTATCTGCAATTCCCACATCTGCATAGTACACCTAGGAACAATCATCTCAATGTCCAAGCTCTCCAAGTCCTCCAACAAATATCGATCCTGCGTTAAGAACAAAGCTACCGGATACCTGCTCAAAGCATCGGCAACTACATTGGCTTTCCCAGGATGATATTGTAAAGAGATATCAAAATCCTTCATCAGTTCCAACCACCGACGCTGCCTCATGTTCAACTCCTTCTGCGTGAAAACGTACTTCAAGTTTTTGTGGTCTGTGAAGATCTCCACACGCTCTCCGTACAAATAATGTTTCCACAACTTCAGAGCGAAGATGACGGCTGCCAACTCCAAATCATGGGTAGGATAGTTCTTTTCATGAGGACGCAATTGCCTGGATGCATAGGCAATCACTTTCCCATGCTGCTGAAGAACATAACCTAAATCCTTTCCCGATGCATCACTATAAATAGTGAAACCTCCGGACCCTGATGACAACGTCAAAATAGGAGCACACGTCAACCTCTTCTTCAATTCCTCAAAAGCAACCTGGCAATCCTCCGTCCAAACAAACTCCACATCCTTCCTCGTGAGTCTGGTCATTGGCTCGGCAATCCTCGAAAAATCTTGCACAAACTTCCTGTAGTAGCCTGCCAATCCCAAGAAACTCCTGATCTCTGCTACCGAACTCGGAGTCTTCCAAGATTCTACTGCTAAAATCTTCTTCGGATCCACTAAAATACCATCACCAGTCACAACATGCCCCAAGAATTCTACCTTGTCCAAGAAAACTCATATTTGGACAACTTCCCATACAACTTCTCCTTCCTCAGCACATCCAACACAATCCTCAAATGCTCCTCATGCTCCTTCGGTGTCCTCGAGTATATGAGTATGTCGTCGATGAACACCACCACGAACTTGTCAAGGTACTGGTGGAACACCTTGTTCATCAAGTTCATAAATACCGCCGGTGCATTAGTCAAACCAAACGGCATCACCATAAACTCGAACTGACCATACCGAGTTCTAAAAGCAGTCTTCGGTATGTCCTCCGGCTTCACCTTCACCTGATGGTAGCCTGATCTCAAATCTATCTTAGAAAATACCTTCGCACCACTCAACTGATCAAACAGATCATCGATCCGTGGCAAAGGATACTTATTCTTGATAGTGAGATTATTCAAAGCCCTGTAATCAATGCACATACGCACCGATCCATCCTTCTTCGGTACAAACAATACCGGGGCTCCCCATGGTGAAGAAATCGATCTGATAAACCCATTATCCTGCAATTCGTCCACCTGCTTCTTCAACTCGACCAGCTCGTTGTTGTTTACTCTATAGACATGCTGTAAAATTGGTACTGCACCTGGCAACAAGTCTATAGAAAATTCAACATCTCGATCTGGCGGCAATCCTGGCAATTCCTCAGGAAACTCATCCAAGAATTCTGCTATCAACGGATGCGGCAACTCCTTGTCTTCCACCATAGCTCCACAAATAATGCCTTCCCCCTGCTCCACAGCTCCTCTAGCAAACTCGAACTCTGGCTCTCCTGGCGAACCAAACAAAACTCTACCTCCTCTACAGTCTATGCTAGCACGGTGCCTACTCAACCAATCCATCCCAAGTACAATGTCGTAGCTCAGAAGTGGCATTACAAGTAGATACACACTCAACTTCCGGCCTTCCAGAGTAACTCTCCGATCCTTGAAAATATCATTAACCAGGATAATGCCTCCCCCGGTCATGATCTTGCAAGTCCTAAGCAAAGACTCAGCTACCAAACCATGCTTCAGAGCAAAAGAAACAGATACAAAACTATTGGAAGCACCACTATCAAACAAAGCTAAAGCTGGAATGGAATCAAGAAAAATAGAACCTGCGATAACATCTCTGGTGGGTTCCTCCTCTTCGACGGTCATAGCAAACGCTCGTCCCTGTCGAGCACCTTCCTGCTGTTGATGCTGGACAAAACGCTGCTGCTGTGTCGGAAGCGGTCCCCTTGGCTGTGCTGCAGGTGGTTTCGTCTGTGTCCTCGGAGCTGGAGCTGCTCCCTGAACTGCACGACGAGGACACTCCCTTGATTGATGCCCTTCAGTACCACAATACAAACAAACTCCTAGCCTCCTCCGGCAAACTTTCCAGATGTGGTCGGGCTTCCTGCAGAAGTTGCATGGAGCTTGCTGTAACTGTCTCTGCTGCTGAGGTGCCTGGTGAAAAGGAGCTCTAGCTGGAGTCTGGTTCTGCTGTGGCTGCTGGAAAGGTCTGGACTGGAAATGAGGACGTTTGGCAGATACTGCACTGCCGTTGGCCCCCAGAAAAGAATCACGGTCTCTCTTGGTCTTCAAAGCCAGATCCCGCTCAACCTTGCGTGCCTCCGCAAGTATCTCCGAGTATGTCTCATAAAAAGACGGAATGAGGATCAATATGGCATAAGATGTAAGACATCAAGGAAAGGACAGTTTAAGGGATCAAGTATCAATGTCAAAGGAGAATAGTTGAATCAAAAGAATTTTCCTAGATGTGATTGAGTATCTCAGCCTATATCCTATATCCTATCGCAGGCTCGCAATAGTAAAACTAAGTTGTCGCACTACCACGATATCACATACTTGTGAAGCTAGACCTGTATGGACCACCACCAAAAATATGTCACGACCCGTACCCGGTGTAAGGATACTAATCGGAAACAACGCCCAACCTACGCCGCAGAATCGGCGGTAGAACGCTGTCTAGATAGTCTATCTAATGTAATGAACCACCAATAATGATAGAATACTCAATCACAGAACTAAGATAGAATGAGCACGAATCAGATAAGAATAGAATAGTCATCATACAACTCATGAGTTTAAAATAATACATCAATGAGTCTGAAGAGTAACAAAAATAAGCTGGAGACAAATCCAGTACAAAAGAATACTATCATACTACAAAGCTATACTCCAGGGTCAACTGTCTCAGTTGGGATAAGTCCCTCTTGAGCCAGGGTCTCCGAATCTAAACCCACAACATCCTGGGGTCCATAATAGGTAGGGTACTCCTCAGTATCATCTGGAAAAATATATCCAGTCAGGAAAGGAGCAGAGTACATCTCTAACAGCAGTTCTAATCCATGATAAAAACTATGTAACAGTAAATAGCTGTGGATAAACAAGATGCACCAAATAGATACAAGAGATATATAGACAATAAGTAAATACTGGAAAGAAATACAATAATGAACAATATGCCAATGAAACAATAATGCTAATGACTAAGTGTGTGAGTACTAGCTTAACATGTGATCGGCTTGGGCAAGATACAATACGGCCTGGCTAATCATACGTGCGGTGCATGATCAACACTATTCGCTTACCAATACTTTATTCAATAGGGATTTGATCACATATCTATACTAATACTCCCCATCCCCAACTGGTATAATAGATCCAACCACGGTATGCTATGGCACTAGATTCCCCAAGAAGAGAGCGACTCCTCCCGAAAATCGATGTCTGTACATGTACAAGATAACCAATGAAACAATACTTGCACCATATACACCATATACCAAGGAATAACATCTCATGACGAGATCCGGATATACCAATCCGTGTAACCATAGTGTCAAGAGAAACATGTATATCTATACTAGATACAACGAACATAGATGATATCATAAATGAGAAACTATCAGAGAATGTACTCGCCTGAAGTCAAATGAAAAGTCTCACAGATGTCTAACTCGGTGCCTCGAAGACCTAGATATGGAATACCACATTAAAACAAGGTCCCGAAAAGAGAACAAGTCAAACTAGTCAACTTCTAGGTCAATAAATCAATTCTAAGTTAAAAGTCAACTATGGTCAACTCTAAAGTCAACTAAAGTCAAACATGGTCAAACCAAGGTCAACCTCACAAGTTATATATATATACACATAAACTTACACAATTAAATATCAATAGTTACATAACACATGCACATATTAATGTACGTATTTTACATGGCTAGAAGCACACATAAAAATACATTCATTAATATACAAATAATTATATAATAATTATAAATAATATAATTACACATTTAAACACATAAATATATTTTATAAAATATTTATGTATAAAATATTTTATTAACATAAGTACATATATAATTGCATGCAAGAAGCTACATATATATATTTATACATCACATTAGAACACATAAAAATATATAGATCTATGCTACAATAAATACCATAATAAATACACTAAAATAACATATAATATCTATATATATTTACTAATTATAAATGTGAAGAATTTAAAGCATAAATAATTAGATCTACACATAAATACACCAAATTTGGAGAGTATCACACTGTATCCCACTAGATCTAGGATACGCATGCGACACGAGTCCAACACACAACCAATTGTACCCCGAAGGATACAAACAAGTCACAAATAATATTTATGAGTAAATCAAAGTGTCAAAAGTATATCTATGTGTCCGTGTCAAAATACGACATGTACAAAGCCCCGTGTCGGAGGAATCCCCCAAAATGACACGTATCACCAAATAGTTGGGATACGAACCACATGTACCCAAATATGGACACGACACAAGCCCCAAACACATAAGCACATGCCCAATTGATCTATAGGATCAATTGACACACACAACAAAATATAAATTCGGAATTCCAACAAAATTGACACAAAAAGCACTATAACTTTCTCCATGGGTCTCCTATGAACATAAAAGAAAGTCCTATGGGTAGTACATACATATGGGTTGATTTTACAAGATTAAATCTCATATTTAAAAGCTATTTTAATGGAAAAAACTGAATTATACCTATTGGGAGATGGATTCCCAATGAAACCTCCAATTGAGATGAACTTGCTCCCAAATTGTAGATCCTTGCTCCTCTTTGTAGATCCTTGCTTCCTCCTTCTAGATCCTTGCTTCTCAACTTTCTAATGGTGAATTGGGAAGAATTTGGAATGAATTTGGTGGAGAATTGGAATGGGAATGGAGGGAATTTGAGAGTAGAAAATTCTAGATCTAGATTTGGAATGAGAATGAGAGGAGAGAGAAATTTCCCCCCCTCTAATATAGGTCGGCCATGCCCCCTTCCCCAAGCAATTGTAAAATGTCCAATGTACCCCTTGGGGCCTCTCATGAAGAAATAATTAAGGAATGAAGCTTCTAGTCTAATCATTTAATTAATTTAATCCATCTCCTTAACCATGGGCTTTCTAAATGGGCCAAGTCTAACTATTTAATTCATGTTGGTCCATGGGTCCAAACTACACTAGTTGGGTCTACTAAAATAAGTCCAAAATAATTAAATAACATCCAACAATAATTAAATATTACAACAAAAATTATTTACCATGCACAATATTTATCTAAATAGGAAATTACTAAAATACCCTTTTTCCTAAAATATGGTAGTGACAACCCCCTCCCGTGGATGCGCTCCAAGTGTCGATCTACTACAAGGACGTCCGTATAAGAAGTAGGTGCAAGTGCGCCAATTTGTCTCTGTAGTTCAAAGCTCAGTCCGTTAAAGAATTTTTTTGCCTTCTCTTCTTCTATCGGGATCAGTATAGGGTCGAACAGTTGAATCAAGCAAGATGCAAGTCAAGAAATTAAGTTCGAGTTCGATATAGAGGTCAAGGACATGTCAATATGTAGATGAGATCCAATAAATTTATTCTTATCCTAATCGCAGGCTTGCTCGGTTCCTTAGTTGAAACCAAAGCAATATATTCGTAGACCTATATGGTCCACCACAATAACCATGTCATGCCCCAGTCCCCAAATATCGAGGGACTAGCTACGTGGCAAAGGCCAACAGCATAATTCCAATGGGCAAACCCAATTTAATGGACCCGTTAGAGTGCACTTAAGCTGTAATATATAAAAATGGTCTACGAATACCTATCACAATTTATATATCTAATCTCATCCATAAATAGTAACGAAATCACAAGAGACAAGTCCAGTCACAATAATATATAATGATCTGTCCAACCAAAGTAATATAAATAATATCACGGGGAACATCCCATTATCAAAAAAAAAAAAAAAAATCTAAGTACAATATCCAGAAGTTACTACAAGATCAAATATCTATGAACACTAAGCATAAATAATGAATGGTAAGAATACTGTGTGCTCAAGAGAAGTCCTCCGGAACAACCTTGTCCTCTGCAACCTGTACGTCTCAAATAGTAGCTCATGTCCTGTAAACCTCGGGATAGCTCTCCTCATTTACACATGGGGACATAATCCGGATCCAGGTCCTCATGGGACATAGCAAGGTACAATAAACACTCAAGCCAAATAAAATATAGCAAGTAAATATAAACAGATCCTCAGGGAAAGCTATGTAACCAGCTAAGTGAAATACAAATGAGAGCATCAGTAGTACTCAGGCTGAGACCACTACAGGCTCTGTGTCGGGGAGCCCATAGCAGCAAGTAGTATCACGACTCCAGTATATGTGCCAAAGATCTGAGCCAGAGTCTAAGGCACCTCCAGTAGTATATATATATATATAATCAGCCTGTAGCCTGTGTGTCTCTCCCTACCCAATATAATCTCATGTCTCATGTCCATGACGTCTCATGTCCATAACACGCAAGATCATGACCTCTAGCTAGTACAACTAGTCATAATAATATCCATGTAATATGCAAGTCTCATGTCACGAATCATGTAAGCCTATACAGTATCACCATGAATATCTCAGGAAAGATTCTGTCATATGAAATAGTGTCAAGTGTCCTATGGTATGGCATACTTGGTAAAGCAAGCACGTAAAAATATAGGATCGTAGAAACAACTCTCTAAGTGACGTTGCACGACTCTGCGTACGGCGTCGACACTCGAATATTGTTTAGACGCTAAGCCACGTCTCACGGTCCTAGGTTGAACAAGATATATCACAGAAGTATATATAATAAAAGAACACAAGCAAGTAATATAACAGGATCTCTGCATGTTTAGCAATGTACACTTGCCTAGGTTCCGAACTCCGTCAACTACTCCTGGAAAAGTAGAATCTATACGTACACCTCCGGATACTGAAACAAATATCACCAATATTCTCAAAATACTTGAAATAGCTAGGATTAACTACCCATAAGTCCAATTTGGACACAGGGGCAAAATTGACAGTTTTACGTCAAAGCGGAATCCACATGTGGCCCACTTCGCACCGTAAAACGTATCGAAGACAAAGTTCTCCAAATTCATCCCACTCAGTGTCTATAAGTCCAGAACGATAATACGAACCCAACGGAATATCCAGAAGTGGGTTTCGATGAGCCGGTCACAAAATTGTTCGTCATATGAAACCGTGAGGCCCACAAAATAACTTTTTGTCAACGTTCTCAGAATTAAACCAAACTTGGGTCACAGGACCATCGTAACACTGCGAATCCGATGGTACAAGTTTTGTTACGAAACGACAAGCACACACGAAGTTACAGTGAGTGTCAGAACAGGTTGATACGGGACTTTTCGGCGGATACGCATTGATTTATCCAAATCAAGTTCCGCGAAAGCCCATACGTCCGTATTTACATTACGTGCCTTTCGATACAACTAGCACACGATGAAGTCACCTCGTTTGGCGGGACGCACCCCATATCGAAAGATTTTGGATATTTTAAAAATAAGTTTTTGGTCGTTTTGGAACAAGAATAATTTTACCATTAAAACAAACTAATAAAAACTAAAAGAACAGTAAAAATCTTGGTTATATTATGAAGAAGTTTCTTCAATTATATTTTGAAAATAATTAATGAGATGGTAGAAAATTGGACATTAACATAAGGGGTTTGGATCAAAATTCTGAACTGTTTCCGAACATTTTTTCTACCAACTTTCGGTCGATTTTTCGATCAAACCGGGGTGCCTAAATTCTTTCCACTTAAAACAATCCTAGAGGGTTAGGTTGTGAACATACCATCGAAGACGGGATGCAAATTGGATGAGCAAGGAGGGCGGAGGCTAGGCGCGAAGAAGGGGTCGCAGCGGGGGTCGGCGGCGGTCGAAGGTACAGCCGGCGGGTGGTATAGGTGGGATTAGGTTAAGGTTTTTGGTTTGTGTAGTGTATATATAGGAGATGGGGGGGTTCTCCTGTGCGTAAAAAAAGGGAGGGGGAGAATTGTGTTAATAATTTAGGTTTAGGATTAGGTTAGCTAATGGGTAGGGTTTGGGTTAAGGTTAATGGGGTTTAAGATTAATTTCTATTTTTTTTCTTTTTTTCTTTTATTTATTCAATAATTAAATGCAAAAAAATCTCAAAAATAGTTAGGCACTTGTAAAAATTTTAAAAAATTTATATTTCCTCCAATAAATAATCTACAACCAATTTATATTAATTAAACAATATATTTACTAAATATTAATAAATATTAAATTAATTAAATAAATCCATAAATTATATTTTCTACATAATATTAAATTGGGAGCGTGCAGAGGGTTCGAATAACGCAACTCGAGTGTCATGTGCGTAATAGGACCAGTTAGGCTCATATCATGGATTTAGTTGGAAGCAATGGGTCGGGGTGGCATATTAAAATCGTACGCCACGACTAAATGGTTAATTAATCATCGTTTTATCATAATTGTGTCGCAAAAGTTGTGCGACCAAAACAAGGCATGTGATTATGAATTTGTGAGGGACAGTCATGGCAGGAGCCTAATTTGACTCGTCTAAGTCGAGCATGCTAGGTTGGTTGAAAGGAAAAGGCTAGTGTTGCACTCAAGATCTTAAAACCATGGTGGTTGGTTTCCAAAGTTCAATTAAATTATCGAATAAATATTAAAATAAAAAATAATTAATAATTACCAAACTAAACCCTGTGTAAAATCAGGGTGCTCACAGAATGTGAAAGACCAATTCTTCCTGGTCGTTCCCATCTCGGAATAAGAAGATTCCAGCGCATCACCAAATAAGAACTACGCCTTCTTGAAGAAGTGCTTCCCGTCTTTAGCGGGGATCTTCCCCGAGTTGATCTGACTCAACAAGAAGGAAGGAGTCTGCTCGATAATATTATGTTGTCGCTCAGGTGAGAGATCCTTGTCAACCTATTTCTGGAGTGCCGCAGCCAGGTCCCCAAGATTCATGTTCAAAGGTAGCGGGTTGTGCCCAAAGACCAGTTCGCCAGAAGGTGTGTCGGGCAAAGTCACTGCAAAAAACACAAAGGAGTTAGATCAGAACCATTGAGAAGTATCAATGAGGATATAAATATGCGGCATAGGCACTCATGCAGCCATGAAAACCATATGGCCTAGGCACCCATGCGGCCCTGTCAGTCATGCGACCTATGCACCCATGCGGTCGAGATAGCCATGGGCCTAGGAACCCATGCGACCGAGTCAGCCATACGACCTTGGCACCCATACGGCCGAGACTGCTATGGGCCTAGGCACCCATGCAGCCAAGAAGAATATGCGGCAGAGCTCGTCCATACGCCAGTGAGAAGTTGGCGCATAGACGTATCCATGCGTCCAACTAAGCACATGTCTTCCAGAATACGACTTCATCTCCACATGACCTACCCTTGATCGATAATTGAATGTCGGCAGGGAGTGACGAAGGGTCCGCCGCAGCAACACAACTTTTCCCCTTGATCTTGCCATTGCCCTTGCCCTTAGGGGCTTTCTTGGCAGTGGCGGTGGTGGAGGAGGCAACCTTGGGAGCCATGGCAGCAGCAGAGAGGAAAAAGAGAAGAAGTTTTGGTAAAAAGCTTTTCTCTCTCCTCAAACCCCTATATATATATATATATATATGCCTACGACATACGATTAGGGATAATTATGACAATTGTTCGAATTCTGATCAGTCTTGATCCATGTAACGCTCTACCCCCTGACGGTACAGAATTCCAAGGAGATCCGTTCGAGGATCGAAGCAAATCAAGGCATTAAATGATCTGACGCCTGTTAGAGACATCTACGCGGCCATGATACCATGCGATCACGCTTCTTATTGAAAGTATTCCAAACTTATCATTTTGAAAACTTTAAAGGGGGTCTTGTAGAAACATAAAAATCATACAGGCGACATAGAGGTTATGCCCCCCTCAAAAATAAAAATAGGCCACATAGGAGCCACATGCGGCCTAAACAACCTAGCCACAGAATAGTCACATGCGGCCTGATCAACCAAAGAGTTGGAAGCTACATAGTACACCCTATGCGGCCTAAACAACTACAGAGCATAGGGGCCTCATAAGAACCCCTTCATATAATGCCCTCTTTCAGCACTTCACTTATAGAATACTTGTTACTTTGACTCGGTTGAGAATCGAGTATCGGGAAAACCTTACCGCCAAATCAAACATGGACGAAATATAATAAACCCTTCAAACTGATGGAACGATTTCTATTGAAATGAGTCAAGAGTTTTTGTTGGTTGTCTTGATGCTTGGTTTTGTGTTGCTTTGTGTTTTGTCTTGCTTTTGATGACTTAGTTTTCATGATTCGCTTTTCTTGCTTGCACATTATTTTTGAATCGTAAGAGAAAAGAGATCGAAGGATGCTAACCAAAGTATTTTTGTAATTTCAGGACGCATAACCAAGGAGTGATCGTTGCATAAGGCTTCCCATCCTCTCGTTGATTCAATCGGTGAGTGGCTTTGGCCCTTCGATGAATCTTTTGGTGTGCACGCCTTAATAAATAAAATATCTAGTTCACTCAGCTGCATGTTCTATAGTGCCCCGCTTCACGTAGGCACTATGTACAAGAGATATCGCTTTGCTGGCTCGAGAGAAGTCTTCTCGAAGAGTTTTCGACTGAACTACAAGACGATTGATCAATGTGAGTGGGCAGAACTTTATTCTCTGATTCTTGCATGCCTTAATAATAAATATGAGTTTTTGAATATTTGTTTGCTAAGAAGATAGTTTCAAAGAAGAATGATAGAACCTTACTCTGCATGCTAATAAGAGAACTCATATAGCTTGTCATTGAAACAAATATGCTTGCATGTTTGCCTAACTAGAGAACTTGTATGCTTGTCTAAAGATAAAGAGATAGAACCATTTACATGTTAAGAGAAAGATATAAATGTGCATGTTAGCTACACGGACACCGCTATCGAACCTCTGCCCTGCTAATAAACAAGAGTAATAGATGTTCATACGTTTCTATCGTATATGCTAAAGAAAAATAGTAAAACTACATGCTTAGTTAAAGAGATAGAGAATTATTTACATGCTTGCTTGCTTATATAAAGATTGTGATATATTTCTATAGAAGTTATCAAAATGTTTGAACGATATCAGAGAATGGGGCAGCCAGTCTGCATAAGAGATACAAATGGCAATCTGATGGCACTGAGACAAGAGACAGAAAGAGTAGAGACTGAATATATATTTATTATAGAACTGTTGCATCCATATAGAGTTTATCTAATAGAGATGCATTCATGCATTGGTCTTAGACAACTTATGCACAAGGGATGATCCCACGAACGGTCTTTTGGGGCGCTGGGGACCGTTCACCCTGGGGGGATTAGAAGAATACTTGAGGCAAAGAAGTCCTTGCGATCAGGGGGTGTTCATGTCTATTAGATAGCTGGTTCACGTATCAAAGCAGCTATGTATTATGAGCTAGTATACATAGTGCAGTGCTAGAACGTGATAACACGCTGCTAATCTTGAGGAAGAAGACTCATGGACCATCATATAGTTAGGGTGCATGATAGGCTAGCCTTCTTGCATACCTAACTGTTTGATACAAAGACAGACAGGAAAAGAGAGCCTTATTCATATATATGCATATGTTTCTAACTCATATGTCTGCTATAGGGATAACCGCTCGGCGAAAGGGTAAGAATCACAGATTAAGTGATATGCATGCTATTAATTATGTTCTTCTGTATTGAATGCTTGCATAAATAAGTCTTGTATTTCATATATGCCTCAATCTCGTTCCTACAATAAGATATTGCTAATAAGAGAAAGAAATAGATGCTAAGAGAGAGATTCTATAATGATAGTCCACTAGATGCTTGCTTAGAGTCTTTAAAGAAATGCATATGATTTTACGAGATACGCCGCGCACCAGGAATAGTATATGAATTTGCTCATCGTACATGAACTGTTTGTCTTGCCTGCTTGCCTATATCGAATATGAACTCTGTTTTCAAAGATGTTTCCAAAAAGAGAAGTAATATGACTTCCTTCTTGTGCTACATGTAACGAACATAGGTAAAACTAGAAAGATCACTAGTAATCAAATATTTTATAACATGATTACTTAGTATGGGTTTCAGGGGATGAAGCTTCTGTATAGTTGTTTATACTCACCAGTACTTATAAAAGTGCTGACCCACGAAAAGTTTGCTTGTTCGCAGGTGCTAGACCGTCCGAGGAAGCGATAGTCATGCCTCATCCCAGGGACCCAAAAATCTAGAGTCAATGCCTTGAGACATATCGAGATACTTTTGTATAGAGGGACATAATGTATGGAACGGTATCATTGTAATTATGAGAGAGAGAGAAAGCTAGAGCGAACTGTAACCTCGGCCAAGCGTCGCTTGTAACACTTTTGAATATCAATAAAGAGCTTGTTTATATATGCCATTGTGTTCTTTACTTTTCTGTAATATATATGTGCTGCTGCTTCTGTATTGAATAGCTTACTTGCCCTTGTTCAAAGCTTTGGCCTTGTGCAAGCGCATTTTAGGCTTGTACGGCATCACGCCCGTGCGAGGACGATCGGTTCCGCAGGGAAAATGCGAGGACGATCGGACCCCTGCGGGACCGGGGCTTGACATGTTCTTCTACTCAATGATATCTGCATAACAAGATAAAATAAAAAGATAAAAATTTGTATGCTATATTTGTAGTCCTACTACTTAAACTTAGTATTTTTATTGAAGTTGTTCAGAGAATTGATGCTTGACCCTTATTGCTTTAATCGAATCAAATTTGACATATTGACATATTGAAGAGCTAAGGCTCTATAAAAATGAGTTAAAGCATTTTGTTCAAACTGTTGCAATAGAATTTTTAAGTCTGATAGAATATTTTTCATCGCATCGGTCTCAAACAACTTGTGCATAGGGTATCGGATCTCTCAAATGGTATCCTGGGGCACTGGGAACCGTTCGGCCTAGGAGAGACTAATCAGAACACCCTGAGAAAATGAAGTCCTCGATATTAGGCGGGTGTTTATGTCTATTAGTTATCTGGTTTATGTGTCAAAGCAGCCATTTTGAGCGTATTTTGGTATAGTACTGGGCCGTGATAATACCGCTACTATTCATGGGTTTTCCATGGACCATCATATAGTTATGTTGCATGCTAGGTTTACCTTCTTGCATACCTAATACTTGATGCCAAGATTGATTCATATGTTTATTCATATATGCAAATTATGGCTAACTTGTGTGTCTGCTGCAGGGATAACCATTCGACCGTGGGTAAGAATTATCATATGCATGGTTCAATCTATCGATTATGTCTCTTTGCATGAATTATTACAAAGAAACTAGACAACTAGAAAGATCACACAATAGTAATAATAGCTTTACTTATTTACTTAGTGTGGATTTCTAGGTAAGTTAGGCCACGGTCGCTCACCAGTATATGTTGTAGTACTGACCCACATTTGTGGGCAAATCTCCATATTCTGGTAGCGAGAATTTGGCAAATATTTTGAATCTTTAGGAGCGTATCCCTTCAAGCGGAACCGTGCTCGTGCTGCTTCCCAAGGCTTTCCTCTCCAGTATGCAAGCTCTTCATCTGCTAGGTGTTTTAATTTTAGTCCTACTAAAAGGATATGATGCTTGGGCATTGTGGCAATTTTTGGGTTTGTAAAAAGTGTTGTAAGCCATCTATGGCATATTTTGTAATCAGCCAATCAAGTACTTTGTAATCCAATCTTCAAGTATTCAATAAAGAAAGTATTTTGTGTTCCTATCAAATATGTTCAACTTTGGTTCTCTGTATTTTTATATTACGTGCTTGTATATATGCATATTTTTGTGTAACTTGTGTCTTGTGCAAGTACTATGCCTGGTGCAAGCACAACTTAGGCTTGCACGGCATCGCTTCTAAGCGAGGACGATCGGTTCCGTAAGGACCAAGCGAGGACGATCGACCCTAACGGGATCGGGGTATGACATGTGGTATCAGAGTACGGCTTTACGTCCATAGCCTCCTTAAATATCGTTTAAAAAAATGATACAAGTTTTCAAGCAATTTTAAAAGTTCCAAATTTCGAAAATGGTTGCGAAACTATATAAGTAAATTGATAAAATTATATGTCTCGATCTGGGAGAATATAAAAACCCAACGTCCCATGCAATAAGTCCATAATACATTATGAAACTAATGCAAGCTAGTCTACCTTTAGAGGTATAGAGTTTCTGATGTTGAACCCTCCGGAGTTCGAAGGCAGGACCGCCCTGGATAAGGTGATGGACTGGATCGCCAAGTTGGAGGACTTGTTTGAGTTTGCTTCGATACCTGCGAACAAGAGGGTGGCGTATGTAGTCATGAAGTTGCAGTTACGAGCACACGACTAGTGGAAAATCAAGAAGCTAGATCTCGTAATAGAGAATCAGGATGGTAAGATCACTTGGGGAATGTTCAAGGATGCATTTCTTGCACAATATCTCCCGCCCGCTGTCAGGCAGAGAAAAGAAGATGAGTTTACCAAACTTAAGCAAGGGAGTATGTTCGTCGAAGACTATGAGTCAAAATTCTCCAAGCTTGCTAAGTTCGCTAGCACAATGATTCCTAATGAGGGGGCCCGTACACATCAGTTCATAAGAGGCCTGAACGACAACCTGAGAAAGGATGTTATGAACCGAGAGTGTAAATCGTACATACAAGCTTTTTAGAAAATAGTACAGAATGAGCAATTCATACCACGAAGTACTCCAGAAAAGGCATCGGCTCCTCGAAATCCTTCAGCCAAAAGATACCACGATGGGGAGAAGAATATAGAGGGCAAACAACGCCCTAGAATTGAGTGCAGCTATTGTGGTATGCAAGGGCATATAGTAGAAAACTGTCGTTAAGCTAAAGGTGAATGCTTCAACTGCGACCAAAAGGGCCATCTTCTGAGAAACTGTCCGGCCAAGAGGCCCGTACCACTTGAACGCAACAAGAATGCCGTACATGGCCAGGATCAGAATCCCGTGTCAGCTCTAGCTCAAGCTAATGGACAAAATGATCAGACGAGAAGGGCTAGAGTGTATCAGCTGAATATTGAGCGTGATACGAGCGGACACGATGTTGGTGAGTCTGATTCCTTTGACCTCTTGATACTTTTCCCCTCGACTCCTTGATCTCTTAAGTTTCGATTATGAAACTTCTTCTCGGCAGGGTATTATGTAATGCCCTGCTTCCAGTAGTTCACTTTTAGAACACATGTTACTTTAACTCGGTTGAGAATCGAGTCTCGGGAAAACTTTACCGCCAAATCAAATACGGACGAAATGCAATGAACCTTCAAACTGATGGAACAATTTCTATTGAAATGAATCCAAGAGTTTTTGTTGGTTGTTTTGCTGCTTGGTTTTGTGTTTGCTTTGTATAATTTGTCTTAATTTCGATGACTTGATTTTCATGATTCGCTTTTCTCGCTTGCACATTCTTTTCAAATCGTAAGAGAAAATAGATCAAAGGATGCTAACCAAAGTATTGTTGCAATTTCAGAACGCATAACCAAGGAGTGATCATTGCATTAGGCTTCTCCATCCTTTCGTTGATTCAATCGGTGAGTGGCTTTGGCCCTTCGATGAATTCTTTGGTCTGCACGTCTTAATAAATAAAATCTCTAGTCCACTCAGCTGATGATATCTGTATAACAAGATAAAATAAAAAGATAGAAATTTGTATGTCTAAATTTGTAGAACTACTACTTGAACTTAGTATTTTCATTGAACTCGTTCAGAGAATTGATGCTTGACCATTATTGCTTAAATTGAATCGAATATGAAAAATTGACGTATTGAAGAGCTAAGGATCTATAGAAATGAGTTAATGCATTTTGTTCAAACTGTTACAATAGAATTTTCAAGTCTGATAGAATGTTTTTAATCGCATCGGTCTCGGTCAACTTGTGCACAAGGTATCGGGTCTCTCGAACAGTATCCTAGGGCACTGGGAACCGTTCGGCCTAGGAGAGACTAATCAGAACATCCTGAGGAAATAAAGTCCTCGCTATTAGGCGGGTGTTTATGTCAATTAGTTAGCTGGTTCACGTGTCAAAGTAAACATTATGAGCGTATTTTGGTTTAGTGCTGGGCCATGATAACACCGCTACTATTTATGGGTTTCCCATGGACCATCATATAGTTAGGTCGTATGCTAGGTTTACCTTCTTGCATACCTAATACTTGATGTCAAGATTGATTCATATGTTAATTCATATATGCAAATTATGGCTAATTTGTGTTTCTGCTGCAGGGAAAATCGTTCGACCATGGGTAAGAATTATCATATGCATGGTTCAATCTATCGATTATGTTTCTTTGCATGAATTATTAAAAAAACTAGACAACTAGAAAGATCACACAATAGTAATGCTAGCTTCATTTGTTTACTTAGTGTGAATTTCTAGTAGAGTTTGGCCACGGTCGCTCACCAGTAAATATTATAGTATTGACCCATGTTTATGGGTAAATCTTCAGGTTCTAGTAGCGAGAGTTTGGTAAGCATTTTGAAGCTTTAGGTGAGCATCCCTTTAAGCGAAACCATGATCATGCTGCTTTCCAAGGATTTTCTCTCCAGTGTGCAAGCTCTTTATATGCTAGGTGTTTTAAATTTGGTCCTACTAAAAGGATATGATGCTTGGGCATTGTGGCTAGTTTTGAGTTTGTAAAAAAGTGTTGTAAGCCATTTATGGCATATTTTGTAATTAGCCAAGTAAGTACTTTGTAATCCAATCTTCAAGTATTCAATAAAGAAAGTATTTTGTGTTCCTATCGAATGTGTTCAACTTTGGTTCTCTACATTTTTATATTTCGTTCTTGGATATATGTATATTTTTGTCTAACTTGTGTCTTGTGCAGGTACTATGCCTGGTGCAAGCTCAACTTAGGCTTGCACGGCATCGCGTCCAAGCGAGGAAGATCAGTTCTGTAAGGACCAAGCGAGGACGATCGGCCCTTAAGGGATCGGGGCGTGACACTTGACGTGATATTCAATACCTGGCACACTCTTTGACACATCACGCATCACACTGAGATGATTCAAGACTCATGAAAATAATGACTCAAAAAAAGAAAAAAAAGTCACATCAACTCATTGATGGCCTCGACAGACGTACCACGCCACATGCTCACTCATATTTTGCTACATACCCATGCGACCTCGTCATCATGCGGTCAGAGTGTCCATCCGACCAAGGCCAAACGAGAGCACATATGCAACCATAATACCGTACGGCCAGAGTGTCTATCCGACCAAGGCTAAACGAGAGCACGTATGCGGTCAAAAGGCCATGCGGCCAGAGTGTCCATCCGACCAAGGCCAAACACCAAACTAGAGCATGTATGCGGCAACAAGGCCATGCGGCCAGAGTGTCCATTCGATCAAGGCCAAGCGAGCGCACATAAGCGGCCACAAGGCTATCCAGCCAAGATGCTTTGCGGCTCTCGACTTACATGATCTTTCTGTTACAACCGAAGAAGATTTCTCGCACGATCAGTGATGACTACGTGTCCAACTAGCCAAGTCACGCACACAACGGGTTGAAAATAATCCCGAGATCTCATCAACAACATATCTTAACCAAGACCCACGTAGAAGCCTACTCGTGGTATGCGATGTCACGACCCACACCCGATATAGGGGTACGAGAGCGTAGGTACGTCCAGCCTACACCGCAGCATCAGCAGTAGAACGCTGTCTAGGTCATGTAACTATCTAATCAATCTCACATGAATACCCAACTCCATAAGGAGACGTGGATATCATAAAATAATGCTAGAAATACTCAATCACATAAACTAAAGCACGATGAGATATCAAGGCAAGCAAAGAAATACAAGACAAGTCTAATGACAAAATAATCATATCTGCAATCAGTAACTTCCAATCCTCAAGTGTGTCAGAAACAAGTCCACTAAGGTCACAGTCTGAAAAATATTTTCCAATCAGGAAGGAGCAAAGTACATCTCTAAATAGCAGTTCTTTATTAATGATATAAACTATGTAGCAGTATATAGATAAAAATATACAAGATGCATGTATAGGTACGAGAAATGTACAATAAAAGAAATACTGGAAATACTGTAAGTAAATGCAGGAAAGAAATAATATGTCAATGAGCAAGAATCCTATGACTAAGTGTGTGAGTACTAGCTTTAACATGTGATCGGCTTGGGAACTTGATCAGGCTGGTTACATGTGATTAGCTATGATTCATGTAAGGTCAGGCTAACCGTTGGTTAGCTATGATGCATGTAGAGGTCAGGCTAATCACACGTAACAGCTATGAAGCATGTAAATGGTCAGGCCGCACCCGACGTGAGATGTGGGGTGAGCTATGATGCATGTAGAGTTGGGTATGATCACATATCTATACTAAAATACTCTCCACCCCCGACTGGTATAGTAGATCCAATCATGGTACGCTATGGCACAGGATTCCCTAGGGAGGTAGCAAATCTCCCCGGGTCTCAGTGTCTGTACATGCACAAGATAACAAGGAAACAAGTCTTGTACAAGCTACACCATGAATAAGGAATAACATCTCATGACGAGATCCGTGTATACCAATCCGTGTAATCAGCGTGTCAAGAGCATGGATATCTACACTATATACAGTGAACATAGGGGATATCATAAATAAGAAACTACTCAGAGAATGTACTCGCCTTGGGTCCTTAGCTGGTGAATACCGAGGTCCTGTTCCAGAGTATCGTCTGGAGGATCCAGCAGTCCTATAACATATAATAAATAATACAACATTTGCATCAGATGCTATACTAAACACACAATCAAATACCTAACTCAGGGGCTATGCCTGGCATGATACTGGTCATCTAGGGTCGTCTAGTGGATAGATATAGAAATGTACATATGTACTAACATATACATTAATACATTTGGTACGAAAATAGGTATGTGTATTTATATATACCTTAAGTAAATTAATAATGTATGTTTTAATTACAAATAGCTACTAGGAAATACTTTACACAAGGTATATTCATAAAAATAAGCCAAATTAGAATTTTTACTATATTTACTAAATTCCAAGTACAAATGACTATGCTAATACATGCATTTAATTTATACTAGTATATATACTTTTTTTATAATATCAATATTATATATAAAAATAAACCAATATGTATATATTGAGAATATGTTAAGTATATACAAAATATATATATATATATATATATATATATATATATATATATATATATATTTATATATATATACATATACCAAATTAATTATATATACTAGGATACGTATTTATATATATAAAAATAATATGCCAATTAAATATATATACATACACAATATTCATATACATTAATACATTTATATACTAAGTATATATATACTATACTTATACATGTTTAAACACTAAGTAAATAAATAATATACATATACATATATTAAATACATACATATATGTATATACGTATGTATATATATATACATGTATATATACATAGGAAGAAGGAAGAGGGAGAAGAGAGGAGAAGCTTACAGAGGGGTTGGCCGGAGCTCAGGTGCTCGCCGGGAGGAGGAGCTGTCGGGTGGCTCGTCGCGGGCCGGTGGAGGAGTACAGCAGCAGCCGGGAAGCTCGGCGTAGGGGAGAGGCTCGGTTGAGTCGGCTGGCGGTAGAAGAGGGAGCTCGGGAAGGATGTCGTCGGGTGATGGACGGAGTCGGGGTGGCTTGAGGGCAGCCAGAGGATGGCTGGACCACGCCGGAGTTAAGACCGGGGGTCGGCTCGGCTCGACCAGCCGGAGGAGATCAGGAGGAGAGCTCGCCGGGAAGTGGTGTTCGTGATGGTGGTGATAGGTGGAGCTCCGGGTGGAGGTAGAGCCGGGCTTGTGATGGTGGTGGCGGTTTCTAATGGTGATGGTGGTGGCGGTTCTAATGGTGATGGGGGTGGCGGTTTCTAATGGTGATGGGGGTGGTAACCGGCCGGCGCAGCAGCAGGCAGCGGCCCGAGCAGCAGCAGGCAGCGGCCCGAGCAGCAGCAGCCGGCGGCAGTCGTAGCAGCAGGTCGGCGGCAGCCGCAGTAGGCCGATGGGGGTGGGGGCTTGGCCGGAGTGGGGTTCTCCAAGGAAGGAGAAGAAGAAGAAGAAGAAGAAGAAGAAGAAGAAGAAGAAAAAGAAAAAGAATGGAAGAGAAGAAGAAAAATGTTACGTATGAAATGGAGGAGGGAGGAGAGAGAGTGGGGGTGAGGTTTCCCAAATGTTGGGATTAGGGCCGGCCTTGGGGGAAGAGTGAGGGTGAGGTGATGTTTTATAGGGAGTGGTGAATGGATGGAGGGTGGAGATGCTCCCATTCAAAATGGAGGGATTGGATTTGTCATGAAGAGAAATAGTTTCTTCATGAGGAGTGGTGAAAGGATGAGTGTAAATTGGACCCAAATTTGTGACCCCTCCATTTGGTTTTGGCCAATGGGATGAGGGCACCTAAATTCATTAATTGCAACTTAGTCCCTTAAATTTGGGTATTTGCACAGATGCATAAAATGATAAAATTTTACGGGCGATCCGGTGTTAGACGTTTTGTAGGGTGAGGGGGCACCGTGTGTTGGTATGGGCTTAATTAGCAGGGTACTGGAATTAAATCAGAATTTACGGAATCAGATAAAATGGTATCCTCAAATTAATTAGGAATAAATACAAGCTGTGTTCAAAAATTAATTAGGAGTACATGGGACCAAAATTAGGTCAGGTCATCAATATCATTAATGAAGAAGACTCAGAACAGAATATTACCTTAATTTGGGCCGGATGAAAAATAGGTCAAGATTTGCCTCCAATTTTGATTGGAACGCACAACGATACAAAATAGGAATTTATTTAGGAATTAAATAAACGTCCGCGACGATTTTTGTGCGGCTAAAAAATAAGGTACAGAGAGCATAATTTTGGGTTACAAAAATAGCAGAATGGAAGGCAGACATGTCTAGGGCAAGGTTGTGAAATTTGTTGGAAGGCAAAAGCCAGGTAGCGCTCCAAATATCGAAGCAACGGCAGCGCGCAACAATTAAATAAATTACGGTAATTAAATACAACCTCCAATAAATAAATTCTAAAATAAAACAATTAAATACATAATCCCCATTATTCGATCAGGTGTTCGTCTAGTGGCCTCTAGGTCAAGTCTACCAGCTCAGACGTTAAGAACACAGTATATAATATAATATATTTAAATATACACCTCATGCAAATATTTAATTTAAATACAATATTGAGAAATCATTTAATATAAATACCACAATACTAATAATTATAAAAAGTCAAAAATACCCCTGTATTCAGAATGTGGTAGTGACAAGTCTACCCTCCTTAAAAGAGTTTCGTCCTCAAAATTTAAAGTCCTCATAGTAGTGTTTATACATTATTTTATTTTTTCCATCAATAGTTAAATTCATCAGCCACAAAATCAGGTAGTAATCCACCTTGCCATTTCACAATCTCGAAAATTCTGAAATTACTGTATTCTTGCAATATCCTCGAAAATAAAATTCAGTTTCCATTTCCTCACAATTTCCTCCAAATTCAAATTTAAGAAATTAAATACTCGGATTTTGACATCCAAACCTCTAGTTCACTTAATACACATCAAGACTCCCATCTAAAACACAATCCCTAAATCCAACACTTCAATTTAATTAAACAACTATATTCATAAAATTTGAAATGTCATCCGAAAAGTTTGAATTTAACACCAATCCATTAATGATTTTTACTCCTCAATTTAAATCCAATCGATGCATATTCAAAATCTAAATCCTCATCCCGAGAATCGAATTTGACACTATCCATTAACAATTTTATTTCCTGATTTCCCTTTTTTCCTCAGAATACTCAACGAGGCGATACTTACGGAATCTTCAAATGCAACATTCATAATATAAAAAAATTTAAAAATTCCTATCTTGCAATCAAATAGGTAAACGATAATTTTCCTAATTTTCTCAAATTTTAATAACCAATTCTATCATATCATAACCTTACTAAAATTAATAATTCCTCAATTTTGCCATGTTAATTTCTTAACTCTCCCTTTTAAGTTAATGTTTTATCCTCGAGTTTCAATCATACCTCGATCTTCGTAAAATCAATGATCCATCAATTCTGTTATATTAACCCCTTAATTCTTTATTTAAATTAATGCTTATCCATAAATTTTTAATCATCTTGTCCCTTTCGTCAAGTCATAACCTCTTCATAGATCTTTGTTATGGTCAAAACCCCAATGATCATGGTCTAAGAAAAATTTTTACCTACAGTCATACAACCTGTAATCTAAGAAAATGTACGGTCATGTGTCTTTTACCATCGTACTGCAACCTCTGTCAGGGTGTACCACTAGCTACATTCTAACAAGAAAATCACGAACATAAACCACGGTACTAGGGAATCAATAGATCAGAAGACGAAAACAACATGAGAAAAGAAGGAACCTGCTAACATATTTCCTGCAGTATCCCTTAGCTCTAACATACACTTAACTCTGGCACATACACTAACTAATTCCTATTCCTGTACACTGATATCCCTATCAACTAATTTTTTTTAGTCCACAACATCCATGATTACATCCTCATTGCATACACCTGCTTATTAATACCTAAATCTGATACCAAGATTCTCTAATATAACTATGGTTCAATAATGCATCCAAGTTTGATACCTCTATCTCTTTAGTACCATACTCACTACCAGCTCCCTTACCTACTACAATTATTCATACTAGTTGTTCTTATCACTCAAGTGCACACCAAGTGTAACACACCATACTAAGTACTGCTCTTTCCAATACAACTTTAGATGGACACCCAAATCAGTCTGCGGTGCCATCTCAATCATGCTCAAGTCACCAGATCCTTACACATGTATATCATCTACTCATATATATATATATTTCTCATCCACCATAAAATTAATCCTCAAAATAATCGTCAAGGTTTAACTTCTCGATCAACTTAAAAATAATGTATATGCCTCCTCAAAGTCAGATACTCAACATCGAAATAAAATTTTAATCACTTCTAAAATCTTTGTAGACTTGACCATGTTTATTGAATCAATAATTGAAATCCTCAACAACAAAAAAATTTTTTTTTTGACACAATCTCAACTCCTCAATAATTTTCAAAGTTAAAATTCGTTTCCACTCTTTAATTTATAAATCCACAAATATACATATAAGTGCTCACGGTCTCTAATACTCGAGGTGCACTCAAGACATCTATTGTCCACAACTGTGTACTAAAATTGTACTGCCCGAATCACTTGCACTATTACCTCCAATGATCAAAGTTATCATCACATGTATTTTCTTCCATGATTTTTCACTCTATATTAACTAGTATATCATCCAGTTATCATCACGCAGAGTGCTTTCTGTTATTAGCATCATTCTCGACTAATCCTCGATATATAACCATTAGTACTCTTGGTATTATATCACTGGCTTCATTAATGGATCATCTCATCAAGCTCATTAGACTCATGATTACCTGTATCTTCTATAGCACTCATGTTTCTTTACTCTCATGGGTATGTATATGGTTCCTCATCTCGATTTGTTGTATAGGTATTTCTCTTTAACCTTTTACAGCCTGTTACACTAATCTGTGATACGCCTCACCATTTTTATTATAAATTCCGATATTTCTCTACTCATGACACCTCATTAACTCTTTATGAGAAAATATTTCCTTACCTTTAACATTTCCGATATCAATTATCAAATTTGAACATCATGCTCCATTAATCCTTAACACAATTCCTGGATACTTAATTATTCACATAGATCACTCAATTACATAATCACGATTATCCAGGACGGGTATACTGGCTCTGATACTAACTCTGGGAACTATCACTGACACTCTATACTATCCCTCTACTTATAGTCTCTAATAACACTTATCCTAGAACCATTGTTACAAGGTACTATGCTATGGGTTAATTCTAGATTAAGACCTACTGCTCACATATCCAACTAGGAAACACTTACAACTCATAAGCAACACTCAGTCCATACTAATACTCAAGACACAGACATAATCACAAGTCACTAATTATCATACTTAATCATGGAATCCTCAAAGGATATAAGCTCCAAAGGAACTGGGTTGAGGACTGAAGGTGTTTCTACTACTAGCAGCCCAAGAAATAATAGAATAAAGTCCTGTAATAACAGAAATAGATAAGTGTTGAGATGATACTTTAAGAACAAATTTTAAGACACAACCTGATAATCATACACATCGGTCAGAAATTATGATGCTGAGAATCCTCGCCATGCCAGTAAGCATAGATGCGGTAAACGACATGTCCCGTAACTAAAGTACGCAACCCTATAATCATGACATCTAGAATTTTTGCCTCGCCAACCGGTACGGCTGCGATAAACTCTAGGTTTCATAACCGAAGCAGACGTTTCACCTTCCGCACTGTTCTCATCAATATATGTCATCAGATGATATCGTAAAATTTAGTCCGTAAAATTCATCTCGGCATGAAATCAAACTCTACAATGAAACCAAGATCCTAATTTAATTAACTAATCAACAATAATCAAATTCAATATCAACGAGGGAGGATGGACGGAAACAAGGGCGAAGGATTTAAATTAGAATTATAATAAGATTCTCAAGGAGTCGTCCCAGGAATCTCTCAAGAAATTTGTGATTGAGTATCCTCTCTCATCCTAGTATCCTATGTCCTATATTCTATAGCAGGTATATAGTAGTACAACTATGATGTCGCACTACTACGATATCGCACAACTTGCGAAGTCTGACCTGCATGGGCCACCACTAAAAATGTGTCACGACCCACACCCGATATAGGGGTACGAGAGCGTGGGTATGTCCAGCCTACGCCGCAGCATTGGCGGTAGAACGCTGTCTAGGTCATGTAACTATCTAATCAATCTCACATGAATACCCAACTCCATAAGGAGACGTGGATATCATAAAATAATGCTAGAAATACTCAATCACATAAACTAAAGTACGATGAGATATCAAGGCAAGCAAAGAAATACAAGACAAGTCTAATGACAAAATAATCATACCTGCAATCAGTAACTTCCAATCCTCAAGTGTGTCAGAAACAAGTCAACTAAGGTCACAGTCTGGAAAATGTTTTCCAGTCAGGAAGGAGCAAGGTACATCTCTAAATAGTAGTTCTTTATTAATGATATAAACTATATAGCAGTATATAGATAGAAATATACAAGATGCATGTATAGGTACGAGAAATGTACAATAAAAGAAATACTGGAAATACTGTAAGTAAATGCAGGAAAGAAATAATATGTCAATGAGCAAGAATCCTATGACTAAGTGTGTGAGTACTAGCTTTAACATGTGATCGGCTTGGGAACTTGATCAGGCTGGTTACATGTGATTAGCTATGATTCATGTAAGGTCAGGCTAACCGTTGGTTAGCTATGATGCATGTAGAGGTCAGGCTAATCACACGTAATAGCTATGAAGCATGTAAATGGTCAGGCCGCACCCGACGTGAGATGTGGGGTGAGCTATGATGCATGTAGAGTTGGGTATGATCACATATCTATACTAAAATACTCCCCACCCCCGACTGGTATAGTAGATCCAATCATGGTACGCTATGGCACAGGATTCCCTAGGGAGGTAGCAAATCTCCCCGGATCTCAATGTCTGTACATGCACAAGAAAACAAGGAAACAAGTCTTGTACAAGCTACACCATGAATAAGGAATAACATCTCATGACGAGATCCGTGTATACCAATCCGAGTAATCAGCATGTCAAGAGCATGGATATCTACACTAGATACAGTAAACATAGGGGATATCATAAATAAGAAACTACTCAGAGAATGTACTCGCCTTGGGTCCTTAGCTGGTGAATACCGAGGTCCTGTTCCAGAGTATCGTCTGGAGGATCCATCAGTCCTATAACATATAATAAATAATACAACGTTTGCATCAGATGCTATACTAAACACACAATCAAATACCTAACTCAGGGGCTATGCCTGGCATGATACTGGTCAACTAGGGTCGTCTAGTAGATAGATATAGAAATGTGCATATGTACTAACATATACCTTAAAATATTTGGTACAAAAATAGGTATGGGTATTTATATATACCTTAAGTAAATTAATAATGTATGTTTTAATTACAAATAGCTACTAGAAAATACTTTACACAAGGTATATTCATAAAAATAAGCCAAATTAGAATTTTTACTATATTTACTAAATTCCAAGTACAAATGACTATGCTAATACATGCATTTAATTTATACTAGTATATATACTTTTTTTATTAAATCGATATTATATATAAAAATAAACCAATATGTATATATTGAGAATATGTTAAGTATATACAATATATATATATATATATATATATATATATATATATATATATATATATATATATATATACATATACCAAATTAATTATATATACTAGGATACGTATTTATATATATATAAATCATATGCCAATTAAATATATATACATACACAATATTCATATACATTAATACATTTATATACTAAGTATATATATACTATACTTATACATGTTTAAACACTAAGTAAATAAATAATATACATATACATATATTAAATACATACATATATGTATATACGTATGTATATATATATACATGTATATATACATAGGAAGAAGGAAGAGGGAGAAGAGAGGAGAAGCTTACAGAGGGGTTGGCCGGAGCTCAGGTGCTCGCCGGGAGGAGGAGCTGTCGGGTGGCTCATCGCGGGCCGGTGGAGGAGTACAGCAGCAGCCGGGAAGCTCGGCGTAGGGGAGAGGCTCGGTTGAGTCGGCTGGCGGTGGAAGAGGGAGCTCGGGAAAGATGTCGTCGGGTGATGGACGGAGTCGGGGTGGCTTGAGGGCAGCTAGAGGATGGCTGGACCACGCCGGAGTTAAGACCGGGGGTCGGCTCGGCTCGACCAGCCGGAGGAGATCAGGAGGAGAGCTCGCCGGGAAGTGGTGTTCGTGATGGTGGTGATAGGTGGAGCTCCGGGTGGAGGTGGAGCCGGGCTTGTGATGGTGGTGGCGGTTTCTAATGGTGATGGTGGTGGCGGTTCTAATGGTGATGGGGGTGGCGGTTTCTAATGGTGATGGGTGTCACGCCCCAATCTCCCGCAAGCTCGATAGTCCCCGCTGAACGTGAATCACCACGTTTACAGCTCTCCCGCAGGACCATCGTTCTCATCGGGACGTGATGCCGTACGAGCCTGGAGTTGCGCTCGTACAAGGCAATGTTGTCAAACACCAAATGTTATCATTGAAACAACCAAGTTGCAGCGGAAGTCAAGTATTGTGTACCAAGCACACAATCAGAGTAATATGCAGCGAAGCTCACGATAGGGTCAAATGAAATGCCTCATCGAAGACAAGGCCACGAAGGCGATAAAATACTCTTGCTCTTTTCTCTAGCCCACAAAGGTACTTACAGTTCATACATCATGTTCCGTATATCCAAGCAGCGCCACTACGCCTGCGTACCTGAAATATTGCCTACAAACATGGGTCAGTACACAACCGTACTGGTGAGCGGGGTAACCCACTCGCCTAAGCCGACACTAAGTAAAATAGTGAATGCAAACAGTTATATGGTGATCTTTCTAGTTGAATCCTAGATTTATTTCATGGCATAGGGATGACATGTTAAGGAAAGCTGTAAAGCAGTTTAAGCATGCAAGCACTCAACTCAAACCAAACGACAAGCAAATATATAAGCAACTCGAGGGAAACTAGCATGCAAACCGTCCTGCTCAAGTCCAAGCAACACGATAACATGTCGAACCATCAACCAAGCCTCAATATCCATCCTCAACCAACACTTACAATCCAAATCTCATAGTGCACACTCTTGCCGAGGCAAGGTGGCCGCACCTACACGAAAGCCAAACCAACAAAAGAAAAGCAAGCCAACACTATACTATATGAAGTCACTGGCCAAGCCATAAAGGACTTTGATCGGACTGATCAAATGCGGTTCTCCTCGAAACAGCGCTAAGTAGCTAACCCACCTGGATCGATTCCAACCGCTGGCACCGCGTCCAAGACGCGTTACCCAATTGTCTCCTCCATGGCTGAACGGTCCCGGTGCCCCGGAGTACCCGTTCGAGGAGACCAAACCCTGTGCAATACAGGTTGTCCGTGACATGCAGACACCAAGTAGGTATGACGAGAGGATCGAACATTCTCGCCCCACCAAGCGATCCTAGACTCGTTCCGCCAATAATCCAACCAACACATCCATAACCATTCTTCCAACATATAGCCCAAGGCACCATTAACAAGTTATTCCCATAGGCACAATGCCTCTTCTCAACACAGTATTTCCAATGATGCAACACCCATGCTCAAAGCTAACCCATGGCACAATGCCGTTTCAGTGGCACAATGCCCCATTCGTGGCACGATGTCCCATCAAGCGGCACAACACCCTCGCCGATGTAGTTGTTCGGTTTTGAACCATAACTGCTCGCTTTGCAAGACAAAGCGACCAAGTGATACCCGTGCACGGATGCACGCTCGCTCGCCCAAATCTCAATGTTCCCAATCTCTCAATGCATCATTCCAACTGTCCAAGCATAATCCCAATTATCCAACCAACTGCCTCAAATGTAATATTCCAACTCTAGCTCCAACTATCCAACGCATAAACCAAATCAAGCCATAATCCTACCAAGCCAATGGCGTACACTCTATGCATGCCTCAGTGTAGTGATTCTCAATGTTTTAGCCCAAGTGTTCAAGCCTTTTACGTGTTTTTCATATTATTAGGCATGAAGGAGTAGAGGAGAAGGGAAAGAGTCCACTCACACTGATTGATCCCGTTAGGCATCCTGTCCTGCCGATACGGCCAATCCCTTGAACCCATGGTCCGATGCAAGCGCGATCTACTCAACTGGTATGACCGTGCGAGCAGGCCGTGCTCTACAAATCATCCGACCGATCGGACTAAGGAAGATGGCATTATCATTCCAACTCAGCTATCTCAGTACTGCTCTGAACGAACACCTGATTTCCATCGAACCCGCTAGCCATCTGCACATGAAACAACTCAATCAATACTTATTTCCAAAATCTAACAAATCAAATGGAACCAGTATTTGTTTCATTCAATCTGACTCAGCGTAACGCACCGTACGATTGCGGGCGTTACATAATATACCACTTAGAATTAGGTTCGTCCACGAACCGTGCTGGTACTCATTCCTATCACATGTCACAATCCAATTCCATGGATCTGCTCTATACAACTCTCATATTCACTATTCTGACTCAACATCTCGCTCTGCTGAACGCTCGTACAAGTTCCATATTCCCACATCCTCCTTACAGCTCAATACGAATTCTTCGTATCGCTTAGTTTTGGATCGTACATATATTTAAGGCATCCCTAAAATACATGCATTTCAGCCGAGCTTTGCGATAGCGAATTTGGACAAGTTACAAGGGTATCTTTATGTCCGAGGCATCCATTAGCTTCACTCCCAAATCGAACCAATCCTGATTTCTATTCCAACATGTTCGCTTGAGCACTATTCTCAATATGATGATTTTTCACCGACTCAATCAGTTCTTGTTCCAACTCAATCCGAATCCGCACTAGCAACATCTCCAAATATATCTCATGCACCGAACGATCAACTCAAATGATACTACCCCATCTAGGCGACTTACCCAAATATCAACTTTGCTTTCATCAGCTCAACCAAACACCTCTTCCTCAATCTCAATACCTCGCTGGGTGAACATTTATATTGAGGTTCGTGTGATCCACGAAGATCTCGCCGCCACGCCAAAGGGATAGTGTCGCCACGATTTCAACGTGGACACACTCGCCACAATTCCTAGGTTGCGCATGGAATAGTTCTTCGTGCTACTTCTACTGCCTCGAAGCATAGGATATCACCTTTGCCTTCTGAACGAGCACGCTTCCCAGACTAAGTTTCGATGCATCTTGTAAATCTGAGGCACATTTGTCCCTTCCAGTATTCGCAAAGATTTGATTTGAACGAGCCGCCACAGTCGTCCATTCATATAAATGCTATTCCCTTCCAGAGCACAATGAGTCAGAGGCGATGCCATCTACAAAAATCTGTGACTCTGAATATCATCAGTTGACTTAGGCCAATCCCACAATCGCTTCGGTCTTTCGGCTGTATCTTCAGCTGAAGGCTATCCCAAGGATCTCTCAAATCCAACTCTCAGTCAATAAGCCAAATCATATTGCTCACATCTGCCCTCGACGCATTCCCAAATATGCCGCCTCAAGGGTCATTCTATGGGTCTACCATATTCAATCTCCGATCTGACGGACAAGTCGCTAGGGTCAGCTGTCCCGAAGCTACGCTCGATAATTGTAATCATCACGATGGACAGTTATTAAAAACCATGCTATAACTCACCTGCAAATCCGAATCAAAAATCCAACCATTCCATCCGAACGAACTTTCGAATCCGAGCAATTCCTGCACTACCTTTGATGATCTGTCAACCAATGCTGCTTAACCACCTAGAGTCTTGCTATCTAACCAAGCCACAATTCGAGAACTGTGCTCATTGAAACCGTCTTCCATCAATCCGCCGTTCTGCCCTGAATCCATCAAATTTTCCGAACTGCCATGTTCGTCTTCTCGCACTACCACTGCAATGATTTCCGAAACTCAAGACTTGCTCCAATTCTTATCCGTTTGCCGCGTTCCACAATGCACGTCCAACTTGCTCTAGCAACACAGTGATTTGTTCCAACGTTGCTCCCATATTTAGCTATCTTCAAAAGTCTGTCCACCAAAATCTTTCCCCTCAGTTGTTGCCATGATCCGTCCACGTCTTTCGGAGAATCCTTCTATGCTTGTTGCACCATCTTGCCCAAACTTCCACTTCCGCTAAACCTGAGTCAAACTTCTCGAGCAGCAACATCCAAAATCTTCCAAGTTTGTGTGAATCCATCGCATTGTCCCTCCAAACCAAATCGTGTTTCATTGCTCAACCAACAGCTCAAATATGTTGCCCAAAATCGTAGTCCGTGCTCGCTATCATTTGATTCACCCATTGCTCGTTCAAGCGCATCCCAACTGTTCATTCCGATCTCGTCCATCTCTTATGCTCAATGATACTTCCATTTGCACTAGTCCGTTCTCGATATGCTCAACTCAATATTCGCTTGCTCCATTTTCATTCTTCCCAACTCAACCGACGTGCACCAACCAACTTGTATTCTCGTTTCACGAGTCCGTTCAGGCAATTCCCATAGATGTCCAACCAAAATATTTCCAATGCCTTGCTTAACACGTTTGATCCCATATACCACTTCGAATCAAGTCACTACTCGCATTACAATTTCCTTCACAGATCCAAGATCCGTTTGAACCATCCCTTATGCATAATCATGCCTTTCTCAACTCAAGTCTGACACAAAAACTCAGGCAATGCTTGAATTATCCAACTATTTCCATAAATCTCACTATGCAACTCGTGCCATATCCCATTCACAATACTTCCAGCTATTCTCAAAGCCGTCTGATACTTTCGCAACACGAGCAACCAGTGCAACGATCTCTCTTCCAAGTAATCCAATCCAATACTCAATGGTTCCATACATTTGTTATACGAGCAACTCGTGCCAACTATTCTGATATTCCCGAGCCAAACTCAAACATGCTCAACCGATGCGCCACAGCCAAAATTTCAACTTCTATCCAACACAATCGCTAGACGAGCAACTCGTGCAACGATCCATTCTCTTCGAATGCTTCTACTCAAAACATGCCGTATAACCAAATCTCGTCTGCCAACCAACAGATCCACTGATGCAATCAGAAACTCCCGAACGCTAAGCCAAGCCAACCCAACAAAAGCCCACACTTGTTGCACAAATGCAATAACGCCTAACGAGACTAAGCGATCCTACGAAAACCAACCAAGGCAACCCAACAAAGAATAATATGCAGCCACAACTAGCAATAAATAGACTTATTGCATGAAACATCCGATGCGGCACCGAGTAGAGTCAAGAGCTAGACGACACGCGGAAGCTATTTAGAGTTTGTGATGAAGCGAAGGACCAAGTCCGAGAAAATGAACCAGGCACTTTGATACCAATCTGTCACGTCCCAATCTCCCGCAAGCTCGATAGTCCCCGCTGAACGTGAATCACCACGTTTACAGCTCTCCCGCAGGACCATCGTTCTCATCGGGACGTGATGCCGTACGAGCCTGGAGTTGCGCTCGTACAAGGCAATGTTGTCAAACACCAAATGTTATCATTGAAACAACCAAGTTGCAGTGGAAGTCAAGTATTGTGTACCAAGCACACAATCAGAGTAATATGCAGCGAAGCTCACGATAGGGTCAAATGAAATGCCTCATCGAAGACAAGGCCACGAAGGCGATGAAATACTCTTGCTCTTTTCTCTAGCCCACAAAGGTACTTACAGTTCATACATCATGTCCCGTATATCCAAGCAGCGCCACTACGCCTGTGTACCTGAAATATTGCCCACAAACGTGGGTCAGTACACAACCGTACTGGTGAGCGGGGTAACCCACTCGCCTAAGCCGACACTAAGTAAAATAGTGAATGCAAACAGTTATATGGTGATCTTTCTAGTTGAATCCTAGATTTATTTCATGGCATAGGGATGACATGTTAAGGAAAGCTGTAAAGCAGTTTAAGCATGCAAGCACTCAACTCAAACCAAACGACAAGCAAATATATAAGCAATTCGAGGGAAACTAGCATGCAAACCGTCCTGCTCAAGTCCAAGCAACACGATAACATGTCGAACCATCAACCAAGCCTCAATATCCATCCTCAACCAACACTTACAATCCAAATCTCACAGTGCACACTCTTGCCGAGGCAAGGTGGCCGCACCTACACGAAAGCCAAACCAACAAAAGAAAAGCAAGCCAACACTATACTATATGAAGTCACTGGCCAAGCCATAAAGGACTTTGATCGGACTGATCAAATGCGGTTCTCCTCGAAACAGCGCTAAGTAGCTAACCCACCTGGATCGATTCCAACCGCTGGCACCGCACCCAAGACGCGTTACCCAATTGTCTCCTCCATGGCCGAACGGTCCCGGTGCCCCGGAGTACCCATTCGAGGAGACCAAACCCCGTACAATACAGGTTGTCCGTGACATACAGACACCAAGTAGGTATGACGAGAGGATCGAACATTCTCGCCCCACCAAGCGATCCTAGACTCGTTCCGCCAATAATCCAACCAACACATCCATAACCATTCTTCCAACATATAGCCCAAGGCACCATTCACAAGTTATTCCCATAGGCACAATGCCTCTTCTCAACACAGTATTTCCAATGGTGCAACACCCATGCTCAAAGCTAACCCATGGCACAATGCTGTTTCAGTGGCACAATGCCCCATTCGTGGCACGATGCCCCATCAAGCGGCACAACACCCTCGCCGATGCAGTTGTTCGGTTTTGAACCATAACTGCTCGCTTTGCAAGACAAAGCGACCAAGTGATACCCGTGCACGGATGCACGCTCGCTCGCCCAAATCTCAATGTTCCCAATCTCTCAATGCATCATTCCAACTGTCCAAGCATAATCCCAATTATCCAACCAACTGCCTCAAATATAATATTTCAACTCTAGCTCCAACTATCCAACGCATAAACCAAATCAAGCCACAATCCTACCAAGCCAATGGCGTACACTCTATGCACGCCTCAGTGTAGTGATTCTCAATGTTTCAGCCCAAGTGTTCAAGCCTTTTACGTATTTTTCATATTATTAGGCATGAAGGAGTAGAGGAGAAGGGAAAGAGCCCACTCATACTGATTGATCCCGTTAGGCATCCTGTCCTGCCGATACGGCCAATCCCTTGAACCCGTAGTCCGATGCAAGCGCGATCTACTCAACTGGTATGACCGTGCGAGCAGGCCGTGCTCTACAAATCATCCGACCGATCGGACTAAGGAAGATGGCATTATCATTCCAACTCAGCTATCTCAGTACTGCACTGAACGAACACCTGATTTCCATCGAACCCGCTAGCCATCTGCACATGAAACAACTCAATCAATACTTATTTCCAAAATCCAACAAATCAAATGGAACCAGCATTTGTTTCATTCAATCCGACTTAGCGTAACGTACCGTACGATTGCGGGCGTTACAATGGGGGTGGTAACCGGCCGGCGCAGCAGCAGGCAGCGGCCCGAGCAACAGCAGGCAGCGGCCCGAGCAGCAGCAGCCGGCGGCAGTCGCAGCAGCAGGTCGGCGGTAGCCGCAGTAGGCCGGTGGGGGTGGGGGCTTGGCCGGAGTGGGGTTCTCCAAGGAAGGAGAAGAAGAAGAAGAAAAAGAAAAAGAAAAAGAATGGAAGAGAAGAAGAAAAATGTTACGTATGAAATGGAGGAGGGAGGAGAGAGAGTGGGGGTGAGGTTTCCCAAATGTTGGGATTAGGGCCGGCCTTGGGGGAAGAGTGAGGGTGAGGTAATGTTTTATAGGGAGTGGTGAATGGATGGAGGGTGGAGATGCTCCCATTCAAAATGGAGGGATTGGATTTGTCATGAAGAGAAATAGTTTCTTCATGAGGAGTGGTGAAAGGATGAGTGTAAATTGGACCCAAATTTGTGACCCCTCCATTTGGTTTTGGCCAATGGGATGAGGGCACCTAAATTCATTAATTGCAACTTAGCCCCTTAAATTTGGATATTTGCACAGATGCATAAAATGATAAAATTTTGCGGGCGATCCGGTGTTCGACGTTTTGTAGGGTGAGGGGGCGCCGTGTGTTGGTATGGGCTTAATTAGCAGGGTACTGGAATTAAATCAGAATTTACGGAATCAGATAAAATGGTATCCTCAAATTAATTAGGAATAAATACAAGTTGTGTTCAAAAATTAATTAGGAGTACATGGGACCAAAATTAGGTCAGGTCATCAATATCATTAATGAAGAAGACTCAGAACAAAATATTATCCTAATTTGGGTCGGACGAAAAATAGGTCAAGATTTGCCTCCAATTTCGATTGGAACGCACAACGATACAAAATAGGAATTTATTTAGGAATTAAATAAACGTCCGCGATGATTTTTGTGCGGCTAAAAAATAAGGTACAGAGAGCATAATTTTGGGTTGCAAAAATAGCAGAATGGAAAGCGGACATGTCTAGGGCAAGGTTGTGAAATTTGTTGGAAGGCAAAAGCCAGGTAGCGCTCCAATTAAATAAATTACGGTAATTAAATACAACCTCCAATAAATAAATTCTAAAATAAAACAATTAAATACATAATCCCCATTATTCGATCAGGTGTTCGTCTAGTGGCCTCTAGGTCAAGTCTACCAGCTTAGACGTTAAGAACACAGTATATAATATAATATATTTAAATATACACCTCATGCAAATATTTAATTTAAATACAATATTGAGAAATCATTTAATATAAATACCACAATACTAATAATTATAAAAAGTCAAAAATACCCCTGTTTTCAGAATGTGGTAGTGACATGCGACTACAGTTACAACCGTATTCTGTTGAAGGAGCCCTATGCGGCTACCATACAGAGGCATATACGGTATCGATAGTCCGTCAGCACGACGACTATAAATAGCAGGGTAGCATGCCCACAAGAGGGGGGACGAGCTACGTACTTGCACACAAGCTCAGGAGAGAAAAAACAGAAGAGAGCATCCTCATTCCCTTGTCAGACCGTCAATGGAGTAAAGGAGCTGTTGTAGTGCTCGATCTCCACCGTCACGACCCAGATAAAAAATATTGTACTTAGATATTCTGTCTAGGATTTTTTCGTACTTTTTTGTTCGTTGTTAAAAAAAGTTCATTCCCAACTTGTAATGGCGAACAGTCCTCGTGGCCGAAGCAACCACATATACTCTTGTGATATGTGTTGTCGGCTCTTGCATAACTGGTATCGTGATTCGTTTATCTACTTTGTTGTAATATTTTGGTGGTCGATGTCTGTAAATTCTCTATACGTACAATTCTGCATCCCCATTTTGGTGAGAATGTTTAAAAACAACAATAAACTAACCCTTATATTAGAAACTTGGATGATAATATAATTTAGAAATATCTACAAAAAATATTGGCATGATGATTTATGATGAAAATAATCTCTACATATAAATTTTGGTTTCTATTATAAAATCTTATTGGTCAAGGGGCTATAGCGCCTAGAAAATGTCCATCAAAGGTCCTATTTTTGGAATAAAATATCCTATAAAACGGACTTATTGTACACCCTACAATTACATTCATTAGATTGCATTGGAATTTGTGCATGCACTAATCCCAATGCAATCTAATGGATGGTATGAAAAGTACGAGGCAAGTCAGGCTCACAGAATAATTTCTTCTATTATTGATATTTCCATCATTATTGCGTATAGCGACCTAGGGCTGAGATCTGAAGTACGAGGCAAGTCAGGCTCATAGGAATCTTCCATAGATTATATAAAAAGAATTTCTACAGTACTAGATGTACTCAGGATTGTAAAAAAATTCTTCAGTCCTGAATGTTTCAGTAGTGACCTAGGGCTGAGATCTGAAGTTCGAAACCCTAAAATGGGTTCAAAAATTCAAAAATATGCCAAAAGTTCATCATAAACCCATTTTTTATTACTAATCTATGATTTTTAGACATTAACAAGGATTGGAAAAAATATTCATGAAAATGCAAAGAAAATTTCAAACATAAAATTAGAAATGAAGGATAAAGAAGATTGCGAAGAAGATATGTACCTTGATTGTGAAGAAGGTTTGAGAGCCATCGATTATTGCTTGGAATTAGGGGAGGTGAAGAAAGAAAAATCCAAGAAGTTTAGGGTTTTCAATTGGAGGAGGTGAAGGAGGGGAAGGGAATTTGGAGAGAGAGAGAGATAGAGAGTATAAATTAGAATAAAGAAGTTTAGGGGGGGGGAGCAGCCTATAGTAATTTTTTGGCTGTCCTGAGTAAAAGTTGCTTCAGACTAGGGTAGCACCAAGACTTGGGCTGTCCTGAGTAACTTTTGTAGTGCCTTTAGCAATTATCATATTTTATAAGCAATTTGATATGATATTTTTTTTTAGTGATTGCTAACGGAAGTGGCTTATTGTTTGGCTAGGACTGGTAAGAGTTATTTGATATGTCCTGTATTTGAGTCACTTAAAGTTACCCCTCCAATTATAATACCCTTTTAAACTTAGTGGAACGGTGACTCTTTTATTCCTGAAACTCGAAAAAAAAAAAATAGGCAAAAAATAAAAGAGAACCTCTAATCCTAACCTCTACTCCTATATCTTCCTCACATGATCACATCCAGTCGTTGGTCCCCCAGCATGCCTCATCACCGTCGTCATCTCCTCCTTTACCATCGTCGACCCCTCCCCACTCACATCGTCACTCCCACTAACAAAAGCCACCACAACATGATTACACCTTGCAATGTTGTTGTAGGTGGAAGCGACTATGCAAGGGGGAGGGGGAGAGGGAGGGGGAAATGATGGGTGATAGGGAGAGATCGATACGATGACGATGGATGAGAGAGGGGGGGTTTAAGTTTTTTCTTTTTTACGATTATTTTTTTAGTGGTTAAAGTTTTTTTTTAAGTGAACAGCGAAAGTTTAGGGGTTATAAATATCTTTTATGAACTTTCAGTATTAATTTTAGTGTATTCTAATTTAAAAGATTTTTAATTATAGTTTGCAATTAATAATATTTTATTAAATTATTGTTCCTGAATATTATGGTCTTTTGGACACAACTTTAGTCTTAGTTTACAAAAAAGTAATAGTTTATGGTACTAAGTGAGGGAAAAAAAGTTTTTGCATCAAGTTAAAAAAAAATACTTTATGGTATCAGCTTGACAAAAAAAAAATAGAAAATTGATGGTATTTAAGTGTAAATTAGTCTAATTTTTATTTTCCAGTTAAATTTCTTCCAAAGCAGCAATTTGTAGATTGTATAAAGATACTATAAACTTTTCGATTCTCCCACACATTTTCTTTTTGAATTCGTGAACCAAACATTCGAAAATGTTTGGATCCGTAGAATTTTTGTTCAGTTCCTCTAGTCAATCTATGAACCATAACATGCCCTTTAATTTGAAGAGGTCACGTAAAGTTGAAAATATTGCTAACTTTGATTAGTTGACTTGTTCTAAAGTAAGGATCATAGTATCGATATCAGATCATTTCTATCTGTATCAAGATCGGTGGCAATATCGGCGATTTCGAATCTGAGTATCGTATTTTTTGATATCAAAAAAATAATTATTATTAATAAATTATTAATATTTTAGAAAATATATTTTATATATTTAGGTATAATTTTAATTATTTCTAGTGTTGTTTCTTAGTAGTTTTGAAATTGAATGAATACTAGTCACCTTTGTCGATTAGTTTGCATGCGATAGATAAATTTTTCTTTTACAACTTACTATGTTTTTACACCCTTATATTTATTGGTCTTTTTTGTTCAATTTTATTTGCCGAGATGACCGAAAAAGAGAATCTCAATGTCAGTACTATCGGATATCGGACGGTATCGAATTGGGACATGCCAAACGGTATCGATATTGACTGTATTGAATCGGCATCGGCCGATACTGCAAACTATATTATAAGCGCATGGTGATGGAGGAAATGTCACTCTTGTGAAAGAAAATAGAATTAGTTTCGGTGATGGAGTTCCCTAATCTCTTTCATCAAACCCGTCTAAGTGGGGGATGGAAAAAGATCAAGTGATATTTTTTTTTCAGCGAAATTAAGTAGCAACTGATAACAAAATGAGGATTAATTAATGATGTAAATAATCCTTACATACAAAATATATATGGTTTCTATTCTAAATAATATTAAACAATAATATTTTTTTTTTAAAAGAAGAAGAAGAAGACAATAGTCCTCACTACTCTTATTTCCATCATCATTGCACTTATCACAAGAATCTTTGACTAGTCCTACATGCATAGTAAGTGGATTTCCATATGCAAAAAATAAAGAAGAAAAAGAAAAAAAGACAATAGTTCATTTGAATATTTAATTTTAATTGTTTTGATCTGTTAGTAATAAATCGGTTCTATTTACTTCTTGTTGTTACTTTAGTTTGTCATTTTTTTTGTTGGCTTGGATGTGTATGTGCATGGCAATGAGAACGTATCTTAATTTTCTACATATATAGCTAATTAGATTTTCTTTAAATTATTTGGAGTCTTCTTAATTGGTCCCATTTAATTTGTTGCAAGTATTGAAAGAGGGGTCAAATATATTTTTTTTGAATGTCAAATTTTTGATTGAATAATATGTATCCGGATAATAATTACAAACGATATCCATTTTATGTCAATACTATCTGCTACCACGTTTTTTGCATCCCCATTTTGATAATTAATAGAATTTGAAAATATTTTTAAAATATCCATAAATAATATTTTTTAAAAATAACAAACTAATTATAAACTTGGATGATAATTAATGGAATTTAAAAATATCTTTAAAAATATTGACATGATGATTATTGGAAATATCCTAAAAGAATCATATTCTTGATTGTGTATATCACAAGAATCTTCCGGAGATTATAGCAAGCTAAAGCTAGTTGTCCTAGATGAAAGTGGACTTTCAGTTAAAATCCTTTTCATATTAAGATTTACTAGTCATAGTTATGTTTCCTAAATCAGAATATCATTATTTATTCCAATACTTATAAATAAAGTCACAAATAGCTCCTTCCCATGCATCTACGTATCTCCACTTTCTAAAACCCTAACCCTAACTACAGCACAATGTCATTCTCGGAGGAGGAAGTAGAGCTAGCCGGCACCCTCCTGGTGCTGGCCGCCCGACCGGTCATTTTCGAAAGCCCACCTGCGCCGACAACCACCTCGACGTCGTCGACAAGGTGGGGGGCGAAGAGGAAGCGCTCCGTCCCCGGCGAGCCGAAAAACGCTCCCCCGTCGACAATGTCCTCCAACCCGACGTCGAGGAACAATATTGTTCGTAGATTTGAAGAGAGCCCCGATAGCGTGCTCCTCCAGCTCCCGCCACCGACTAAGTTGCGGACGACGTTGCCGTTTGATCTGAACATGCCGTCGGAGGAGACGGAAGCAGAAGGCTAAGGATACACTTGAGAGAAAGAGAAAAAGAAAGAGAAAGAGAGAGATATATATATACACTTGAATCTTGATGATAGTTCATGTGATCTTTTAATTATTCTCAGTTTTGTTGTAAGAAATCGATTCTTTTTTGTTGTAAGAAAGAGAGATATATATATATATACACTTTGTCACCCCTTTTTCTAGGGTTTGCATTGACGACGATGGCGTCTGGGACCAACTTCATCGCCGATGATTTTTTTGGGTTTTTTTGTTCACTACCAGCTGTTTGATAGAATGCTTATAAAGGGTGGTGGTTTTTTGGGGTGGGAGGAACGACGACGGGAGAGCGAGCCACCGTTCCTCCTCTTCCCACTCCAGCAAAGCCGAGCACCTCGTCGGCCTAACCTTTGACCCTGCTGGGCCCATGACGAGGACATTGCAGATGCCAAACTCCTCCGCCGGGCCCATGACCATCTCGGTGGGTCTTTGGGTTCAAAAAGGTTGCGATCTTCGGTTTGATGCAGCTCGGTATATATTCGCCTTGTCTTAATTCATTTGTGAAAACTTTGAGTTTCTGTGTGTTATTATTATGGCTCCATGTTGGTTCTTTTTGGCTTAATTTGCAAGAAATATATTTCTGGGCATGTCAGTTCACAAGATTTAATTGGCTTTGGTACATCAACTGTCTGTGCTACTAGTAGTTTATTTTTATTTTTTTTTATTTTCTTTTAAATTAGTTATATGATCATTTATGATTATCAAGTTTCTTCTTTGACATGTCTGAACTCTTCAATTGATAAACAACAACAATAAAAAATTGCAACTCTTGAATATTGATATGTTCAGTACGGAAATACATGGATGCAGAATCTGAAAAACAAAATCCTTGATGCACTTACTCTATGCTTTATCTTTTATGCCTCACTTATTTATGGGAAACATTGAATCTTGTTGACGTGTAGATAGATTTTATAATGTAGGAATTCATATCTGATGCTTTAGTATTAACCTTTTCTTCGAATTCCTGGTGCTCATTATTTTTTTGGATATATTTGAACTCACTAGAAATGAAATGTAGTACTAGAATCTGTATATTGCAAGCTAAGCTGAGTTTTGGATCATATAATCAAATGAAGAACTAGAAATCTTACACTGAAAGGCATGGGGGCTTCACTGTTTTTTGAAGAGGAGCTAGAAGTCACCATTGGTCTATTGTTGTATCAAAGAGGGATAAATGTCTTTTTCATCTAATCTAATCTAGAAGAGACAAACATATGTTTGAAAATATGGATTATTAACCAGGTATCTGATTAAGAGAAGTCAAATAATGATATCGATTATCGAGTTTTTAAAAGCACTTTGAATTGGAGGTGTTTATGTGTTGCTAGTCCGCAAGGAGTACTCAAATACTCTCTCATGTGTCTAATTGTTCTTCATTATGTAATTGCATACCTGGTTTTTCTATGGGTTAATATTAGTTATACTAAAGTTTAGTGTTATCAGAGTTAGATGATAGCATATACCTTAGTCCTTTTGTCGGTGACTGAGGATCATCTGAAATACGTGTGATCATATACTGATCAATAGCTAATTAACCATGTTTTTGGTACATAAACTGTGTCAACTTTATTTTTTATCAGTTATATTTACATTTGGATTAGTATATATATATATATTCTTGATTTTCCTGACAACCACATTGATATTGCAGATCTGAACCATTGCATATGAGTTGACCATCTTTATATCAAAGAAACAATTTAGTTAAAGATACGTGTGCATGTTCTTATGTCTTTCTTCTTGATTATATCTTTAATTTTACTAACACTTGTACTATATATTAGTTTCATACTTTAGAAAATAGTAACATAGTTAGAAAGCATCAAGTAAGAAAGTGTGCCTATCTTGGTAAACAGTCCACACCAGAACTTGGCAAGTCATTCAAATATTACTCTCGCATGGTCATCACAATTTGAGCTTAAGCTCAAACTTCAAAAATAACAGAACATAGATTAATACTTGCACCAACTACTGCAAGATATTTCTCTGGTGAGTACAGGTTGTTTGAAGTATGGGCTTGGGTTTGGATAGTACTGATATGTTACTATCCCCCCATCATCATGGGTACATGCTTAGTCTAGTAGATTGGGGAATCAGCTTTCCATATGGTCTTCTTGGAATCTTCATGCTAATCATCGGAGGGAGAAATTACATTACCAGATGAAAGACAAAAGCAATTGATTAGGATGCATGGATTGCAAGATTTAGGCAAATTAAGAAATTCTTGCTCTAGATGTTCATTAAATTTTTATTGTCGTGTTCGTATTGAGTTTCAACATTTTTGGACACCAGTAGTTGGACTACCAGTACTTTAGCTGCTTTTCTATTAACAAAACGTAGCTTCACTTCACCCTCTGTTTGATATACAATACACTTGTCTGTTGGCTGTTGATAAGTTTCACATGGATGTAATTTAAGAGCGATATAGTTCTATTTTTCTCATTGTTGCATAAGTAGATTGTTGAGGTATATATATATATATATATTAGGAGTAATGATTCCTTGCTCGCCTTCAAGTATCTTGTTTTTTAATCCACATTGTATACAATTCTTTATAAGTAGTTTGTCATGGGTGTCTCGTTTCTGTTCATATTTTTCTCATAGCTTGTTGGTCAAAAGGAGATGCTAGTCTTTGCTCTTGCATGAGTGTGCAGTAGGTTTATCTTTTAAATCAGAAGCAAAGTGAGTGTCAATTGAGAGCTTGCAAAATCTTTTGCTTGACACATCCAATTGTTAGTTAATATATCTACCTGATGAGCAACTTAAAAGTATGTTGTTGCTATCTTTTTACAGTCTACTTCAGCAATACAAAACCTTTTACCTTTGTTTAACAATTATGCTGAAAAAGTACTCTTTGTATATAATTGTTGATCCTGCTTTTGTAGCTTTGCTTCAGTTTCAGGTTTATAGGCTGATAGGTGTTTTTACCTATCATCCAGTTCTACTCTTAGCAGGAACTGAGGGGTGGGTCCAATAACCTTCAATTGCATGTGTCCAGTCCTATGGAGTGACTAGCCAGTGGTGCAAGAAACGTTATTTTCTCTCTTTTCTCTCTTTTATGCTTTTTTAGTATCCTTGTATGTTTCAGGAGTAGGGAAAGTATCAGGAATTGTTTCAGGAGTAGGACAAGTATCAGTATTACAAAAAAAATTGTTTCAGGAGTAGGACAACCAAATAGCTCCTCCAGTTGCCTCAGTTCTGGAATCATTAGATCAAGTTGTGTCTATTTCAAATTTTTACCCAACTTTTATCAGGGAAGCCTTGGCCTCTAACACAAAGTCTTTATATTTGAAAAAGGCTACACAAAGGAAAGGTAATTGGTAAGATCTAATTAGAAATAGCACTGTCCTTTGCCAACTCAAAAGGATGGTGCTAATGAATTGGAAGATAAAAGAAACTTAATATCATTGTAGGTATTTTGTTGTCGAGTATTATATATGCTTCTGATGAAGTATGAACTTTTCCACTCCGTCCATTTGTATATTTGGCATTTTGAGTACCAATTGATCCTATGATCATGCAAAATTTTGATGCTTTTTTTTCTTTTTCTCTTTGCATGCATTATGAAGCAAAGTTTTCGATGGTGCATACTAGTGTTTCAGAAAACTTCAACATGTGAGTGAAATGTTCTGACTGATTGTACTTAAAAAAAAAACTATAGACAAGATTACCAGTACTTGTTGCCAATAAAAACTTGAGTATAAGAGCATCAAACAAAAAGGACTAAATAATTATTTTATGATGGAGATTGTGCTTGTATTAATGACTCTATGGTTTGAGCCTCGTACCAAAACTCAAACACCAACTCCTTGTATCTTCTACTGTTGGACTCCTTGTGCAACCCAATGTTTTCGATGTTGCTCTTTGTTCCAGGTTGCAGAAAGAAAGGTACAATAGACTATGTTGAATAATGTGACTGTCTACTTGTCTGCCTTCCTTTTGTTTATGTTAGTTGGGGGATTACTCATCAATTGTTTAGTATTATTTTGTACTTATTTCTAAACCATATCTTTCTAAAATCTTCAACACTTCAGCAGGGAGACCTGTGAAATGAGGATGCAATTTAATGGATGATATACTAACACGCTTTTCCACTTTGTACTAGTCTCTTGCATATTTTTGACCAAATTTCAGGTTTGTGTCTTCTTTAAGGTGGCGTTTGGTTCAAGTTTTGGAGGCTTGAGAATGGGTTTTAGATTCATTACCCTTGTTTGGTATGTCTAGGATTGAAAATTGGGGGAAATATGAGAGGCTTCATATTTCCATTGTTGTGGAAAAGTAATTCCCAAGGCCCCCCTTGGGAATATGTTTGCTTTCCTAGGTATATTGTTTAATATTTTGTTCGGACAATAACACCATCATTTTACTTTCAAAAATTCAACTTCTATTCCAAACATGTAAATTTAGGTAATAAAAGCATGAAAGGGTATTTATGGAAAACTAAATAAACTAAGATTCCTTTTTTCATATTCCCAACCTAGTCTAATCAAACATGGGTATGGGAATGTTGAATTCCTTTTTCATGGGAAAGGAATGAAAAATGAATTCCTAGGAATACAAAACCTTCATCCAAATGACCCCTTAGGACCTTGTTGAAGAAATATTATTCATGTAATTGATAAGTAATTTTTTCCACAATGCAGTGTGTTTCTGTGCTAGCTGGACAAAGCAAGGGTTATTCCCAAAAAATGTTGCTATTTTTGCTGAGCGAAGGGACTTTGATAAGATTCTTATTTACTCAAATCAGGTGATGCACTTACTGGTTTACTTAGATAATGAGATGTGTGCTTGTGTTAGCTGCTACTTGGGGGGGGGGGGGGGGGATCATCGTTGTGAACTTTACCATTATTTTATACAATTTGGATGAACAACCTTAAGTTTTATTCGAACTATTTTCTTTTTCTCTCTTCATTCAGGAGCAAGTTTAACTAAAACTGGAAGTAATCATTTATCGGTTTAGGCTAACAATCAATAACAACTTTCTTCGCATGAGTAGTTAATTTTGCTCTTATGATGTCTCAAATGGAAGGTGGCTGCCCAATTGATTGTAATATAATTACGGATTTTTTCCTTCAGGTTAACTCCTCTGCTTGACTCCAATATTTTTATTTATTGTGGTTGGTACAGTGATGCACCAAAGCCTTCTTGTGTACATATATTAGTTTCTCTCCTTTGCTCTATTAAGTTGTTGTGTGGGGAACCCCTTGGGCCACACGCGCGCGCCGCTGCCGCCCGGCCCGGCTCGGTTCGGTTCGGCGCGCGTAACGGGTGCGGGTACGCGCCCACATCTGCCGGCGCCGAATGCCGATCCGATTTTCTCTTCGGGCTGGGACCCTAAAATTCTTTTTGCTCCTCTTCATTCTTTTATTTATTTTTTCTGAACGTTGGAATTAATTTCTGAACGTTACAAATGTTGTGAACCGTTACAATTTTCAGTGTCCAGATTCATTCTTTTAATTCTCCTGTGTAACGGCTGAATTAATCGGAAATTAATTCAGACCGTTACACATCAATCTTATATATTCGTCTGTGTTTCTTTGAAAACAACTAAGAAAAAATTCTTTACGAAAAACCTCTGTCGACATTCTGTTCGATCTTCATCGTCTCCAAGCTCTGGGCAGAGCTAAGTTCTGGTCGTTCTCTCCAAGTCGTGTGCGGCAACGAGATACCGGTAGTGCGGGGGTTTTACCACTAGGAGCTTCGGGAACGTCTGCACACAAATCCCGAATAAACTCTTAGGGCAGTGCTTCGTGCACGACTTCCCCAGAGGCCGGTAACATCTGTTTAATTTTATTTTATTTTATTCTGAAATTTTTCAGTAAGTAAAAGACAATATTTCTAACAATCTAAGAGTTTATTCTTTGTTAGAATTTAAATAGTTACTGATAAATACTTACTTTTGATTTATGTACAAAATAGTTACTGTTGAATTTGACTGTAACAATTTTTATTCACAACTTGTAACATAGTTACTGTAACTTTTTGTTCACAACTTGTTACACTGATAAACACTTCTTTTTATTCACAACTTGTAACATAGTTACTGTAACTTTTTGTTCACAACTTGTTACACTGATAAACACTTCTTTTTATTCACAACTTGCATCATAGTTACTGTAACATAGTTACTGTAACATTTAAATAGAGAATAAAATAGTTACTGTAACATTTTGTATTCACAACTTGATATTTTTGTAGAAATTTGTATTCTAGAGAATTTGATTTCTAGCAATTTATTTGTATTCTAGAGAATTTGACTTATAGCAAATTGTTAATAGTTACTCCACCAATTTTCTACAAAATTCAAGTTAAACAGTCACTGTAGAAATTTGTTTCAATTCCTCAATTAATTTATTTGTTTACTTATCAAATTGCTTACTATATTATCAAATTGCAAATCTGCTTAAAGTATTTTAAATATTGTTAGCACATTTGATAATTTTGTCAATTACAATTTTGATCACAAAATTTCTTTCAGTTGTAACATACAATTTGCTTCATTTTTAATCACTTAGTTTTTTGAAAGCAACTAGGACCAAAAAGAAAATAGTTTAGTAAAAGGAAATTGCAAATAAAATCTTCAAATCTAAAGTTTCAAAGTAGAGACAAACTCGGGCACAAGCTGTAATGCCCCGTTCCGCTCAAGCGGACTGCCGTTTCAAACGGCAATAGTGCAACTGTCCTGACCCGCCTTGCCTCAACGAGAAACAAAAGATATCCAGATTTGTCCCTACAGGAATCCGGCTTAGGCTTTCAGAGGCTCGCTTGACGTATCGCTCTACCGAGGCGAATCATCGCTAAGGTGGGTGGCTACGGTGAACTTGTCTTTGCTTAGCCAGCACACATAAAATCTGGAATATTCATGCTAGTCGCTAGGTGAATCACCCCCTGCATGCTAATAAGAATCCAACGCACCTAGCTAAGGGAATAAGCCCAACTTGTATTGCTTGCTAGAACATGGAAATTGAAACACTGCTTATGTTCAGACCCTCGCATGCTAAGTCCCTAACAATTTCATCTCTCGGCTTACCTTCGGGTCCGAGCAACGTGCCTGCTTATGTTCCTTAAAAACGCATGCTTGTCTGCTTGAATGTTGCCTTGTTTTCATCCAACTCCGGAAGACTACTAAGTAGTCGTTCCGTGCATGTTTGACGCTGCAAGTATCCGGGACCGTTAGGTCACCAGGCAGCCCCGAACCAGGGGAATGCATCAAGACAAGTTAATCACTGTACAGAATCATGATTCAAGCACCTCCTATAATCGTGCACTACTGTTCTACTGTTCTACTGTACCACTGTACCACTGTACTCCTGTTCTACAGTACTCGAGTATCTAGTGAAATTGGAAACTGACCCTGACCTGCATGTCGCGGACAACTCAGAAACGAGGCATAGTTCCTAGTAGGTTCAGGATTTAAATTAATTTAAAATAGAGTTTGAATTTATCTCAATAATTTATAATCTTAAATATAATTAAAGATAATACAAATAATTTATAAAATCTTATTAATATCTATTAACACTAAATTAGCATCTATCTAATATTAAGACTATATATATCCAAATAAATCCTAAATAATTTTAAAATCTAAATAAATTTCTTAAAATTCTAAATAAATTACAAAAAAATATAATTAAATATTTTAAACTAAAATAAATATTTGGTAGGAACGACATGCAAGTATGGTCGTATAGTAAATCATAGAAGTCCTAGAAATTTATGTTTTCTAAGTTTTAATTACCAAAAATTCTAGAAAAATCTAAAATAACCTAAAATAATTCTAAATGAATATTTATATAAGTAAATATACTAAAGAAAAAATTATTTTCTAATTAACTAAGAGAATACTCTAAATAAATTCAACATCTATAATAAATATAATAATATAAAATATACACAAATACCTATTTTGGGTGAGGGAGTTTACATTCCCTCCCCACGACCGGCTCCCGCTTCCCGCGCCGCCCCGCCCGGCCGCCCGCCCGCTCCGCTCGACGGACGATTTTGTGATCGGCTCATCGGAATCCAATTCTGGAAGTTCCGTTGGGTTCGTATCATCGTTCCTGACCTGTTGACACTAAGTTTGGTGAATTTGGAGACCTTTGACCCTGACACATTTTTTGGTGCAAAGCGGACCCACATGCGGACCCCGTTTTGACCCGAAATTGCCGTTTTTGCCCTTGTCTCCAAATTGGACTCAAGGACAGGCGTTTCTAGCTATTTGATATCTTCTGAGCATGATGGTAATGTTTATTCAGCATCCGGAGACATTTCTGGAAATTTTCCTGAGGATAGAACTCTAGTGGGATCCAAACATCAGGCAAGTACCTGCACTTCAAGTTTATTCTTTATATTGTGATAATTAGTTCCTTGCTCTACTAGAACCATTGGATGTTACACGTAGTGTTAGAATACTGGATTTCATGTCTTGCTTTTCGTGTCGGGAGGGAGAATACTAGGAGGCATGTGGTTTACCCTTCCCCCGGTCATTGTTTGATAGCTGTTGGTACGCGACTGTACCATCAGCCTGATACTCGATTATTCATTGTTTGATAGCCGTCTATGACGGCCTGATTAGCCTTATAACCCCCTACATGCCGACTATGTATTCTAAATACACAATTACACACACATAGTTTCTTGTCTTGTTATAGTTGCATTTTCTTGTCTCATTATATCCATGTTTTACTCATGTCCCTGGTTTCTGGCAATTAATCATATTTTACTTATATTCCTGATTTTTTAGTGCTTAATTCTTAGTTAATTTCACTACTTATTGTGCATATTCTTATCGTGATTGTTTAGTCAGTTCTTTCCTACTTGTCATAAATATTTAGTTTAATCTTGTTGTGCATTGTGTACTTTGCTCCTTTCCTGACTGGATCCGTTGATTTAGGCAATGATGAGGACTATGCCCCCACCCTTTTATGGCCCCTATGAGGTAGCAGGTGATACTTTTGAGGAGCCGGTTCCTACCCAGGAGACTACTTTTGAGGAGTAGTTGTAAACCCCCTCACCCAAAATAGATATTTTGTGTATATTTTATATTATTATAGGTATTGAATTTCTTTAGAGTATTCTGTTATTTAATTAGCAAATGAATTTCTTAATATATTTACTTATATAAATATTTATTTAGAATCATTTTTAGGTTATTTTAGATTTTTGAAATTAATTAGGATTTATTTGGATATATATAGTCTTAATATTAGATATATGCTAATTTAGTGTTAATAGATATTAATAAGATTTTATAAATTATTTGTATTATATTTAATTATATTCAAGATTATAAATTATTGAGATAGATTCAAACTCTACTTTAAATTAATTCAAATCATGAACCTACTAGGAATACAACTTAATGTATATCATATCCTTATTTAAATTCATCATAATCCTATCCAAATTAACCAATCCTAGTTGTATTTAATTAAGTAGTCTCAACCATTATAAATACCTCATCCTTCATATTTTTCCCCAAATTCCTCTCTTTTTCGTCCAAAAATAGTCAAAATTCGTCATAAATTCAGCCTCATTTTCTACTAGTTATGACGAATTAAAAAGACGATATCTCCTAGCTCCGGACTCCAAACGAGGCCTAGTTTTTTTTTTGTTAGAACGATAATGAGGTTAGCTTTCTGATTATATAAATTGTTTTTCTAAATTATGAGTATTAAATTCTGAAAAATTCGTAGAGCACAGCATATCCGAAAATAGACGTGTTTCGATGTTTTCGCGATTTCGGGAGAACCAGGAATCAGAATCACGAACCGTTTAAAGTTTCGGAAAGCTAATGTCGAGATTATCGACATATATTTTTCCCAGAATTTAATTTGAAGTATTTATATACTGTTAATTCTGTAGAACTTTTAGGTTAGAATTTAACCATCGGTGCACAATACAAAATTTGTATGTGCCATAATTCCCAAACGAATTTGAATTCGGACGAGCCGTAAATTCCAGCATGTTTTTGACGCTGAAATCTACAGGAAATCATGCATGAAAGTTGAGTTTGTGTCGATTGACTTTTCGGTCAACAGATCGCCTCGATTTGCTTGTCATGAGTCTCGAGTTGATAAAATTCAGTTTCTTTGGACAAAATTTAGGAATTAACATAAAAATCAGAATAATAAGATTAAAATAGGATTTTAGAGTAACTATTCCAGAATTAAATAAATTAAAATAAATTATCTTTTGACGTGATAAATTTGTAATACATAGGATATTGGATTTGTTCTGCGCGACTTCTGGAGCAGGTTATTGGTACATCGCAGCTTCCTTACCAGGCAAGTGTACCTTGCCAAACTCTGCAGTATTGTTACATATTTTCCTTGCTTCATTATATTGTTGTGCTTGCTTAACCTAGGACCGTGTGACGTACTTAGCGTCCGATTATTAGTCGGGTGCCAACACCGTACGCGGTGTTGGGTACGGTCATCTAGAGATGGACATTCGCGACACTTTATCTTCCCGTACTGGTCTTACCAAGTACGCTTTGACCTAGGACACTTGACACTATTCATGAGACAGAATTTTTCCGAGATATTCGTGGTGATTCTGTATAGGATACAGGACTTGGACATTATATTCTAAGATATAGTATGACTGGTTGCATTAGCTATGATCCCGCTTGACATGGACATGAGACGTTATGGTCATGATATGCGTGGTTACATTGGGTGGGGAGAGGTTTACCATACAAAAGGCTGAATATATATATATAATAATTTAATGGAAGTGCCTTAGTCTCTGGAAACAGAACTTTGGTACCGTACTGGCCCTCGAGAGAATACTGCTATGGGTTTCTCCGACACTGATCCTGTAGTAGTCTCAGCCCGAGTATGACTAAATCTCTCACTTGCATGTCACTTAGTTGGTTATATATATTTACCCTATTTGTTTCATTACTGCATTTATTTTGGCTTGTATTTTCTGTACCTTGCTGTCCCCTGAGGACCTGGATCCGGATTATGTCCCCAGATATTGCAGACGAGATCGATCCAGAGGTTTATAGAGCAGGAGCATTATCAGGAGCAGACATTGGAGCAGTACCAGATCCAGTAGACGCGTGATCACCGAGGGTATCTTCTGAGTATATACTGTTCCATACTCAGTATTTGTTGTGGTTATCTTTATTCTTGTATCTTGACAGATGTATTCAGACTCATTATAGGGTTATTTCCCCGAGTTTATATTATATTGAGATTGATCTTTCTTTATGATTCTGATATTGTTGTATTCATTTCTGTGGATGAGATTAGTATATCTAGACCCTTATTGTTGTACTACAGCTTAAGTATGTCCTGATGGATCCATTAAATTGGGTTGTCCATCGGTGCGTACTGCTGGCCATTGCCACGTGTCTAGTCCCTCGATATTTTGGGACTGGGGCGTGACATGGTTTTTGTGGTGGCCCATGCAGGTCTACGACTAAATTGTTCGGTTTCAACTTAGGGACCGAGCAAGCCTGCAATAAGAATAGGATAAGGATCTCATCCACTTGCTTGAATCGTTCTTGACATCTATATCGGGTTCGAATTAATTTCTTAACTTACATCCTGCCTTGACTCCTGTGCGCTCCTTATTGTTTATTTTGGTTGTTACTCTTGAATTTTTAAATTATGTGATTGGTAATTAGAACTTGACAGTTAAAGTTAGTAATGTAGATTATGACCCAATGATTACCCTTTAGCTCTAAGTCACGTAATTAGTACCCCCACCTCGATACCAGTTAGATCCCTTTTCCCCTAACGGCTAGTAACTCTTCTATCCTCACTATCGACGCTTGTCCTATAAGTACTAAGACTAAGGCTTAAGACGACCATGACCTATGTAATATAGGAGGATACCCTAATAGGTACCAAGACCCTTCTCGTAGACCTTAAACAAGAGTTTCCACGATATCCTTAAGAGATTTCAGTATTAGTTTATTATAAGTTGGGTAGTATGCCTCACAACATAGTACCACCTGGCCCTATTGACCCATTGACGAAGTAAACAAGGATGACACAACTTTAGACTTGCGTAAGAAGATAGTGTTTATTCAGACAATGGAATTTAGAGGTCCTTGTCCCTATTTGGTCGACTAGCGACTTAGACAAGGAGGTTGTATGATGACTGTAGAGATTGTGTAGTCTTTATTTATTATTGCTTATTTTGTGTTGTTTTGTGAACTTGAATTAATTTGTACCTCCTTTCATCATCATCTAGCGTACTTATAATTGATATACTACCTTGACTTATGCCGCTATTATAGCCTAGTTTTTGCAAGCTTATTCCTTGTCGAGCTTGTTCATGACATAGGTATTATTGGGGAGGCCCACAATAATACATTTCAGAATCAGTATATTAAGGTCTGGCCAACCTTAGTGCACTTGATTCGCCCTTGGTAACGCTACTTTACGTGGATTGAGATATGTAGTGATTAGTAGACGAATATACTTGCCCTAGACATGTCTGACATATCGTATCGGTTACATAACTGCACCGATGTGAGCATGCGAATAGAAAATTACCAAATTAAGATTTCAATCCACAACTGTCTTGACAATTCTCATTTGAATTCTTTAAACGCTTTGATTCCCATACTTCCATTTATTACCCCTCCTTGAACTCTTTTCCGTTGCTTTCCGTCTTCCCTTGTTTCGGAAAGACGAAATCTCGTGCTTGGATATAAGTGATACACGGATAGTACAAGATATACCCCATAGGCCAATCATATTATTTGGTGACTATCTTTCATAATTGATTAAGGGCATATCACATATGATATAGTTGGTGTTAAAGTTTTGAGGATTAAATGACATGAGAAAATAAATCGAGGAATATTTTTCTTAAATGTAAGAGCCTTATGTGATAGATGGGTAAATTCTAAGTTGGGTAGAAATTATATTATTAAACTTGAGGTAAATTCTTTTAGATAGTGATCAAGTGAGATTAGATAGAGAGAAACCATGTTCTATTTTAATTTCGAGGACGAAATTATTTTAAGTTGGGTAGATTGTAAACCCCCTCACCCAAAATAGATATTTTGTGTATATTTTATATTATTATAGGTATTGAATTTCTTTAGAGTATTCTGTTATTTAATTAGCAAATGAATTTCTTAATATATTTACTTATATAAATATTTATTTAGAATCATTTTTAGGTTATTTTAGATTTTTGAAATTAATTAGGATTTATTTGGATATATATAGTCTTAATATTAGATATATGCTAATTTAGTGTTAATAGATATTAATAAGATTTTATAAATTATTTGTATTATATTTAATTATATTCAAGATTATAAATTATTGAGATAGATTCAAACTCTACTTTAAATTAATTCAAATCATGAACCTACTAGGAATACAACTTAATGTATATCATATCCTTATTTAAATTCATCATAATCCTATCCAAATTAACCAATCCTAGTTGTATTTAATTAAGTAGTCTCAACCATTATAAATACCTCATCCTTCATATTTTTCCCCAAATTCCTCTCTTTTTCGTCCAAAAATAGTCAAAATTCGTCATAAATTCAGCCTCATTTTCTACTAGTTATGACGAATTAAAAAGACGATATCTCCTAGCTCCGGACTCCAAACGAGGCCTAGTTTTTTTTTTGTTAGAACGATAATGAGGTTAGCTTTCTGATTATATAAATTGTTTTTCTAAATTATGAGTATTAAATTCTGAAAAATTCGTAGAGCACAGCATATCCGAAAATAGACGTGTTTCGATGTTTTCGCGATTTCGGGAGAACCAGGAATCAGAATCACGAACCGTTTAAAGTTTCGGAAAGCTAATGTCGAGATTATCGACATATATTTTTCCCAGAATTTAATTTGAAGTATTTACATACTGTTAATTCTGTAGAACTTTTAGGTTAGAATTTAACCATCGGTGCACAATACAAAATTTGTATGTGCCATAATTCCCAAACGAATTTGAATTCGGACGAGCCGTAAATTCCAGCATGTTTTTGACGCTGAAATCTACAGGAAATCATGCATGAAAGTTGAGTTTGTGTCGATTGACTTTTCGGTCAACAGATCGCCTCGATTTGCTTGTCATGAGTCTCGAGTTGATAAAATTCAGTTTCTTTGGACAAAATTTAGGAATTAACATAGAAATCAGAATAATAAGATTAAAATAGGATTTTAGAGTAACTATTCCAGAATTAAATAAATTAAAATAAATTATCTTTTGACGTGATAAATTTGTAATACATAGGATATTGGATTTGTTCTGCGCGACTTCTGGAGCAGGTTATTGGTACATCGCAGCTTCCTTACCAGGCAAGTGTACCTTGCCAAACTCTGCAGTATTGTTACATATTTTCCTTGCTTCATTATATTGTTGTGCTTGCTTAACCTAGGACCGTGTGACGTACTTAGCGTCCGATTATTAGTCGGGTGCCAACACCGTACGCGGTGTTGGGTACGGTCATCTAGAGATGGACATTCGCGACACTTTATCTTCTCGTACTGGTCTTACCAAGTACGCTTTGACCTAGGACACTTGACACTATTCATGAGACAGAATTTTTCCGAGATATTCGTGGTGATTCTGTATAGGATACAGGACTTGGACATTATATTCTAAGATATAGTATGACTGGTTGCATTAGCTATGATCCCGCTTGACATGGACATGAGACGTTATGGTCATGATATGCGTGGTTACATTGGGTGGGGAGAGGTTTACCATACAAAAGGCTGAATATATATATATAATAATTTAATGGAAGTGCCTTAGTCTCTGGAAACAGAACTTTGGTACCGTACTGGCCCTCGAGAGAATACTGCTATGGGTTTCTCCGACACTGATCCTGTAGTAGTCTCAGCCCGAGTATGACTAAATCTCTCACTTGCATGTCACTTAGTTGGTTATATATATTTACCCTATTTGTTTCATTACTGCATTTATTTTGGCTTGTATTTTCTGTACCTTGCTGTCCCCTGAGGACCTGGATCCGGATTATGTCCCCAGATATTGCAGACGAGATCGATCCAGAGGTTTATAGAGCAGGAGCATTATCAGGAGCAGACATTGGAGCAGTACCAGATCCAGTAGACGCGTGATCACCGAGGGTATCTTCTGAGTATATACTGTTCCATACTCAGTATTTGTTGTGGTTATCTTTATTCTTGTATCTTGACAGATGTATTCAGACTCATTATAGGGTTATTTCCCCGAGTTTATATTATATTGAGATTAATCTTTCTTTATGATTCTGATATTGTTGTATTCATTTCTGTGGATGAGATTAGTATATCTAGACCCTTATTGTTGTACTACAGCTTAAGTATGTCCTGATGGATCCATTAAATTGGGTTGTCCATCGGTGCGTACTGCTGGCCATTGCCACGTGTCTAGTCCCTCGATATTTTGGGACTGGGGCGTGACAGTAGTAGCCAGTTAGCCAGTATTTTTCTTTCAGCATAGTAATCGGGTTTGTCCCCGATTTATCTTCTGGTTATGTAATAAACTATGGATCTGTTTGTCACATTTGTTTTACTTGAAATCTTAGGATTCCTATTTCCTGTTATTATCCTTGCCTACTTATTTACTGTGGATGAGCTAGAGATTACCTGTGAAGATGACCTAGACAGCGTACTACCGCCGACACTGCGGCGTAGGCTGGACGTACCCACATACTCGTGCTCGAATATTCGGGTGCGGGTCGTGACACATTTTTATGGTGGCCCATGCAGGTCGACGACTAAATTGTTCGGTTTCAACTTAGGGACCGAACAGGCCTGCAATAAGAATAGGATAAGTTTTAGGATCTCATCCACTTGCTTGAAACGTTCTTAACATCCATATCGAATTTGAATTAATTTCTTGACTTGCGTCCTGCCTTGATTCCTGTGCGCCTCTTATTGTTTATTTTGGATGCAGGAAAATGGACCCACAAGCCAGCAACGAGGCTCATGCAGAAATACCACAAGGCGTTATGGGTACCCACGAAGACGATGCAACACCAGTTGGTGAAGGCCAATCATCACAGTGCAGTCAAGCAAGTCAGCCTGCCTCGAGAATCCATTAAGATGACGTTCCACCATCGACGCAGTCTACTCCACCGATACCTTCCTTTCCACTAGGACAACCTATGGACGAATAACAAATGTTCCGAATGTTCTACGTGATGATGCAAGCCTATCAGAAGGTTCAACAAGAAGCTCAGCAAAACCAAGCGAAGAACTTCATCGACAGAATTAGCTCGGAGTCACGTAAGCCAAGCAGTTCAAATGCAATTACCTTCGACGAGGACGTTCTTACTGCAGCACGACCTGTGGAGTGCACCACAAGGATCGAGTCCAGCCAGAAACGGCCGTATGCGTCAGCACCAGACCAAGCACAACAGGAAAGAGCTGCAAAGCGACCACAGATGAATCCAACTCAAGGACAGAACCAACAAGCTCCCACTTGTGGCTATTGTCAAAAACAAGGTCACACTTGGCAGGATTGTAGAAAGAGGCTAGGTGCCTGTCTATATTGTGGATCAACAGCACATCAAATGAAGGACTGTCCTGCTGCTCAAGGACGCGCAGCTGCACAAAAAGTCCCAGTTCAGGCCAGGCCCCAGCAGCGCAGCAGAGGGCGCCACCTCAAGGACGCGGACAAGCTTACGTGATGACCGTGGAGAACGCGCAGACTCGTGGAGTAGCTAATGCGCGTAAGTGATTCGTAGTTATCCGTTTCTAGTCTTGTGTTAGCTCGTGCCTATTGGTTCGTGACCTCAGCCCCAACCTAGAAATTTTGAACTTGCTAATAACCTGGTATGCTTTTATATTTGATAACTATTGTAGAGTCTTTTGTTATTGTGCTTATTGTGTGTTGTTTTGTGAACTTAAATAATTTGTACCTCCTTTCATCATCATCTAGCGTACTTAATTTTGATGTACTTGACTTATGCTGCTATTCTATAGCCTAGTTTTGCAAGATTACTCTTTATCGAGCTTGTTCATGACAAGTGTATTATTGGGGAGGCCCACAATGATATATTTCAGAATTATTGTATTACGGTCTGATCAACCATAGTGCGCTTGATTCGCCTTCGAAATAATACTTTAAGTGGATTGAGATATGTAGTGATTAGTAGACAAATATACTTGCCCTAGACATGTCTGAGCATATCATATCGGTTACATAACTGTATTAATATGAGCATGTGAATAGGAATTACCAAGATAGGATTCAATCCACAACTGTTTTGACAATTCTCATTTAAATTCTTTAAACGCCTTGATCCCGATACTTCTGTTCTATCACCTCACCCTTGAACTCTTTATTATTGATCTTCGTCTTCCCTTATTTCGGAAAGACGAAACCTCGTGCTTGGTATAAGTTTGATATATAGATAGTACTAGATATACCCCTCAGACCGGTCGAATTAATGATGACCCTTTATGATTAAGGGAATACCATAGGTGATGTGTTGGTGTTAAAGACTTAAGGATTCAATACCATGATTAAATAAGTTGGGACATAGCTTTACTAGTTGTATAGCCTTAGAGGATAGATGTGTAAAATCTAAGTTGGGTAGAGACCGTAATGTTCACTTGAGAGAATCCTTTAGAATATAATCAAGTGACATTGGATAGAGAGAACCCTACCATATTTTAATTTCGAGGACGAAATTCTTATAAGTTGGGTAGATTGTAAACCCCTGATTTTCAAAAAATATTAAACTTGGATTTTTCACAATTTTCTGGAATTTTCTGGGAATTTTCTGTAATTAAAATCAGGGTTTTAATTATTAAATGATTTTTAATTGATAATAAATGATATTAAAATATTATGGAAATAATATTTTTGGGTGTAAAATGAAAAACTAGACTTAGGGTAATTTTTCTGGAATTTATCGGACCCCGGACCTATTTTTAAAACACCTACAAACATTTATTTAATTATTTTATTATTTATTTATTTAATAAGTTATTGATTTTCTTTTAAAACCCTAAAACCCAACCGGCCCGGCCCAATTGGGCCCAGCCCAATACCCAGACTCCGGCCCAGCCCAACCCATTCGCCCTATCGGGTCGGGTCGGGTCTGCCCCAACCCGACCAGCATCCAACCCGCTACCCGCTTCCCTCCCCATGACCGGCTCCCGCAGCCCGCTTTCCGCGCCGCCCCGCCCGGCCGCCCGCCCGCTCCGCTCGACGGGCGATTTTGTGATCGGCTCATCAGAATCCAATTCTGGAAGTTCCGTTGGGTTCGTATCATCGTTCCTGACCTGTTGACACTAAGTTTGATGAATTTGGAGACCTTTGACCCTGACACATTTTTTGGTGCAAAGCGGGCCCACATGCGGACCCCGTTTTGACCCAAAATTGCCGTTTTTGCCCTTGTCTCCAAATTGGACTCAAGGACAGGCGTTTCTAGCTATTTGATATCTTCTGAGCATGATGGTAATGTTTATTCAGCATCCGGAGACATTTCTGGAAATTTCCCTGAGGATAGAACTCTAGTGGGATCCAAACATCAGGCAAGTACCTGCACTTCAAGTTTATTCTTTATATTGTGATAATTAGTTCCTTGCTCTACTAGTACCATTGGATGTTACACGTAGTGTTAGAATACTGGATTTCATGTCTTGCTTTTCGTGTCGGGAGGGAGAATACTAGGAGGCATATGGTTTACCCTTCCCCCGGTCATTGTTTGATAGTTGTTGGTACGCGACTGTACCATCAGCCTGATACTCGATTATTCATTGTTTGATAGCCGTCTATGACGGCCTGATTAGCCTTATAACCCCCTACATGCCGACTATGTATTCTAAATACACAATTACACACACATAGTTTCTTGTCTTGTTATAGTTGCATTTTCTTGTCTCATTATATCCCTGTTTTACTCATGTCCCTGGTTTCTGGCAATTAATCATGTTTTACTTATATTCCTGATTTTTTAGTGCTTAATTCTTAGTTAATTTCACTACTTATTGTGCATATTCTTATCGTGATTGTTTAGTCAGTTCTTTCCTACTTGTCATAAATATTTAGTTTAATCTTGTTGTGCATTGTGTACTTTGCTCCTTTCCTGACTGGATCCGTTGATTTAGGCAATGATGAGGACTATGCCCCCACCCTTTTATGGCCCCTATGAGGTAGCAAGTGATACTTTTGAGGAGCCGGTTCCTACCCAAGAGACTACTTTTGAGGAGTAGTAGCCAGTTAGCCAGTATTTTTCTTTCAGCATAGTAATCGGGTTTGTCCCCGGTTTATCTTCTGGTTATGTAATAAACTATGGATCTGTTTGTCACATTTGTTTTACTTGAAATCTTAGCATTCCTATTTCCTGTTATTATCCTTGCCTACTTATTTACTGTGGATGAGCTAGAGATTACTTGTGAAGATGACCTAAACAGCGTACTACCGCCGACACTGCGGCGTAGGCTGGACGTACCCACGTACTCGTGCCCGAATATCCGGGTGCGGGTCGTGACAATGATTCTGATGAAACTGAGTCTGACATAGGAGTGTCCACCTCATCGAAACCAAAAACCCCAAAAGAGAGTGACTTCCATTGTTTTCATAGAATTCTAAGCGCATTATCTGAATCCTTGTATGATATATTTTTTGAATACAAGAGCGCTAAAGAACTGTGGAAAGCCTTGGAAGATGAATACGGCTGTGATGATGCCGAAATAGAAAGGTTTAATTCTTCAACCTTTAATAGGTATTTTATGGTAGATAACAAACCAATGAATGACCAGCTCCATGAATTTCAAGAATACCTTAGATATATTCAAGCCAAATGGACATCTTTCTCCAATGAACATAAAATAGCATGCCTAATAGACAAGCTACCTCCCTCTTGGTCTGATATGGCTAAGGATCTTATCCATACACAAGGAGATCTTACCTACAATCAAGTCCTAAAGAAAATTAGAACCGAAGAACAAATTAGATTGAGGTCTAAGCCTAAGACTGAATCTAAAGCTAAGGTAAACCTTGTAGAAGGCCAAGGAAAATCCAAGTCTAATTTTTCTTATAAACCCAAGAAGAATTTCTTCAAGAAGAAGAAGAACTTTCAGCCTAACCACCACAACCATCATCACCAAAATCAAAAACCTAGAAACTTCAGTCAGACTCAGGATCAAAAGAGATTTTATTTTGTGTGTGATAAAACAAACCATATGGCCATCAACTGCTACCATAGGAAGAAGGAAGCTATCCAGACCTCCTACAAAGGAAAGGGCTCAGTTAGACCAGAAGCGAACATGCTTCACAAAGGTTCTTCGAGTTCCTTCAGGTCTGTAAGCTTTCAACCCCTTATTAACCTCTCTTACCATTCTGATGATTGGTGGTTGGATTCTGGAGCTAATGTTCACGTTTCGTTTGATCGCTCATATTTTTCAAACTATCAGGAATCAAGTGGAGGAGGTGTGACCCTAGGAGATGGCTCAACGGCACAAATTATTGGAAGAGGAAAAGTTAACCTGAAGATGACATCAGGAAAAATCTTAACTCTTCATGATGTTCTTCATGTGCCGTCTGTCAGGAGAAACCTAGTTAGTGGATCCCTTCTTGTAGCCTCAGGATACAAAATTGTAATGGAGGCTAATAAAGTAGTTTTTTCTAAGCATGACTCTTTTATAGGAAAAGGCTTTGTAAAAGACGGTATTTTTATTTTAAGTACAATGAATAAAATGTCTGATTGTTCTCTCATTGTCTCTAATATAGAATCTTCAAATGTTTGGCATGGCAGACTAGGTCATGTGAACCTAGGTTCCATTAAAAGAATGATGACTTTAGACCTTATTCCCAAAACTCCAATAGATGACAAACACAAATATGAAATCTGTGTTCAAGCCAAACACACTAGATTACCATTCAAATCTGTAGAAAAAAATTCTGACCTTCTAGAACTTATCCATAGTGATGTATGTGACTCAAATAGGATTTTGACTAGAGGCGGTAGAAAATACTTTGTTACATTTATAGATGATTATTCAAAGTATTGTTATATCTACCTTCTCAAAACCAAAGATAAAGTTCTAGATAGATTTAAGATCTACAAATCTGAAGCTGAGAATCAATTAGAAAGGAAGATTAAGATCCTTAGATCTGATCGTGGTGGAGAATATACCTCAAAAGAAATGATTAACTTTTGTGAAGAACATGGAATAATTCATGAGGTAACTACTCCATATTCACCTTAGTCTAATGGAGTTGCTGAACGCAAGAACCGCACTCTGTTAGATATGGTGAATGCTATGCTTCTCAGCTCTCGTGCTCCTGATAACTTATGGGGAGAAGCCCTTTTAACTGCCTGTTACATTCTTAATAGAATTCCTAGTAAGACAAAAGATAAGACTCCCTATGAGCTGTGGAAAGGTAGAGCACCTAGGACTAATTACCTTAGAGTTTGGGGATGCCTTGCTAAAGTCAAAATTTCCGAACCTAAAAAGAGGAAGATTGGTCCCAAGACTGTAGACGCTGTTTTCATAGGATATGCCTTAGACAACTATGCCAATAGATTTCTAGTGACTCACTCAGAAGTAAATGAAATCTCTAACAATACCATTATAGAAGCAAGAGATGCAGTTTACTTTGAAAATATATTTCCTTTTAAGGATAGAAGTTCAATCTCTTCCTCCATACCCTCTACTAGTTCTCAAGTCCAAATACCTAGCTCTCAATCTGAACAAGACTTGGAACCAAGACGGAGTAAAAGGAATAGGATTGAGAAAAATTTAAGAGAAGGATTATTCACCTTTTTGATAGAGGGTGATCCCTCAACTTATGAAGAAGCAATGTCGTCTCCTGATGCTCCCTTCTGGAAAGAAGCCATTAACAGTGAATACAACTCCATCATGGAGAATAACACTTGGTTTCTAACAGATCTACCTTTAGGGAATAAACCAATAGGTTGTAAGTGGATTTTCAAGAAGAAACTCAGAGCCGATGGTACTATAGAGAAATACAAAGCTAGATTAGTTGCTAAGAGTTTTACCCAGAAGAAAGGGTTAGATTATTTTGATACCTACTCTCATGTAGCTAGGATCACATCCATTAGAACTCTCTTGGCCTTAGCATCCATTCATGATATGCTAATCCATCAAATGGATGTAAAGACAGCATTTCTGAATAGAGATCTAGAGGAAGAACTTTATATGGACCAACCTGAAGGTTTCATTGCTAAAGGTCAAGAAAAGAAAGTTTGCAGACTAGTAAAATCCCTCTATGGCTTGAAACAAGCTCCCAAACAATGGCACAACAAATTTGACAAAGTAATTTGTGAATATGGTTTCTTGTCAAATGAGTATGACAAATGTATATACTCTAAAGGTACATGTAAAAGTTGTGTCATTTTATGCTTGTATGTAGATTACATTCTTATCCTAGGTTCATCACTGAAATTGATAAATACTACAAAGAACTATTTATCTAGCCAGTTTGATATGAAAGACCTAGGAGAAGCCAACTTAATTTTAGGAATGCAAGTGACCAAAGGCAAAGAGGGTTATACTCTATCTTTAGCACATTCAATTGAAAAATGCTAAAAAGGTTTGAGTTATTTGATAAGAAACCTGTCCTTACTCCTTATGACAGCAGTATTGTACTGAAAAAGAATGAAGGACCACCTTTGGAACAACACAAATATTCACAGATGATAGGCTCCCTTATGTATATAACAAACAGGACAAGACCTGATATTGCATTTGCTATTGGAAAACTAAGTAGATATACCAGTAACCCAAATCAGTCATATTGGACTGCCTTGGATAGGGTATTTAGATATCTCAAGGGCACCCTAGATTACAAACTTTATTTTACTAGGCACCCTGATATCATAGAAGGTTATTCAGATGCAAACTGGGTAACCGACTCACATGATATAAAATCTACTACTAGATGTGTATTTACTCTAGGAGAAGCTGCAATCTCCTGGGGCTCTTGCAAGCAAACTATCATAGTTAGGAGTACAATGGACTCCGAAATGATAGCTTTAGATACAACTTGCACAGAAGCTGAATGGCTTAAAAATCTTATTATGCATATACCTGTTTCTCTTCGTCCTGTTCCTGCAATTTCTATAAATTATGATAATAAATCTGTTATTGAACTACTAAAGCATGATTCTGTGAATGTTAAGATGAACAGGCACCTGCAGCTGCGCTTCAAGTCAATAAAAAGCCTACTAGGCAAATATGTGGTTCTTGACTATATAAAGTCAGAAAAGAACCTTGCAGATCACTTGACGAAGGGTCTGTCTAGGACTTTGATCCTAGAATCATCGAGGGGGATGGGGTTAAGCCCATAAGTTAGTCACCAGCAGTGGCAACCCAACCGAGTCTGACTGGAGATCCCAAGAAGCCGGTTCAATGGGTAGAAACAAGCTGAACTTAGGTGACTTTATGGAACACTGACTCGAGATTAAAATCTCATTAAAATAAAGCCCAAGCGGCTGTACATGTGTACATTGACTCCCCATCCCTATGGTGACAGTGTTCCTGTGTGATATGGTTAGGATGAGGTTAAACTCTTAATAGGTCCAAGCTGTAATGCTGGGTTGATTCATATCACCAACCATTAAGGACTTACCTATATGAGAGGTCGTGAAGGCCGCGACTATGGGACAGGGCGATCCCAGACAACTCTCATGAATGTGGAAAGTGCGCATGGCCATTTAAAAGCGCCACCCGATAGATCAAGGACCTCTAGCGTACTATGTGTGCTATTTTTCTAAATCTGGTTCAAGAAGTCTGATTCAAGGCATAGTCCATCAAGCACTTCTTCAGATTAAGGCAATAGTCACTACGTGAGATTCAAGGCTGTAGTCCATTTCATCTATGCATAGTATTTTACTGCCCAGATGCTCTCTCTCTCTCTCTCTATTTTACTTTACTCTTATCTCTGTTTCGGAACTTGACCTTTTAGGGGGGGATTGTTGGTTTTGGTTTTGTTTTCTTGCAAAAGTTCAAATTTCTCTTTCTTTCTTTAGTCCCACATCGGATGCACCAAAGCCTTCTTGTGTACATATATTAGTTTCTCTTCCTTGCTCTATTAAGTTGTTGTGTGGGGAACCCCTTGGGACACACGCGCGCGCCGCCGCAGCCGCCCGGCCCGGCTCGGCTCGGTTCGGCGCGCGTAACGGGTGCGGGTACGCGCCCACATCTGCGGGCGCTTAATGCCGATCCGATTTCCTCTTCGGGTTCGGGCTGGGACCCTAAAATTCTTTTTGCTCCTCTTCATTCTTTCATTTATTTTTTCTGAACGTTAGAATTAATTTCTGAACATTACAAATGTTGTGAACCGTTACAATTTTCAGTGTCCAGATTCATTCTTTTAATTCTCCTGTGTAACGGCTGAATTAATCGGAAATTAATTCAGACCGTTACACATCAATCTTATATATTCGTCTGTGTTTCTTTGAAAACAACTAAGAAAAAATTCTTTACGAAAAACCTCTGTCGACATTCTGTTCGATCTTCATCGTCTCCAAGCTCTGGGCAGAGCTAAGTTCTGGTCGTTCTCTCCAAGTCGTGTGCGGCAACGAGATACCGGTAGTGCTGGAGTTTTACCACTAGGAGCTTCGGGAACGTCTGCACACAGATCCCGAATAAACTCTTAGGGCAGTGCTTCGTGCACGACTTTCCCAGAGGCCGGATCAAGAAGAAGAAGCAGAATGGCAGCCAGCCAGTAAATGGCCAAATTTGTAATAGATAAAAGCAAAAATGATCAAGAACAGCAACCAATTGGTGGCAGGATCACAGGAATTGTAACTGAATAAATTTGGGTGCTTGTCAATAAGAATGAAGCCATGGTTGGGTAGTATTTGTCTGAATGAGAAGGGGGTTAATAAGTATAGCAGGTCTGTTTTAATGTTAGTATGGTTATATATACATGATAATGTATATATATATATATATATATATATATATATATATATATATATATATATATATATATATATATATATATGTGTGTGTGTGTAGATTGTTTTTGCGTACAAGTCCCTTTAATTTGAAGAGGTCACTTAAAGTTGAAAATATTGCAAACTTTGATTAGTTGGTTTGTTCTAAAGTAAGGTTCACAGTATCGGTATCAAATCACTTCTATTTGTATCGAGACCGGTGGCAATATCGACGGTTTCGGATCGGAGTATAGTATTTTTTGATATCAAAATAATAATTATTATTAATAAATTATTAACATTTTTGAAAATATATTTTATATATTTAGTTATAATTTTAAGTATTTTTAGTGTTGTTTTTTAGTAGTTTTGAAATTGAATGAATACTAGTCACCTTTGTCGATTAGTTTGCATGCGATAGATAATTTTTTTTTTTTTTTACAACTTACTATGTTTTTACACCCTTATATTTATTGGTCTTTTTCGTTCAATTTTATTTGCCGAGTTGACTGAAAAAGAGAACCCCAATGTTAGTATCGGATGGTATCGGATCGGGACATGCAAACTATATCGATAATGACTATATCGAATCGGTATCAGCCGATACTGCAAACTATATTATAAGCGTATGTGATGGAGGAAATGTTACTCTTGTGAAAGAAAATAGAATTAGTTGCGATGCTGGAGTTCCCTAATATCTTTCATCGAAGCCGTCTAAGTGGTGGATGGAAAAAGATCAAGTGATTTTTTTTTCCAACGAAATTAAATAGCAACCTATAACAAAATGAGGATTAATTAATGATGTAAATAATCCTTGCATACAAAATATATATGGTTTCTATTCTAAATAATATTAAACAATAATATTTCCGAAAAAAAAAAAAAGTAGAAGACGATATTATTTCCATCATCAATGCACATATCACAAGAATCTTTGACTAGTCCTACATGCATAGTAAGTGGATTTCCATATGGAAAAAAAGAAAAAAGAAAAAAAGACAATAGTTCATTTGAATATTTAATTTTAATTGTTTTGATTTGTTAGTAATAAATCAGTTCTATTTACTTCATGTTGTTACTTTAGTTTGTCATTTTTTTTTTTGGCTTGGATGCGTATGTGCATGGCAATGAGAACGTATCTTAATTTTCTACATATATAGCTAAATAGATTTTCTTTAAATTATTTGGAGTCTTCTTAATTGGTCCCAGTTAATTTATTGCAAGTATTTAGAGAGGGGTCAAATATATTTTTTTTGAATATCAAATTTTTGATTGAATAATATGTGTCCGGATAATAATTACAAACGATATCTATTTTATGTTCATATTATCTGCTACCACGTTTTTTGCATCCCCATTTTGGTAATTAATGGAATTTGAAAATATTTTTTGTCCATAAAAGTATTTAAAAAAATAACAAACTAATTCTAAACTTGGATGATAATTAATGGAATTTAGAAATATCTTTCAAAATATTGACATGATGATTATTGGAAATATCCTAAAAGAGTCGTATTCTTGATTGTGTATATCACAAGAAACTTCCTGAGATTATATCAAGCTAGTTGTCCTAGATGGAAGTGGATTTACTAGTCATAGTTATGTTTCCTAAATCAGAATACCATTATTTATTTCAATACTATAAATAAAGTCACAAATAGCTTCTTCCCATGCATCTACATATCTCCACTTTCTAAAATCCTGACCCTAACTACAACACAATGTCCTTCTCGGAGGAGGAAGTAGAGCTAGCTAACACCCTCCTGGTGCTAGCCGTCCGACCGGTCATTTTCGAAAGCACACCTCCCCCGACAACCACCTCGACGTCGTCGACAAGGTGGGGGGCGAAGAGGAAGCGCTCCGTCCCCGGCGAGCCAGAAAATGCTTCCCAGTCGACAATGTCCACCCCGACGTCGAGGAGGAGCAATATTGTTCGTAGATCTGAAGAGAGCCCCGATAGCGTGCTCCTCCAGCTCTCGCCACCGACTAAGTTGCGGGATTCTATGTGGTGGACGACAACGAGGAAGGGTGTTCGTATCACCAAACCGCGGGGGGATCTCCACGACGTTCTCCGCCTAGCGCCGCCAGCGGCCGAGCCGCCCGTCGGCTCCAGTCCGTCCCTACCGCCGCGGTCGCCTCCGCGCACTGTGCGGACGATGTTGCCGTTTGATCTGAACATGCCGTCGGAGGAGACGGAAGCAAAAGGCTAAGGATAAACTTGAGAGAAAGAGAAAGAGAAAGAGAAAGAGAGATATATATACACTTGAATATTGATGATAGTTCATGTGAACTTTTAATTATTTTCAGTTTTGTTGTAAGAAATCTATTTTTTTTGTTGCTGTTAACTTTTGTTAATTAGTTTACTTTGTCACCCCTTTTTCTAGGGTTTGGATGCTAATCATGCTACAATGTGTTCATTAGTGGGATGTTTGTCGAACTTTTCTTCTTCTTCTTGATCTTCTAGTTCTTGTCTATTAATTAAGTAGATTATATTAAATTATGTGGAGTCTGGTACACTTCTTGATCATGATTTCGTTGGAGTCTGGTACACTTGTTGATCATCAATTAATTAAGTTGAAAAATTAATATTAACTAAAAAAATTGTTGAAAAAAAAAATTAAATTTATTATAAATAACACTCAAATGATTCAAATCAAGCCAACTAGAGAAAATACCTCCCACATTAACTACATGAGTTATAAGAGGTATTTGTTTATAATTAGACAATATTAAATAGTTAAATAATTAGTTAAATTTATTTATTTATTTAATTTTTAATTACGTGAGGATATACGCTTAGACGACCCGCCATTTTCAAAACTCTTTATAAAAATAAAAATATATCCATAAAAAAATTATAATTAAAATATAATAAAATATATAACAAATCTCTACCCTTATAATGAGGCTTGAAAACGGCTCATAATTGAGCCGTCTAAGCCGTTTGTAAATACTCCATCATTTATTAAAAAAATTAATATTATCCAGTTTGTAAATCCTCCACCATTTATTAAAAAAATTAATATTGCATAAAAAAAATTATTGAAAATAATTAAATTTGTTATAAATAACATTATGAAAAATCGAACCTAACCAACCAAAGAGAAAGTCCCCCACCTTAACCACATGAGATAGAAGAGGCATTTGGCAATCTCCACTAATATAAGGGGGCTTGAATACGGCTCAAAATTGAGCCTTTTAAGCTGTATGTTTATTATCAATTAATTAATTAAAAAATAATATTACGTAAAAAAATTATTGAAAAAAATTAAATTTGTTATAAATAACATTCCAATGATTCAAACCCAGCCAGCTAGAAAGAATACTGTAGCGCCCCGTTCCTCCTATTCGAGGAGCGCGGCTAAGAAACACAAGATGGTATCGTTCGATCGGGATAGATTGAAACAAGAACTCGTCCTCGTTATGGATTTGTTTCTTCGGAATCGATTCCCATATTCAGTGGACCGTGCCCCCGGGATCGACTTAGCGGCAGAGTCAGGAGGGACCTCTCCGCTGTTATCTTTGTTGCCTCAGATTTTGATGTCGCTTGTTGCTTTCGTGCTTTGAGTTAGTTTTCAAATTTGCTTGGGTTTTCTTGAACGGTTTCGATGGATTTCATTGTTTTCATTCATTGAATTGCACTTCAATTCCGAGATTGGAAAGAGAGGAAGAAGTATTGATCGAGCTATTCGTGCAATGCAGGTGAACGAGCAGTAGGCGGCTTACGAGCGGAGTCGTGAAGCGCCTCTTTCCTTCTCCCTTCCAACTATCTAAGTGAGTGGCTACCATCCCGATTAGCTAGCCCTGCTTCCAAGTCTTCACACCTAAAACTCTTGCATTCTTGTTGCCCCGATCAAGCGATACCAAGTAATAACTAAAAGATGCCAAGATAAAATGGGAATAGACTTGGATTATTATGCTTGTCATTCAACTTGGGAACGGTTACTCATTCGCATGCTTGTTCGTATGGAATGTTCTATACATGCTTCAATTTTAGTTAGAATGCATCTTCTTCCATAAATTGTGCTAAGTATGGAATACACATGTTATAAAATAAACTATCAGGAAGACTATGCAAAACGAATTATGCAATGTTGCTTGTCTCATGTTCATATTGCCTCAACTGCATCAACGTTAACGTATCATGAACGATTGATCATGGACAACTTATGCACAAGGTCAATGGTTCCTGCGGACGGTTGCTGGGGCACTGTCACCGATCTGATCCGGGCGAAACTACACGATAGTCTCACGTGCGAACAGGATGTTGTGTAGCGCCTCACGAGCTTCGTTGCATACCATCCTCGTTCAACGACTATAACTCGTCCATTATGGCATCCCAGCCAGTGATCCCAACGTGTATTTAAAACCTGTTGCAAACTAACTTGTGTCTTCGTGGCAGGGAAGGCATGGTAAGTATTGTGCAGGTAGTTCAGACGGACAGGTAAAAGTTACCGAACGGTGACAAGTTCATTTCAGTAAATTCTATATGCTGCTTACTTGTAAATGAACTACGGCAAGATAAAAAACCACAAATAATATGCATGCTTCATATAAACAACGTGTTGATTGGTATAGTTCGGTAAGCTCGCCTTCACCAGTATGTTTCGACATACTGACCCTCGTTGAAACAGGTTCTCCGTACTAAGACGAATCGAACGAGGAGCCGAAGTCGTCTTCCTGATCCAGTCTAGTTGTAGGCGTGTTCAGATCGCGCTATCCTTGAAGCATTTTGAAGCAGGAGCTTGCAACTCTATATACACAATGCAGCTCCGTGGCAAAGCTGTCCTCCAGCCCGGAGGTCTTTATCATTTTGAAGTTTAATAAAGGGACGTAATGTACAGGACTGCTATCTCATTTTAAGAATGTTTAAAAACAACAATAAACTAACCCTTATATTAGAAACTTGATGATAATATAATTTAGAAATATCTAAAAAAAATATTGGCATGATGATTTATGATGAAAATAATCTCTACATATAAATTTTGGTTTCTATTATAAAATCTTATTGGTCAAGGGGCTATAGCACCAAGAAAATGTCCATCAAAGGTCCTATTTTTAGAAAAATAATTCTATGAAATGGACTTATCTTATACCCTTCAATTACATTCATTAGATTGCATTAGAATTTGTGCATGCACTAATCCCAATGCAATCTAATGGTTGTTATGAAAAGTACGAGGTAAGTCAGGCTCACAGAATAATTTCTTCTATTCTTGATATTTCCATCTTATTGCGTATAGCACAGGAATCTTCCAGAGATTATACAAAGAGAATTTCTACATTACTAGATGTACTCAGGATTATAAAAAAATTCTACAGTCCTGAATGTTTCAGTAGCGACCTAGGGCTGAGATCTGAAGTTCGAAACCCTAAAATGGGTTAAAAAATTCAGAAATCTGCCAAAAGTTCATCCTAAACCCATTTTTTCTTACTACTCTATGATTTTTAGACATTAACAAGGATTGGAAAAAAGATTCATGAAAATGCAATAAAAATTTCAAACATAAAATTAGAAATGAAGGAGGAAGAAGATTGCGAAAAAGATATGTACCTTGATTGTGAAGAAGGTTTGAGCGCCATCAATTATTGCTTGGAATTGGAGGAGGTGGAGAAAGAAAAATCGAAGAAGTTTAGAGTCCGTTTGGATAGTCTTTCTAAAATTTTGTTCTGAAAATAATTTTATGAAAATAAATTATAAAGTTATTTTCTGAGTATGTAAATTTTGACTTTGTATTTGGTTACTTTCATCTGAAAATTAATTTTAGAAAACAAAAATTAAAATTTTTGTTTGGTAAAAAAAAATAGAAAGTGTTTTTTAATAAAATTATTATGAATATCATAATTTTGTGTTTCTCCATGAGTCTGTCATGCTGTGTCCGGTCTCTATAGCCGTGTCCGGAGCTCGGCTCGTTCGTGACGGTGGAGGCTATTACGTAAACTATGTGCTCTTTCTCAGACCAATTCTCACTGCTCTTTCTCAGACCAATTCTCACTGTGTTCATGTGGTGATCCTATTCCCAAGGGGTGTCCTACTCCAAAGGAAATCCTTTGGCCTTCCATGCTTGTAGGCATGGGAGTTATGTCTTAGTAGGCCTATAAAAGAAAAGGCATTCATGTAGAAACATTACACCAATTAAAATAAACTCTTCTATTGTCTGCTACTTTATCTTTCCGGCAAGTTCGTTTACGTAGTTTGCGGCTCGAGAGACTAACAACTGGTATCAGAGCCATGTCATTCGATGCGTACGGGAATCCACTCACACCTCCATCAGTGTCGGCGTCGAGTCCAGCGAGCGGCTCGAGCGTGGCAGGCACCCTGGTGATCCCGAAGGTGTTTCAGGAGTCCGGCGGGACGCAGTATCCGCAACTCACGCGTGCAAACTACGATGAATGGGCCCTGGTGATGCAATGTATGCTGGAGGCAAGAGGTCTCTGGGCGGCGGTGCACACCGGGACGACGGAGCGGGAGCTGGATAGGAAAGCGATGGAGGCTCTCCTACGTTCTGTCCCGCCAGCGATGATCTCATCACTGGCAATCAAGGCGACGGCGCGGGAGGCATGGCAGTCTTTGAAGACGGTGCACGTCGGCAGCAATCGCGTCAAGAAAGCGAAGGCGCAGTCGCTGCGCAAACAGTACGAACAGCTCGCATTCCGGGACGGTGAGGGCATGGACTCTTTCGCCATGCGTCTCACTACTCTGTCGAGCGCTCTCGCCACACTCGGCGACACGATCTCCGAGGACAAGCTCGTCCTCAAGATGCTGGCGGCGGTTCCCAAGAAGTACAGCCAGATCGCCCTGGCTATCGAGACCCTTTTGGATCTCGATGAACTCACTATTGAGGATCTAACAGGGAGGCTTAAAGCAGCGGAGATCAGGGACGAGATCGAGAGTGGCAACACCTCGGGCAGTAAGTTACTGCTTACAGAGGAGGAGTGGGCTGCTCGCAAGAAACAACAGAGAGGCGGCTCTTCCAGCAGGGGCGCCGGAAACGGCGGCCAGAAGAAGAAGTGGCGCGTCCCGGAGAGGGACTCGGGAGCGCGCGGTCCCAAGCCGAGCGGCGAAAGGAGCGGCTCCGGTGCAACTCGCGACGAAAAGTGCCATTATTGCGGAAAACTGGGCCACTGGGCTCGTGAATGCCGCAAGAAGAAGAAGGACGAGGCCCTTTTTGCGCAGGTGGAGGAGGACGAACCGGCGCTTCTGATGGCGCAGGTGTGCACAATCGCCGAAACGCCCTACACCCACGCCGAGGCGACCGAGCAGGTGATGCTCAACGAGGAGTGCACCATGGTAAAGCTTGGGGAGCGGGAGGACACCGACAATGTGACCTGGTACTGTGACACGGGAGCGTCTAACCATATGACGGGCACGCGGGCAATCTTCTCCGAACTTGACACCGGCGTGCGGGGCAGCGTCAAATTTGGCGATGGCTCCGTCGTGGACATCCAAGGCCGGGGCACGGTGGTGTTTACGGGCCAAGGAAGAGAACATCGAGCCCTCACCAACGTCTACTACATTCCCCGGTTGCGTAGCAACATTGTCAGCATCGGGCAATTGGACGAGACCGGCTGCTCCACGCTAATCGAGGATGGAATACTTCGAATCCGCGACAAACAGCGCCGCCTCCTTGCTAAGGTATCACGCACTTCAAATCGTCTATATATCCTTCCATTGCGGATCGCACAGCCGGTATGCCTCGCGGCACAGTGCTCGGACATGGCATGGCGCTGGCATGCGCGCTACGGCCATCTACACTTCGACGCCCTTCGTCGCCTGAGCAGGGAAAAAATGGTGGACGGTCTTCCGCACATTGATCATGTCGATCAGTTGTGCGACAGCTGTCTGGCCGGGAAGCAGCGACGCACTTCATTTCCCCGGCACGCCAACTATCGCGCCACCGACCCTCTTGACTTGGTGCACGCGGACTTGTGTGGTCCCATCTCACCGGAGACACCTGGCGGGAAGCGCTACTTCCTTCTCCTCGTCGACGACTACAGCAGGTTCATATGGATCAAGCTGTTGAGATCCAAGGACGAGGCGAGCGAGGCGATCAAACGCATTCAGGTTGCGGCGGAGGTCGAGTCGAAGTGCAAGCTTCGTGTACTACGCACAGACCGTGGCGGCGAGTTCACGTCGAACGATTTCAACGACTACTGCGAGCGCCACGGCATCAAGCGCCACCTCACCGCGCCTTACTCGCCTCAGCAAAATGGCATCGTCGAGCGCCGGAACCAGACTGTGGTAGCTATGGCCCGAAGCTTGCTCAAGGCGAAGAGCATGCCGGCGGCATTCTGGGGCGAGGCGGTGACCACGGCGGTGTACCTGCTAAACATGGCGCCAACGGCCGCAGTGAAGGGAAAGACGCCATATGAGGCGTGGCATGATAAGCGCCCCGATGTAAGTTTCTTACGTACTTTCGGTTGCATTGCTCATGTGAAGATGGTGCAGCCAAACTTGAAGAAACTTGACGATCGGAGCAAGCAAATGGTGTTTGTTGGCTACGAGGCGGGGTCCAAGGCTTACAGGGCCTACGATCCAGTCGGTCGTCGCTTGTATGTCACCCGCGACATCATCTTTGACGAGGCGGGGCAGTGGGACTGGACGCACACCGACATCGACGCCAGCCTCGTCGGGATCGGCGAGGCATTCACTGTTGAGTTTCCCCACGAGCTCATTCCCGGCACGTTCATTTCGGCCGGGAACGGAGGTCCATCGCCAGAGGCTGTGGGCGCAGCCACACCCGCATCGACGCAAACGCTGCCTCCATCCGAGCAGGCGGGAGCCGGTCACGCGTCCCCACCACCGGCCGTGACGCCCGCTCGCACAACCGCGACATCAGCCGCGACGACGCCAGCGGTTTCGACGCCTGAGACGACGGGTACGGCTCCGATCCGATTCGTCTCACCGCCGTCAGGAGCGACGCCCGATCCGCCAAATGAACCGCCGCGCCGATACCGCTCTCTGCAAGACATCTATGAAGTTGAGTCGGTACACCACCACGACTCTGAGGACCTCCTCCTCGCAATGGATGACGAACCCTCTGTGTTTTCAGAAGCGGAGCAACACGAGTGCTGGCGCCGAGCGATGCTGGATGAACTCGCATCCATTGAGGAGAACGACACCTGGCGGCTCGTGGACCTGCCCGCTGGTCACCGCCCCATTGGACTCAAATGGGTCTATAAGGCGAAGAAGGATGAGCACGGCGTCGTCATCAAGCACAAAGCCCGGCTCGTCGCGAAGGGGTACGTGCAGAGGCACGGGATCGACTACGATGAGGTTTTTGCGCCAGTAGCTAGACTTGAGTCCGTCAGGTTGTTACTGGCGTTTGCCGGTCATGCAGGTTGGGTTGTCCATCACATTGATGTGAAAACGGCATTCTTGAACGGGGAGCTCGACGAAGAGGTCTACGTCACACAGCCACCCGGTTTTGCAGCCGCCGGCGAGGAGCAGAAAGTTTTTCGCCTACACAAGGCACTCTACGGCCTGAAGCAAGCACCGAGGGCCTGGAACGCAAAGCTGGACAAGTGCATGTCCACACTCAAATTCAGCCGGAGTCCCTCGGAGCATGCCATCTACGTGCGTGGCCATGGCGAGGCAAGGCTGCTCGTGGGTGTCTACGTCGACGACCTCATCATCACGGGAAACAATGCGGGCGAGATCGAAAAATTCAAGCGCGAGATGAGAAACTCATTTAAGATGAGCGATCTCGGCCTGCTTTCCTTCTACCTTGGCATCAATGTACAGCAGAACGCAGACGGTATCACAGTGAACCAGTCTGCGTACGCAGCCAAGATACTGGAGAAGAGTGGCATGGGCGACTGCAACCCTTGCCATGTACCTATGGAGCCACGTTTGAAGCTCAGCAAGGATAGTGCTGCACCGCCGGCAGATGCCACGGAGTACCGGAGCATAGTAGGAAGCTTGCGATACCTCGTGCACACCCGGCCAGACTTGTCATTCGCAGTCGGGTATGTGAGCCGCTTCATGGAGAAGCCAACGACTGAGCACCTAGCGGCGGTCAAACACATACTCAGGTACGTTGCTGGTACGCGGGGTTACGGTTGCCGCTACGAACGAGGAACAGAGGAGCCCCGGCTGGTCGGCTACTGCGACAGCGACATGGCCGGGGATGTTGACGACCGCAAGAGCACAACAGGCGTACTATTCTTCCTCGGCAACAGTGCTATCAGTTGGCAATCACAGAAGCAGAAGGTGGTGGCACTATCATCCTGCGAAGCCGAGTATGTCGCAGCAACCACTGCCGCCTGCCAAGGCATCTGGCTCGCACGGCTGTTGGCGGACATAAAGGGCGACGATATCAGATGCGTAAAACTGCGCATCGACAACAAATCAGCAATCTCCCTCAGCAAAAATCCGGTGTTTCATGATCGCAGCAAACACATCCAGACGAGGTATCACTTCATTCGTGACTGCATCAAGGACGGGACAGCTGAGGTAGAGTATGTCCGAACAGATGAGCAGCTCGCCGACATACTGACCAAGGCCCTGGGCCGGGTCAGGTTCCAGGAGCTTCGCTCCAAGATCGGGATGATCGCAATCGCAAAAGTTTAGGGAGCGATTATTACGTAAACTATGTGCTCTTTCTCAGACCAATTCTCACTGCTCTTTCTCAGACCAATTCTCACTGTGTTCATGTGGTGATCCTATTCCCAAGGGGTGTCCTACTCCAAAGGAAATCCTTTGGCCTTCCATGCTTGTAGGCATGGGAGTTATGTCTTAGTAGGCCTATAAAAGAAAAGGCATTCATGTATAAACATTACACCAATTAAAATAAACTCTTCTATTGTCTGCTACTTTATCTTTCCGGCAAGTTCGTTTACGTAGTTTGCGGCTCGAGAGACTAACAGAGGCCGCGCACCGTTGGCCTCGTCGACGATGGGGACGACGGGTTCGGTGGACGAGCTCGGCATCACGAATGAGAGGCTGCGACAGCTACACCGAGCCTCCGGCAGCTCCGGCGTCTAGGGCTCAGGCGGAGTGATGACGACCGGAGAGGAGAGCGATGGAGCTTCGGCGTCTAGGGCTCAGGCCAGCGCTGCCGACGGCTCATGGCGTCGTCAACTGCACCACCCACGTCATCGACTGCACCTCCCGCGCCTGTGCCTGTGGCGACCGATGTCGGAGTGGATGATGGAGATGGCGTCGGAGATGGGAGTTCAGGAGTGGACCAGCTCGGCGGACGAGGTCGAGGTCCTCGAGCTCGAGGCGGCGGTCGCGGTCGAGGTCGAGCTCCCCGAGCTCCAGTCTAGTCGACGGGGCTGAGGTCGTCAGGTACGAGGTGGAGAAGGAGAAGGAGAAGGAGGGAGGGGAGGCAGGAGGAGAGGTAGTGGGAAGCTAATGAGAAGAAGTAACTCTATGTGAGGAGAGAGAGAGAGAGAGAAACACCTGACAACCCCACCTTTCAGCTCGATTCCCAAGAGGGCTTTTTTGCTTGGGAGAAAAAAATAGCTTTTTTCTACGCTGGGAAAGCAAAATTAAAACGTTGAATTTGAATTTTTTTTCCCTGAAAGCTATTTCAGAATGAAATGAAACCAAACACTATTTCTCAACAACTGTAGCATCTATATCCAAAACCCTGCGCTTAAAATGAGAACCAAACAGGCTGGCCACGTTTTTGCATCCCCATTTTGATATTAATGGAATTTAGTAATATCTTAAAAATATTTTATGTCCATAAAAAATATTTTAAAAAATAATAAACTAATTCTAAACTGGGATGATAATTAATGGAATTTAAAAATATCTTCAAAAATATTGACATGATGATTATTGAAAATATCCTAAAAGAATCAAATTCTTGATTGTGTATATCACAAGAATCTTCCGGAGATTATAGCAAGCTAGTTGTCCTAGATGAAAGTGGACTTTAAATTAAAATCATTTTCATATTAAGATTTACTAGTCATAGTTATGTTTCCTAAATCAGAATATCATTATTTATTCCAATACTATAAGTATAAATAAAGAGACACAAATAGCTCCTTCCCATGCATCTACATATCTCCGCTTTCTAAAACCCTAACCCTAACTACAGCACAATGTCATTCACGGAGGAGGAAGTAGAGCTAGCCAGCACCCTCCTGGTGCTGGCCGCCCGACCGGTCATTTTCGAAAGCCCACCTGCGCCGACAACCACCTCGACGTCGTCGACAAGGTGGGGGGCGAAGAGGAAGCGCTCCGTCCCCGGCGAGCCGAAAAACGCTCCCCCGTCGACAATGTCCTCCACCCCGACGTCGAGGAACAATATTGTTCGTAGATTTGAAGAGAGCCCCGATAGCGTGCTCCTCCAGCTCTCGCCACCGACTAAGTTGCGGACGACGTTGCCGTTTGATCTGAACATGCCGTCGGAGGAGACGGAAGCAGAAGGCTAAGGATACACTTGAGAGAAAGAGAAAGGAGAAAGAGAAAGAGAAAGAGATATATATATATATATACACTTGAATCTTGATGATAGTTCATGTGATCTTTTAATTATTCTCAGTTTTGTTGTAAGAAATCGATTCTTTTTTGTTGTAAGAAAGAGAGATATATATATATATACACTTTGTCACCCCTTTTTCTAGGGTTTGCATTGACGACGATGGCGTCTGGGACCAACTTCATCGCCGATGATTTTTTTGGGTTTTTTTGTTCACTACCAGCTGTTTGATAGAATGCTTATAAAGGGTGGTGGTTTTTTGGGGTGGGAGGAACGACGACGGGAGAGCGAGCCACCGTTCCTCCTCTTCCCACTCCAGCAAAGCCGAGCACCTCATCGGCCTAACCTTTGACCCTGCTGGGCCCATGACGAGGACATTGCAGATGCCAAACTCCTCCGCCGGGCCCATGACCATCTCGGTGGGTCTTTGGGTTCAAAAAGGTTGCGATCTTCGGTTTGATGCAGCTCGGTATGTATTCGCCTTGTCTTAATTCATTTGTGAAAACTTTGAGTTTCTGTGTGTTATTATTATGGCTCCATGTTGGTTCTTTTTGGCTTAATTTGCAAGAAATATATTTCTGGGCATGTCAGTTCACAAGATTTAATTGGCTTTGGTACATCAACTGTCTGTGCTACTAGTAGTTTATTTTATTTTTTTTTATTTTCTTTTAAATTAGTTATATGATCATTTATGATTATCAAGTTTCTTCTTTGACATGTCTGAACTCTTCAATTGATAAACAACAACAATAAAAAAATTGCAACTCTTGAATATTTTGATATGTCCAGTACGGAAATACATGGATGCACTTACTCTATGCTTTATCTTTTATGCCTCACTTATTTATGGGAAACATTGAATCTTGTTGACGTGTAGATAGATTTTATAATGTAGGAATTCATATCTAATGCTTTAGTATTAACCTTTTCTTCGAATTCCTGGTGCTCATTATTTTATATATTGCAAGCTAAGCTGAGTTTTGGATCATATAATCAAATGAAGAACTAGAAATCTTACACTGAAAGGCATGGGGGCTTCACTGTTTTTTGAAGAGGAGAAGTCACCATTGGTCTATTGTTGTATCAAAGAGGGATAAATGTCTTTTTCATCTAATCTAATCTAATCTAGAAGAGACAAACATATGTTTGAAAATATGGATTATTAACCAGGTATCTGATTAAGAGAAGTCAAATAATGATATCGATTATCGAGTTTTTAAAAGCACTTTGAATTGGAGGTGTTTATGTGTTGCTAGTCCTCAAGGAGTACTCAAATACTCTCATGTGTCTAATTGTTCTGCATTATGTAATTGCATACCTGGTTTTTCTATGGGTTAATATTAGTTATACTAAAGTTTAGTGTTATCAGAGTTAGATGATAGCATATACCTTAGTCCTTTTGTCGGTGACTGAGGATCATCTGAAATACATGTGATCATATACTGATCAATAGCTAATTAACCATGTTTTTGGTACATAAACTGTTTCAACTTTATTTTTTATCAGTTATATTTACATTTGGATTAGTATATATATATATATTCTTGATTTCCCTGACAACCACATTGATATTGCAGATCTGAACCATTGCATATGAGTTGACCATCTTTATATCAAAGAAACAATTTAGTTAAAGATACGTGTGCATGTTCTTATCTCTTTCTTGTTGATTATATCTTTAATTTTACTAATACTTGTACCATATGTTAGTTTCATACTTTAGAAAATAGTAACATAGTTAGAAAGCATCAAGTAAGAAAGTGTGCCTATCTTGGTAAAGAGTCCAAACCAGAACTTGGCAAGTCATTCAAATATTATTGTCGCATGGTCATCACCATTTGAGCTTAAGCTCAAACTTCAAAAATAACAGAACATAGATTAATACTTGCACCAACTACTGCAAGATATTTCTCTGGTGAGTACAGGTTGTTGAAGTATGGGCTTGGGTTTGGATAGTACTGATATGTTACTATCCCCCCATCATCATGGGTACATGCTTAGTCTAGTAGATTGGGGAATCAGCTTTCCATATGGTCTTCTTGGAATCTTCATGCTAATCATCGGAGGGAGAAATTACATTACCAGATGAAAGACAAAAGCAATTGATTAGGATGCATGGATTCCAAGATTTAGGCAAATAAGTTTCACTATCTCCTTGATGCTTTTGGAGAGAAAATGAACAAAGGAGAAGTGATTTGATTCCCATAAGCAAGGTACTATGAAGGCACTCATTTCATAAATAAAATTAACCTTTGAAATTCTTGCTCTAGATGTTCATTAAATTTTTATTGTCGTGTTCGAATTGAGTTTCAACATTTTTGGACACCAGTAGTTGGACTACCAGTACTTTAGCCAGAATTTTCTTCCATGAAACTCATATTTAGCTGCTTTTCTATTAACAAAACGTAGCTTCACTTCACCCTCTGTTTGAGATGTATACAATACACTTGTTCTGTTGGATGTTGATAAGTTTCACATGGATGTAATTTAAGAGCGATATACTTCTATTTTTCTCATTGTTGCATAAGTATATTGTTGAGGTATATATATATATATATATATATATATATATATATATATATATATATATATATATATATATATATATATATATATTAGGAGTATCAGGAATTGTTTCAGGAGTAGGACAACCAAATAGCTCCTCCAGATGCCTCAGTTCTGGAATCATTAGATCAAGTTGTGTCTATTTCAATTTTTTACCCAACTTTTATCAGGGAAGCCTTGGCCTCTAACACAAAGTCTTTATATTTGAAAAGGACTACACAAAGGAAAGGCAATTGGTAAGATCTAATTAGAAATAGCACTGTCCTTTGCTAACTCAAAAGGATGGTGCTAGTGAATTGGAAGATAAAAGAAACTTAATATCATTGTAGGTATTTTGTTGTCGAGTATTATATATGCTTCTGATGAAGTATGAACTTTTCCACTCCGTCCATTTGTATATTTGGCATTTTGAGTACCAATTGATTCTATGATCATGCAAAATTTTGATGCTTTTTTTCTTTTTCTCTTTGCATGCATTATGAAGCAAAGTTTTCGATGGTGCATACTAGAGCCTGGTTGTCCTGTGTATTATGTGCTATATGGAACCTAGTGTTTCAGAAAACTACTACATGTGAGTGAAATGTTCTGGCTGATTGTACTTAAAAAAAAACTACAGACAAGATTACCAGTACTTGTTGCCAATGGAAACTTGAGTATAAGAGCATCAAACAAAAAGGACTAAATAATTACTTTGTTACTCTTGTTCTTTATTTGGTTTTTTTTTTAATCTGCTATAATAAGATTAAGGAGTTGCTGGTATCCGTGTGTTCATAATTTAATTTTTAGATTGGGATTATGCATGTATCGAGGGCTAGAAAGTGTTTAAAACATTATTCACCTTCTCCTTGTATTCTTCTATCATTGGAACAATCGTACAGTTCCTATTTATGATGGAGATTGTGCTTTTATTAATGACTTTATGGTTTGAGCCTCGTACCAAAACTCAGACACCGACTCCTTGTGTCTTCTACTGTTGGACTCCTTGTACAACCCAATGTTTTTGATGTTGTTCTTTGTTCCAGGTTGCAGAAGAGAGGTACAATAGACTATGTTGAAGAATGTGACTGTCTACTTGCCTGCCTTCCTTTTGTTAATGTTAGTTGGGGGATTACTCATCAATTGTTTAGTATTATTTTGTACTTATTTCTAAACCATATCTTTATAAAATCTTCAACAATTTAGCAGGGAGACCTGTGAGATGAGTATGCAATTTAATGGATGATATACTAACACGCTTTTCCACTTTGTACTAGTCTCTTGCATATTTTTGACCAAATTTCAGGTTTGTCTTCTTTTATGTGGCGTTTGGTTCAAATTTTGGAGGTTTGAGAATGGGTTTTAGATTTCTTACCCTTGTTTGGTATGTCTATGATTGGGAATTGGGAGGAATATGAGAGGTTTCATATTTCCATTGTTGTGAGAAAGTAATTTCCAAGGTCCCCCTTGGAAATAGGTTTGCTTTCTTGGGAATGTTGTTTAATATTTTGTTTGGACAATAATATCCTCATTTTACTTTCAAAAATTCAACTTCTATTCCAAACATGTAAATTTAGGTAATAAAAGCATGAAAGGGTATTTATGAAAAACTAAATAAACTAAGATTACTTTTTTCATATTCCCAACCTAGTCTAATCAAACATGGGTATGGAAATGTTGAATTCCTTTCTCATGGAAAAGGAATGAAAAATGAATTCTTAGGAATACAAAACCTTCATCCAAATGACCCCTTAGGGCCTTGTTGAAGAAATATTATTCATGTAATTGATAAGTAATTTTTTTCCACAATGCAGTGTGTTTCTGTGCTAGCTGGACAAAGCAAGGGTTATTCCCAAAAAATGTTGCTAGTTTTGCTGGGCGAAGGGACTTTGATAAGATTCTTATTTACTCAAATCAGGTGATGCAGTTACTGGTTTCCTTAGATAATGAGATGTGTGCTTGTGTTAGCTGCTACTTGGGGGGGGGGGGGGGGGGGGGGGGATCATCGATCGTTGTTGAACTTTACCATTATTTTATACAAGTTGGATGAACAACCTTAAGTTTTATTCGAACTATTTTCTTTTTCTCTCTTCATTCAGGAGCAAGTTTAACTAAAACTGGAAGTAATCATTTATCGGTTTAGGCTAACAATCAATAACAACTTTCTTCGCATGAGTAGTTAATTTTGCTCTTATGATGTCTCAAATGGAAGGTGGCTGCCCAATTGATTATAATATAATTACGGATCTTTTCCTTCAGGTTAACTCCTTTCCTTGACTCCAATTTTTTTATTTATTGTGGTTGGTACAGTGAGTGATAAAAAGCTGCTTCGCGCTCAAAGCGAAAGCCAGATCTTGAAGCTAGGGTGCGTGAGAACTAAAGCTTCAAAAGAAGCCGTAGCGAGCGAGTAGAGCCCAGGAAAGAGAGAAGCTAGGTCCAACTGTATAATAAACGTTGAATGATATTATGTCATTGTTTAGTAAACACTTCTTGCATCTATCTGATAGTGTGTTTTATCTATTGTTTTTGGGGTTTTTTTTAGCTAAAAATAACTTATTTGATGTAGTGATTTCAGGTAAACTACACTCAAGCAAACCCCACCACCATAGCTTGTTGGTGGTGAACAAGGAAAAAACACATAGGGGAATGAAAGCTGAGAAGAATAATGTTGTAATGCGTTTATTGCTTATTAATGAGTGCCTATATATAGGCTAAAAGGAAAACAACGTGTGAGCAAAGTTTGGAGCTAATGGCTCCTACAAACGAGCTTGTTCACATATACTAAGTCCTGGAGACTAAAGAATAGGGATGAGAACAGGATTAATTCCATCAAATCACCCCCTTAAGCCTGTTGTATTGACTTCACCTCCATGATACCGAGTCTACTTCTCAGCTCAATAAACTTGATGCGTCCCAATGCCTTGGTGAGTATGTCAGCAAGCTGTCCGTCAGTGCCGATGTGATAAACATTCACTTTGCCATTCTCAATGCATTCACGGATAAAATGAAACCGAGTGTCAATATGCTTACTGCGCTCGTGATGCACCGGGTTCTTGCTCAGGGCAATAGCTGACTTGTTGTCCACCAGAAGTTTAACCTTCGATGGAGCTGTTCCTTGGACTTCACCGAGCAGCTTGCTCAGCCACACAGCTTGGCATGCTGCGGTAGACGTAGCAATGTACTCCGCCTCGCAGGATGAAAGTGCAACAATCTTTTGTTTCTGTGATGTCCAGGTGATGATACTGCCTCCTAGGAAGAAGACCATGCCGGATGTACTCTTGCGGTCATCAACATCTCCCGCAAGATCGTTGTCGCTGTAGCCAACCAGCGTAGGTACTGCCGTGTCATTCTTGTAGCTGCATCCGTAACCAAGAGTGCCTCGCACATAGCGAAGTATTTGCTTCACCGCAGCCCAATAATGTGTTCCTGGAGCTTCCATGAATCGGCTTGCTATTCCCACTGCATATGCAATGTCTGGTCGTGTGTTGACCAGGTATCGCAGACTGCCGATGATGCTGCGGTATCGGGTCGCTTCCACAGCCTCGCCGTCGTTCTACTTCTCGAGCTTGAGCCGGCTTTCCATCGGAGTGTGGCACGGGTTGCACGTACCCATACCAGCAACGTCCAGTATCTTTGCCGCTTAACTAGCTTGGCAGAGCGTGATCTCACCACCGGCCTGCTTCACCTTGATCCCTAAGTAGTAGCTTAGGAGACCAAGGTCGCTCATTTGAAAAAGGTCATGCATCTACGCTTTGAATTGATCAATGTCGTCGTTGCTAGTTCCGGTGATCACAAGATCGTCGATGTAGACGCCAACCAGCAAGTAAGAATCCGTGCCGCCCTTCCGGTACAGTGCATGCTCCATCTGACACTTCTCGAAACCGAGCGACATGAGCGACGCGTCCAGCTTCGCGTTCCAGGCGCGCGGAGCCTGTCGTAGACCGTATAAGGCCTTCCGCAGTTTGAGCACTTTGTGCCTATTGTTGGTGTCGACGAAACCTGCCGGCTGCTGCACGTACACCTCTTCCGCGAGCTCCCCATTGAGGAATGCGAACTTTACGTCCATATGGTGGACATGTCATCCCTTGTGTGCGGCAAGAGCGAGTAACAGGCGCACCATGTCCATCCTAGCCACCGGTGCAAATACCTCATCGAAGTAGATGCCCTGCTACTGTGCGTAGCCCTTGGCTACTAAACGCGCCTTATGCTTGATGATGTTGCCCTCCGGGTCCTTCTTCACCTTGAAAACCCACTTGAGCCCGATGGCCCTGTGTCCGGCCGGAAGTGCAGCGAACTCCCAAGTGTCGTTGTTGCGGATTGAGTTCATCTCGTCCTCCATTGCATGCCTCCAAGGTGCCTCGCCGAGCGCCTCCTCAACCGACGCGGGCTCCTCTGCTGCGAGCAGGCACAGCCCACTGTACTCGATGTCGCATGGTGGCACCGCTTCGTAAACTTCGGCGACGGATTTGTATCGAAGCGGCACCCCCTCGGTGTCGTACGACGCGCCCGTCGGCGGTGTGACCCACCCGGAGCCTTTCGGTGAAGCTGGGGCTGGCGTGACTGGAGAGGCGGGCTCGATAACCTGCGGGTTTGTCGTGACCGGCTCTGGAGTGGCGATAGGTTCGGCGGCCGGAGTGACGACAGGTTCGGTAGTGTAAGTCACTGTGAAATTATGCCGCTCACCCCCGTCAGCTGCATCCGTCCAGTTCCAGCGCCGGCCTTCCTCAAAATGACATCTCGAGAAATGTGTAACCTGCGTGTGACTGGATTGTACACACGATACGCCTTCGATCCCTTCTCGTACCCCACAAACACCATTGGTGTAGCTCTGTCAGAGAGCTTAGTCACGCCAGGGCCGATGTTCTTCACGTGCGCAACACAACCGAATATGCGCAGGTAATGCACGTTCGGCTTGTGCTTCTTCCATGCCTGGTATGGAGTCATGCCCTGAAGGCTGAGCGTCGATGACCGGTTGAGAATGTGCACCGCCGTCTTGACAGCCTCGCCCCAGAATGCGGTCGGCACAGACATGCTTTTCAGCAGACTGCGGGCCATCTCCACAACTGTTTGGTTATGCCTCTCCACCATGTCGTTTTGTTGCGGTGAATATGGCGCGGTGGTGAAGTGTTTGACACCGTGCTTTTCGCAGAAACTGGCGAATTCAATTGAATTGAATTCACCGCCTCGGTCGGTGCGGAACGCCTTGAGATTCAGGCCGCTTGCGTTCTCAGCCAACGCCTTGATCTTCTTGAAGAAACGGATTGCCTCGTCCTTCGATCTGATCATTTCCACCCACATATATCTACTGTAATCATCAACAATTAACAGAAAATATTTATTACCACCGTGAGTCGATGGAGTTATCGGGCCGCACAAGTCACCGTGGATGAGCTCCAGCCCTTGCTCTGCGCGGTACGCCGACGCACGCGGGAACGGGGTCCTGTGTTGCTTGGCGAGCGAACAGCCCTCACAGAACTGCTCCACACGATCGATGTAGGGCATGCCTTCCACCATCCCCTTCGCCGTGAGATCGTGCAGAGCGCGGAAGTGCAGGTGCCCGTAGCGCCCGTGCCATCGCCACGCTGCATCGTCAGCCTTCGCGAGCAGAGACACAGGTGCAACCAAGTTCAGAGCCACGGTATACAACCGGTTGCTCGTCCGCTGCACCCGTGCCAGGAGTGTCCGTGACCTGTCGAACAGGCACAGCTCGCCTCCTTCAATGGATCTCTTGCACCCCGCCTAATCAAGTTGTCCCAAGCTTACGATGTTCGTACGCATTTTAGGTATATAATATACCTCTGTGAGCGCACGATGTTCGTCATTCCTGCATGTAAATAGTACCATGCCGCGCCCATGGATCTCCACAATGGACCCATCTCCGAACTTCACCGACCCCTTCACAATCTCGTCGATGGAGGTGAGCAGCGCCTTGGAGCCCGTCATATGGTTGCTGGCCCCTGTGTCGAGGTACCAGTTGTTGTCATCTGTGGCTACCGGAGACACCCGCCCCTCATTTAGGAACACTCGCTGCACTCCCGTGCTCGGTACGGCGTGCACTCCAGGTGCGTCGAGATTGTTGTCCGTCGCGGCTAGCAACAGTGCCGGCTGCTCCTCCTCGGCTTGTACGATGTGCGCCTCCGCCACCTTCTCACGGTCGCGTTTTGCCTTGCGACATTCCTTCGCCCAGTGACCAGGGATGCCACAGTAGCAGCATTCCTCCTTCCTTCTCACGCCAGAGCCACCCCCGCCACCGCTAGACGAGGGCTTGTCCGTGTTCTTCGCCTTCGGCTTGGAGTCTGCCTTTGACTTCTTTCCACCGCCCCCTGACGGTACACCGCTGCTTTCTCTTTTCTTCTGCCGTGCCATCCACTCCTCTTCGGTGAGAAGCAGGCGACCGTAGACAGAGCCGGAGTCTTCCAGATCGTTCCGCTCCTCCACAACGAGCAGTAAGCCGCAGAGTTCTTTGAGCGACATGGTTTTTGTGTCAACCAATGACTCGATGGCGAGTGCCATTTGCATGTACCATCGAGGCACACACTTAAGAAGCTTGAGCACAGCCTTGTGCTCGGTGATCGGATCACCTAACACCTCCAGGTCGTTGACGATGGCGCCTAACCGCATGGCGAACAATTCGATCCCCTCGCCGTCTTTGAACGCCAGGTTGTCGAACTCGGTCTGGCGCGTCTGCGCCTTCGCCTCCTAGACGCGCTCTACACCGATGCGCATCATCTTAAGCGTGTCCCATGCCATCTTCGCCGTCTCCTTCACCACCAAGGTGCGCACCATCTCCAGCGGCACTCCGCGAAGGATTGCGGCGAGTGCGCGCCGATCGTCGCGAGGTTCGCCGATGCCAGTATTCACTACATCCTACAGGCCTTGCGCCTGCAGCTGCACCTTCACGACCAGCGCCCAGTCCGAGTAGTTTGTCCGAGTAGTTTGTCCGTGTGAGCAGTGGAGGATGCATCCAACTGTTATTTTCACGGACAACCCTCTCGACCACGTGCATCTCTGTCTCGTCGCCTGTGTGCCTTGCCATGGGCAGCGATATGGAAGACGATGTGCCAGTGTCACTACCTCCAGGAGAGCGCGGCATGTACTTGGGCATGAACAGATCAAAAGCTCGACCAACTCTGGCTCTGATACCAACTGTTGGTGGTGAACAAGGAAAAAACACACAGGGGAATGAAAGCTGAGGTGAAAGCTGAGAAGAATAATGTTATGATGCGTTTATTGCTTATTAATGAGTGCCTATATATAGGCTAAAAGGAAAACAACGTGTGAGCAAAGTTTGGAGCTAATGGCTCCTACAAACGAGCTTGTTCACATATACTAAGTCCTGGAGGCTAAAGAATAGGGATGAGAACAGGATTAATTCCATCATAGCTTACAGAGTAAAGAGCAAATACCAAAATTCTGACACTAAAAGCTTTTTTGAACAGAATATGAAGATAACCAACGGCTAAAATTTAAATGGTTTATAAAAAGAAATATTGAAACTAAAGGAAGAATATAAGTCCTTGATCAAGAAGAAGAAGCAGAATGGCAGCCAGCCAGTAAATGGCCAAATTTGTAATAGATAAAAGCAAAAATGATCAAGAACAACAACCAATTGGTGGCAGGATCACAGGAATTATAACTGGAATAAATTTGGGTGCTTGTCAATAAGAATGAAGCCATGTTTGGGTAGTACTTGTCTGAATGAGAAGGGGGTTAATAAGTATAGCAGGTCTGTTTTAATGTTAGTATGGTTAGATATTGTGAAGAAATGATAAATATGGAAAAAGGTTACTCTTTATTATTTTGATGCATGAGCCTTTATATAGCAGAGTTTATATCAATATTGTTTAAACTAACTCATGAGGTTACAACTGAATCCTACAATCATGGTTAGAGATAATTACAAAGACAAAATCATAGATTGTCTAAACTAACTCATGAGGTTACAATTGAATCCTACAATCATGGTTAGAGATAATTAAAAGACAAAATCAGAGAAATACTAAGTCAATAACTTAATACCCTCCCGCAAGCTCACAATCGAGTACGAACGAGAAGCTTGGACCGTAAGTTTTGAAACCGTGAGGAGCCAACAGCTTTGGTAAAAATGTCCGCTATCTGATCAGCAGACTTGACATGCCTAACAATCAGAGCACCTGCCTGAACTTGTTCCCGGACAAAGTGATAGTCGATTTTTATGTGCTTGGACCGTTGGTGAAAGACCGGGTTTGCAGTAAGAAAAGTGGCACTGAGATTATCACTAAGAAGAATGGGAGGACCAGAAGATGATGCCGCCATTTCCTTGAGAAGATGTTGAAGCCAAATAAGTTCAGCCGAGGCAAAGGCAATAGCCCTGTACTCAGCCTCAGTGCTAGAGCGAGCAACCACATTCTGTTTGCGAGAAGACCAGCTCACAAGGTTGCCTCCAAAGTAAACCGAGAAACCATGTTGAGAGCGGCAGTCCTCAGGATCAGAAGCCCAGCCAGCATCAGTAAAGCAAACAAGCCGAATGTCACGAGCAGGACGGAAGAAGAGGCCGAAATCGAGTGAACCCTTGAGGTAGCGGAGGATTCGTTTGACCGCAGCCCAATGATGTTCCGACGGCTGGTGCATTAACTGGCAGACCCGATTGACTGAGTAGGAAATCTCAGGCCGGGTGATGGTGGCATATTGGAGAGCTCCTACGATGTTGTGGTAGAGATGGACGTCGGAGAACGGATCACCGTCCGAAACGAGCCAAGAACCTGAAACAGCCGGCGAGGCTATGGGTTTAGCGCCCATCATTTTGCTGCGATCAAGGAGGTCCAAAATGTACTTTCTTTGGGAGAGTAGAAGACCAGCTAAATTACGATGGACTTCAATTCCCAAGAAAAAGTTGAGATCACCCAAATCCTTCAGAGAGAAAACCGAGTTGAGATACTTGACAAACTCATCAATGAAGGAAGAGTTGGAACCGGTGATAATGAGGTCATCCACATAAACAAGCACATAGACAACATCAGAGATATGACGTTTGATGAAAAAAGAGGTATCGGAGATGCATTGCCGGAAGCCGTGACGAAGTAAAGCCTGGTTGAGCTTCTGAAACCATGCTCGCGGAGCTTGCTTGAGGCCATAAAATGCCTTTTTGAGGCGACAGACATAGGACGGCCGATCAGGGGAAGTGAAACCCGGTGCTTGCTCCATATAGATAGTTTCTGCTAGATCACCATTGAGGAAGGCATTATTAATGTCAACCTGACGGAGAGGCCAATGACGAGTGACAGCAATGCTCAATACCACTCGAATCATGGTAGGCTTGATGACCGGGCTGAATGTGTCGAAGTAGTCAACTCCCTCTTCTTGATTGTATCCCTTGGCAACCAAACGGGCCTTGTACCGGTCAATAGAGCCATCTGGTTTCTTCTTGATCCTGAAAACCCACTTACAAAAAATAATATTAGAAGAGAAGGGCCTAGGAACCAAGTCCTAAGTCCCATTAGCAATTAAGGCATCAAACTCTATGTAGAAGCATAAAAAATACGCTGCTGAGTTATACGCAGTATTTCAGTGCTGTGCGGCATAAAATATAACTTCAGAGCCATCGGCGTACAACAGAGCTTTTTCGCTAAGTAAAGCGTAAAATATAAGCTCAAGGACTATCCGCGTAATGCAGTATTTCAGGGCTGCTTCAGCGTAAAAAGGGTGTTATACCGCCTTTACGGCGTAAAACTCATCTGCTTTTAATGCAGCATGGAAGTGTACGAGGAACGCTTCGTATTCCTCGAATGAACCGGTCAAATCATGCAGTGAACCTGACGTCTGACTCCTGACAAAGAGTACTGCACGACTATCCAGACGACGGCTGTAATGATGGTGCGGCACAGCGACCCAAACCATCGTTTAGTGACATTTCCCTGATACAAAGTGCTTTTACGCATACAAGGGAATACGCTGCCTAGTTTTACACAGGCAGATGTGAGCTTTTTATGCTCCGCAGAAGACAAACAGACTGCCACGTCAAAAGCTGCTCTTCGTATAGAGCTCGAGGCACATCTCTGCATTTAATGCTCAGAATAGTGGTAGATCTTCGAGACACGTCTCTGCATTTAATGCTCAGAATGGTGGCAGATCTTCGAGACACGCCTCTGCATTTAATGCGCAGGATGGGGGCAGATCTCTGCATTTAATGCAAGAGATTTGATTATATCTCCAAAGACTGGGCAAGCCATAATTTTACCTAATACGTCCACATCATCACTTTTGCATATTACGCCATCAGGCTATTTTTAGCTATGGGAGCACGTTGTACGCTATCTCCTCGGAATACGCCACCGAGCTATTTTCAGCTATGAGGAGCACGTTGTACGCTATCTCCTTGAAATACTCTAACTCAGGCTACATTTGTACTGGTGCGTATTAAGGCTATTTGGTCTAGAATTTGCTCAAGACCTCAGTCAAGGAAGGAGGATCAGCTATCTTCTACGCCTACCTGGTCTCTACGCCAGTTTGATAACTATTTGGCTTCTACGCCATGGTGACAGTTATTGGCTTCTACGCCAACTTTTTCTACGCGAGGGACAACTACCTACGTGGCTTGCATGCCGTGATCTTTGCAGCAGTTATCCGTATTATCTCTCAATGGGACACGCGTCACATGCAGAATCAGAAGATCATTTATACGTGGGTAGCAGTTATTCTAACCGTCGCGTAAAAAGTGCCATACTCTCCACTACCCGGCTTCTACGCCAACTGTATGGTTAATGTCACTAAAACCCTATAAATAGAGACCTCTATTGACAGAGATTTAGGGTCGAAAACTCCAGGGTCGAAGAATTAAGGTTGAGAAATCGAAAACTTGGAGAAAGAGTCAGAAATTGATCTTTAAGAGAGAAGAATCCAGAGCTCAGACAAAGAGTAGTGATTGACGATTTTGGCATCGAGCATCCACTCCCCTTTGCAATCTTCGAAGCTTTTTTTTCTGCCTTCCACAGCACTTCTTCATCATCGTGTGGTCCAAGGGACAAAGTGATCGACTGCAGATCAGACTCCTATAGCAATATTTACCCAAATTAAAAATTTGTACTTGACATCCTCGTATAGGATTAATTGTACTTCTTGTTTGTAAACCAAAGAGCTGGTTTCGTATAAACTTTGTTTTATTTCTTTCGTTTATTATCAAATACAAGATGGCGACTCTGCTGGGGACGTCTTTCTCATCTGAGGAGAAAGCAATTGCTCAACACGATGCGGTATCAGTAGGATCCATGAAGAAGACCCTGGTCGTCCAGTTCGACCAGTCCGCCTACGAAGATATGCTTCAAGAAGGGGGTAGCTCTTACTCTCTCTCTCTGTCCAAGACAACAGGAAGTTGGATAAGGTCTGGATGCCCAGGACATCCCCTACCATTCCTGTCGACTCTCCGATTTCTCCGACCAGCCAGGTTGTATCTGCATAACATTCGCGCTCCGCGCTTAAAGCTCTGTCTCCCGTTTGTGACGTGGCAGACAAAACTTCTGACGATGCCTCAGTGCTAGTCCAGAAGTCCACTTCGCGCCCCGCGCGTAAAATTCAGTCTCCCGTCTGTGACGTGGCAGACAAAACTTCTGACGATGCCTCAGCGCTAGTCCAGAAGTCTACTTCGCGCTCTGTGCGTAAAATTCAGTCTTCCGTCGGTGACGTGGCAGACAAAATTTTTGACAATGCCTCAGCGCCAAATCAGAAATTCCTAACGCGCTCCGCGCGTAAAAATACATCTGCCATCCACGGAAAAGCAGATGATCCCTGCAATCTACGCAAGGGAAAACAAGTGGCGGACTACTCAACTTCTCGGCCTTTACGCCAGCAAGGGAAGAATCTGCCTGCCCTCCGGATTACGCGAGAAGCTGATGGCCGATTGAGGACCTCCTCAGCTTTACGCCAGCCTGAGCAGGGTTCCAAATTACGCTAGGTGAGGCCCCTCAGCGTAAAGAAGGCTCAGTTTGGGAAAAGACACACTCATCGGGGATCATCCGCTACCCAGATGGCCAACCTGTTGTATACGGGTGGCACAGGGAAAATTATGGTTCCCAGCATCTGCATGCCCACAGATGTGAAAAAAAGGAACAAGCCATCTTCTTCTTCTTTTGTAAATCCTCCTGACCTGCGTGAGTATCTGATCCAGAAGCGCAAGGATAGGGGATCTTCCAGCATGTCTATTACGCCTCCTAGGGAGCACTATTGTAATAGTCATAGGATTGTAGTTAATTATTGCTGTTCTGAAGCAAAACGGTCAGTTTTTGACCGGTTGAACTACTCTCTGTCTTTCCAGGAAGAAGAGCCCGCACATGCATCAGTGAACATGGCTTCACATGTTCCTAGAGGAAGGCGTCTCTACTTCTGTCTCTTACCCATTCCCCTGACCTTCTCTTACAACTCAAGACGTCATCCCTCTAGAACTCTAAGCCAAAGAAGATTCGACAAGCTCCTTAAGAACGCTGAAGCTGGGGTGTTTCGAAATACCCGTTCGAAGTTGCGACAACCGGCTTCATACTCTTCTGATTCCGATACTGGGGGTCGCCAGTTTCCCGAATCAGATGCTGAAAGTGTAGAGTCAACTTCTACAGAGACCTATACTAATCCTTCAATGACACCCAGGGAAATGAGAGTCTATGCCATTGGAGATGAACGCGAGGAAGCTTCCCCGTCAGGAAGCACTGAGCAACGCATTGCTGTACTGGAGACATCTCTGAAGGAGATACAGTCCATGATGGAGAATATGCACCAGATGATACTGACTCAACACACAGCTGCTATGGCTCAAGCATCGGTCCCTCCAACTCAGATACGTGTGGGGGTGGACTTACCACCATCCAACGCGAATCAGGAGCCTGCTCTAGATCAAGAGTCAGCAGCTCCCCCACATCCCTACTCGGAGAATGTATTACCTCCCGTTGGAGTCGCGATACAACCGATCCCTCACCACTCCGCAGTCCTTCTACCTGCTGAAGATTCGATACAGGCAGTGCGGGAGTTGAAAGCCCAATTTGATGCCTTGAAGCACAAATATCAGCTCAAGAAATTGGGAATCAACCAGCCTTACCCAGCTATCAGGGATGAGGTCCCTTTCCCTCCTAAATACAAACCACAGACTATGGCTTTGTTTAAGGGAAAAATATCACCGAGCCAGTATATGAACTACTTCAGTATGATGACGGTGTTATTGCAAGGGAATGACGCCCTTCTCACTCGAGTGTTCAAAGGCTGTCTCTCGGGGGTGGCTTAACAGTGGTACCGTAGTCTTGCGGACAACTGTATTGCTTCCTTTGAAGATTTTAAGACTTTGTTCTTCGCACGATTCTATAAAGGAGGAATGGACATGTCTATGTCCTCTCTCATCGAAGTGAAGCAGAAGAAAAAAGAGAACGTTCGCACTTTCATCGAACGTTTTCGTCAAGCCACTTTGCAAATGCCTCCAGGAGTTCTAGACTCAGCATTGGTGGACATTTACAGGAAGAACCTTCTTCCCGTGATCTCGGTGTTTATAGGACCATATCAGTTCCATGATTGGCCCTCTTTCATCATCTCAGCGGTAGTCGCTGAGGACAACAGTCGGAAGGCGCGTGATAATGGCATCATGATCTCTGCCTCTGATAAAGGCGAGAGGTCATCCTCCAACAGCGACCATCCTCGTGGTACCAAAGGAAAAGAAGCTCTGGCAATCAATACTTCCAGGCAAAAGACTGCGACAACCACACAGACGAAACCGGGGACTTCCAGGCCCATTGAAGTGTACTCTTTCGACGACGACGATATTCCGAGCATATTCGAGTGTCTCGTCAAAAGTGGCAAGATTACCCTTCCTGAGGTAAAGCGGCCTAATGAGGTCGGCAGTACAAATAACCCCAAGTACTGCATCTTCCATAGATACACACACCACCCTACAAAGGCATGTTATGTACTAAAGAGAAAGATTCAAGAGCTGATCGATGCTAAGGTTATCACTCTGCGCAACAGCGAGAAGACGGTCACAGCCAACATGATCTCTCTGTAATTCGGCGATCTGCCTCCCCAAGAAGTCTCGGATGGTGTTATACCTATTTCCCGGACAACGATGAACATCGTTAATCTCCCTCCCACTAGGGATCAAAATCATGAACTGGTACCCCTGACTACCCAGCGGGGCGAGATTATGTGGGTTCATCCAGATCTGGTATCAGAGATCGAGGAAGAGACTCAAGCTACTAAGGCTAAGTCCAAGAAAAACTCAAAGTATAAACCATGTCACATGGTTACGGTACACTCGGCATCGGAAGATGAGGTTTTGGCTACTGGAACCCGTTCAGGGAAAGCTTACCTCAAGGACTATGGAGCAAGTCAGGAAGATGCAGCGGCAGACGCTTCAGCTGCCAAGCCTTCAAAATCGGAACCCGCCATACCAGAGGCTGGTCCTTCGAGACCAACTTCGGCGGACAAAGGAAAGCAAAAAGAAGTGCGCTTCTATAAACCTTTGAAAAACATTCAAAACATAGGTTTAGAGAAGCCATACAACTTCGACATCCTGGCCCAATTGGCTAATACACCAGCCAGGTTGTCCATCTTCGAACTACTCAGGCTCTCTAAAGACACTCGTCAAGCCCTTAGTGAAGCATTAATGCAGGCGGATGCATACTTGACCCAGCTCAAATCCCCTGACGAAGAACCTGTGGCATGTCCTCAATGCCATAGTGTGATGGAGGTGGTCCCGAATATCACTTTCACTCAAGATAATATGCTGTTAAAACATAACAGGCATGATAGACCCCTCTATTATACCGGGTACGTCGGTTCCATGGAGGTTGACCGGATTCACATAGATCTGGGATCATCGATCAGCATTATTCCTCATAGTCTTCTCAGACCACTGAGGATTCCTACCAGCGAATTGGCTTACACCACCACTACAATCGTGGGTTTCAACGCCAGGAAAAGTAAGCCGTTGGGGAAAATTCGTTTGAGAATCCGGATTGGCGACCTCAGATCAGTCGCTACATGTTATATCATTGATTCAGAGGTATCCTACAACATTCTGATGGACAGACCTTGGATCCACGACCACAATATCGTTCCTTCGACTCTACATCAATGCTTTAAATATGTAGATGCCCAAGGAATAGTACAAACAGAGTTTGCTGACCTGAACCCGTTTAAAGGAGAAGAATCCTACTACTCCGATGCCATGTTGTACACTCAAGACTACATGGAGGAGGTGTCAGGCGAAACAGAGAAGGAATCCCACCGGGAGCCAGAAGAACCCTCTGTCAAGCAACCTCTGTCAATCAAGGTGAAAGGGCGAACTACCCGTCCAAAAGCCATGGAGCCCATGGCTATCCACCTGAACAAAACCAGGTCAGGAAAAAGAGGTGATCCTCTAGTGATCACTTTGAACCAGAAGCCTCCACCCTTGGTCATCAACCTTCGGCGTATCAAACAGCCAGCTGATGTAAATATATCCGAGAACTTGGTTTCTGATGATAATAAAGATCCTCTTTTCCAGTACATTGACGCTCAAATTCCAAAGCATGAATCCTTTCCCCATGACGACATAGAACCTATAGCACAAAAATTCTTGGAAGCTATAGATTCCTATCATCCGTATGTGTAGGAAGTAGCATCATCATCTAATGTCATCACGATATATGGACCACATGAGGATTCTATCTTCATTATCCCGCCTACTTGCAGCAGTCAGCGTTCAATAGTCTTCGGTCGCATGCGCGATGAACCGACTGTACAAGGGGACTCTCCCAATGACGATGCTGGTAAAATGCAGGTTCACAAATATAGCCGGCAAGCTTTGAAGATTATGCAAAGTATGGATTATGACTTGAAGCTGGAACCAAGCCTCAACTACGGGAAAGGCAGACGAATGCCGCTGCGCGGTGATCCCTACTGTCAATGAACTCGTTTTGGGTTAGGGTACACTACCTTCCTTGCAACTTCTGAGTCAAACGAGGATATCTTTTCCTCTCCTCAAAATGGCTCGTCGCCCTCCGGCTCATATGATGCTCTTGAACGAACATTATCAGTAAATACGGTATTGGCAGATTCCTTCGAAGCAGACGAACAAGAATCTGAACTGTTTGAGAATGACTCTTGGGCTCAACAAATGGATACATAATGGGAACTCCGGTTCGAGCAGAGAGAACCTCCCACTGAAGATAAAGTTATCCAAATTGATGTTGGGGATGAACTTTCGCCAAAGCCGATATTTATCAGTAGCAATCTTTCCGAAGAAGAAAGAAAAGAAATAATCCAGCTGATAAAAGAATATATCGACGTCTTTGCGTGGAATTATGAGGATATGCCAGGTCTTGATCCAAAGGTAGCTACTCATAAGCTCAATATATTGCCCAATTCGAAGCCTGTAAAGCAGCATCAGCGCCGGTTTCGCCCGGATATGATGGATGCCATTGAAGCTAAAATCAAGAAGTTGATAGCATACGGCTTCATTCGGGAAGAACAACATCCTGACTGGGTCGCCAATATTGTCCCAGTCATGAAGAAAAATGGGAAAGTATGTAGCTGCATCGATTACCAAGATCTGAACGCAGCCTGCCCCAAGGATGAGTTTCCTCTTCCCATTATAGACGTCATGATCGATAATACATACGGTTTTGAACGTATGTCTTTCATGGACGGATTTTCAGGATACAACCAAATCAAGATTCATCCTGAAGATGAAAATCATACTGCCTTCCGGACACCATTGGGGGTATATAGCTATACGGTCATGCCCTTCAGATTGAAGAATGCCGGGGCTACATACCAATGGACTATGAGTAACATATTCCACGAGCATTTACGCAAAATAGTGGAATATTACGTGGATGATATAGCTGTCAAAAGCCGCCTCAAGGATAATCACGTCCAAGACTTGAAGAAAGTGTTTGAGTTGATGCGCCAACATCAACTCAAAATGAATCCTACCAAGTCCTTTCTTGGTGTATCCAGTGGCAAGTTTCTGGGATTTGTCATTACCGCTAAAGGCATTCAAGTGGACCCTGATAAAGTCAAGGGCATCTTAGAAATGCGACCACCCCGTAATCTGAGGGAACTCAGGGGACTTCAAGGTCGTCTGGCTTATATCCGGAGATTCATATCCAACCTCTCTGGGAGATGTCAGCCTTTTTCTCGTCTCATGAAGAAAGGTGTATCCTTCATATGGGACGAAGCCTGTCAGCAAGCGTTTAATGATATCAAACGCTACCTCACTAATCCTCCAGTTCTGGTGCCTCCCGTCATAGGAAGACCATTCTTGCTGTATGTTCGAGCGATGGATCATTTCTTGCTGTATGTTCGAGCGATGGATCATTCTCTGGGAGCTCTCTTGGCACAGAAGAACAATGAGGGTCATGAACAGGCTATCTACTATTTAAGCAGGATGATGGTCGGAGCTGAACACCGGTACAATCCAGTAGAAAAAGAATGCTTGGCTCTGATATTCGCTATTCAGAAAATACGACACTATGTCACAGGCCAAACTATTCATATCATCTCCAGGATCAATCCTCTTCGGGTACTGATGAACAAGCCAAGTGTTCTTAATTCCTGACTCGTGACTTGGGCGATGTTATTAACACCATATGACATGGTGTATGTCCCTCAGAAGTCCATCAAAGGCCAAGCATTGGCTGATTTCCTAGCTGCTCACCCAATTTCGGAGACCTCCAAACTATACGAGGACATTCCCGACGAAGTTGCAGAATGTAATTCCGCAATGGAAAGTGATACATGGCAACTATTCTTCGATGGTGCCTCCAGGACTGGACCAAGGGGAAACGTGGTTTCAGGAGTAGGAATTATCCTAGTCACTCCCGATAAACTCGTCATCTATCGAGCATATTCTCTTAGCGAGCCCTGTTCTAATAATGTGGCGGAGTATAACGCTCTACTAATCGGGCTCCAAGTCGCTAAAGAATTGGACGTCGAATCTCTGGAAGCTTTTGGTGATTCTCTTCTGATCGTCAATCAAGTCAGAGGAATATATGAAGTCCGTAATCCAGATCTTATCCCCTATCACCGAGCAACGGTCGAGATAGCCATGACATTCAAAGGATTCTTCCTAGAGCATGTACCTCGATCTCAAAATCTGGAAGCTGATGCCCTAGCCAGTCTAGCTGCAGATTTAGCTATTCCTATAAGAAGGCAGAATTCGGTGATCCTTCTTAACAGAGATTTATTCTGTGTAAAAAATAACTTTCACATAGAACACAACTATGCTGTGAACACAAATCCTCCCAAGAGAGACTGGAGAAGTCCCTTTATAGATTTCGTGGCATACAAAATCTTACCGGAGGACCCTAAAGAAGCAGTATCCGTCAAAAGACGATCATTACGCTTCTATTATGATGCTTCTTCACAATGTCTATATCGTCGGACTTACGACGGACTGTTATTACGATGTCTCTCTAGTGATGAAGCACAGCGGATTATCCGTGAAGCTCACGACAGCGTATGCGGAGCACATTAACCCGGTCCTAAGCTACAAGATCGTATCAGGAGGATGGGCTATTACTGGCCTACTATGATCACGGATGCAATAAAATATGCAAGACAATGCAAAGCCTGTCAGGTTCATGCAGACTTTATACATTAACCTTCTGAACACTTACATCCTATGGTTGTATCCTGGCCTTTCGAAGCATGGGATATGGATATCATTGGTCCTATTCACTCGTCTTCTTCCAGAGGTCACCGGTTCATACTGGCCATCACGGATTATTTCTCCAAATGGGCAGAGGCGATCCCCCTTGCTGAGGTGAAGACATCTAACGTGATCAGCTTCATCAAGCATCATGTCATTTATCGCTTTGGAATACCCCGAAGGATAATTCATGACAATGGGCCTCAATTCATCAGCCAAGCGTTTCACCAATTTTGCGATAAAAATCGGATACAAAATATGGCCTCTACGGCATATAATCCTGCTGCTAATGGTTTGGCGAAAGCTTTCAACAAAACCATCATCAAACTCTTGAAAAAGTTCATCTTTTCGAACAAAAGAGATTGGAATGAGAAGCTAGGAGAATGTCTCTGGGCATACCGCACAACGGTACGAGCACCGACAGGTTGTACCCCATTCTCATTAGTTTACAGGAGTGAAGCAGTTCTCTCCATCGAAATCCAAATTTTGTCACTCAGGATAGCAGTGGCTAATGAGTTGACTCAAGAAAAGAATGACCTATTAAGGCTTCAAGAGCTAGAAGGATTAGACGAGAAACACCTTCAGGCTCAACAGCGCATCGTGCTCTGCCAGGCACGCATTTCTAGAGCTTTTAATCAAAAAGTAAAGGAAAGAGTGTTCAAAGTTGGCGAGCTAGTTCTAGCTGTGAGAAGGCCAATGATTATTACTCACAAGAGTAAGGGTAAATTCTAACCCAAATGGGAAGGCCTTTATGTGATCGAGACGACATTCTCAAACGGCGCTTACAGATTAGCTAAGCCTAATGGAGACTTATTAATGGCTCCTATCAACGGCAAATTCCTAAAGAGGTACTACGTTTAAATCTTATTTGCTCAAATGGAGTATGGTGAAGATCTCATTCTGACAATACTACTTCTAAAACAAATCTTAGTTGGATCATATTCTATCATGTCCATATAACCTCTGAATAGATATGTTTAACTAACTTGGAACTTCAAGACCTATCACGTCCATATTACCATTGATAGTGTTTTGTGTACAAATTTTAGTTGGAACATATTCTATCATGTCCATATAACCTCTGAATAGATATGACCAGCTAGAGCTTACCGAAGGTATATCACGTCCATATTACCTCTGATATCACTTTCACCTAGCCTGTCATTTATATACCAAAATGATGGGTCCACAAAGTCAGATAAAACCTCTTTACTATTCCTATAAAGAGCAAAATTACAAAGAAAAGCAAAAAAGTACGTCATTTGGGGGGAGCAGTTAAGTCGCGAATCTGCTGCACCAGAGTAACCATTCTCTCATCCCTGGAGTTCAAGACGTCAGTGCGAGCCCGCTCCAACCTTGTCGCCTTATTGTTCAAAGCAGATAGCTCGGACCGAGCATGTACAAAACCGACGTGGATGACACCCACATGTGTCAGGTTGTGTTGAGCGGTCTCCATTCGATTCTTTAGCACATCGCGAGCTGTTGACAAAGAGAGAGCCTTCTCCTCCGCTTGAGCGAGTTCATCTTTCAATCTGCGGATCCTCGCTATCTCTTCCTCATATTCGACTTCGTATCGAGTCAGCTGGGGAATGACATACTCTAATTCGGCACGCTCTTGATCCATCTCCTGCTGTTGTTCCTGGACGGATTTGTTCAGAGATTCTATTTGCCCAGCAAGTTCTGCAGTTAAGGAGTCATACCTAGCTTGAACGAGACCGTCAATGTTGCCTCGAGATAGCTGCAAATAATCGTTAATGGGTTATTCCAAACCATTAACTATCTGCTCCAACACATCAGCCCTTCCAGCGTCGTCGAAATCTCTGATCGACACTATCGCGAACTGGGAGGACCTCCTCAGAGCCTCGAAGCCTAGATTCTTCTCCAGCACTATTGATATTAGCGTTTTCAAAGTGGTGTAGAAGATACTAGTATACTGCTCAGTCAGCATGGCGAGATCCGAATGGACACTGGAAGTGGCTGCAATATTGGCGAATCTTCCTCCAGGAATGACTGCAGACGATGTTGCCACAGTCGTCGCCTCAACAAATTGTGCGACAAAAGAAGATGCGCCAACAACGGACGAAGTGACCGCCGAACTCAAAGGAGGCATTGTCGTAATGACAGGCTCATCCTCCTTCCGAGATATCAGAACCATTTCGGGCGAGCCAGCACCCAAAAATATTTCATCTTCGAAGTCGGGCACCTCCATGTCATCGGCAGGAGCTGAAACAGAGCCAAAAGGCGCATCAACACTGCCCTCCCCGTGGATGTCTTCCCCTGAAAAGAAGACAAGAGAAAGTTAATATCAACATGATGTTAATTTTTCTAAAAGAGGCGTAAAGACGACATTTACCCATGGCCAATGGTATATATGTCGCGTCTGTAGCCGGTACAGCTAAATCATTTCTTAATGATGCTAAGCGAGCTGTCATACCTGGAGAGGAGGGTGCACCAAATGACGACTGAGGATATTCATCCAAGTCTTCACCCAGATCCAATCGTGGTTCATCAGGTGGAATCTCGCTGGGTATACTTACAGACACGACATGGGTTTCTCCCGTTGCTGATCTGGATAAAGATATCCTTATTTGGCTCGGCCTCGAAGGCGATCTCGTACCACTACCTGAAGCGGTAGCAGCGATAGCAGCCTCAAGCAGGGATTCTCCGGCACTGCCAGCCGAAATTATAGAGGTTCCCTCTCTAAAAAGCGAGGAACCTCTAATCAAAGGATCGTCCCCAACAGGGGAAACAGCAGGTTCACTTCTAGGAACCTCAGGCTGGGAAGTCCTGACAGGACGACCAACCATCTTCTTCTTCTTCTTGCGAGGGGAAGTCTCATTCATAACAGGAGCCCTTCGCTTACCAGAGATAACCAGAGGCCCTGCAGGCGGAGGTATTTTACCTCTCGGTATTTTCAACAAAGGCTCATCAGGATTGACAGAGTCTTCACCCTCGTCAGAGGAGATTGATGGGACATAATCTCTTTTTGTGGACTTAGAAGAGGGCACCCTAAAACTTCCACGTATATTAAAATCGCGATGGAAAGTATTTACGGCCACGTAAAACTGGGCGTACGAATGGAGGATGCGCAACTCCATAGAGAGAAGTTGCAGGTATGGTGAAGGCCGCTCCAGTATAACCTATTATGAAGTACCGCCATCCTCTCGCTCCATCAATAAGTCCACCCCTGGACTTGAAGCTGGTGATGGCATTTCCCACGTGCAGCTGGTCATACCCAAACTGCCTGGCGAACCGACTAGGCAGATAGGGCTCCAAGAAGCAATGGTCTTCACTTCTGTACAATAAATGGGAAGGTCTAATGCAGACCAACCAATAAAAAGCTTCAGGAGAGAGAACGATCTTTCCTTCACCCGAATCCTGAAGTCTCGTCCCCTGTTGATTGAGATGTACAGAGGGGACGGTGCAGAAGAGCTTCCAGCTGTGAGCAAAATTTAGTGCCCACCGACAGTCTAAAACTGTGGTCACATTCCAGGTGGAATTCTTGTAATTCAACAAGAAATTACCCCCCGAACTACTACCAGAACCAGGAGACATCACCTTGGGGTTTTGGAGAATTAACCATCCCATCAAATACAGGAACGGTAATTCTACCCTGGGAAAGCTGTCACGTCGTGTTTCATCGGCAAGCAGCCCATCAGTAATGGCCCTCAGGCCAGCTTGTATACAGCATACCATGGCAGGGAGTAAGCCCAGTCTTGCCCCGAACACCAGACGCACTACAGGCCATAAGGTGTTGCGGTGGATGCGATCCGAAGACGCAATGTCAGGTACTACCAGACGGCGTAGCCACACAGAGAGGAAGCCAGCCAGTTGAGCTTCCCTTGAGAGAGGCCGACGGCAATGCCTCAAATAACTGTAGGCCTTAGTGCCTGTAGGATATTTCCCTATCCCTTCGTCGAGAATTTGATCTGAAGCCCCGGCGTCTTCAATAAGGTCATCGACTACTTGAGCACTAAGCACGCTCAGAAAGCTCAGAGGATGATCCTTGCTATCCACGACCTTGTCTGGCTTAGCAGCCCTGGCCCGGTGAAAGAAGTGGTAGGACGCCCATTTATTGGTATGACCCAGATCAGAGGGCTCATTATAAAAGGCGGTGCAAGCAAGGTAGTGGCACATCAGCTCCTGGTATACTGCCACCACCCGAGGGTCTGTATCCCCTAGCTCCCGGTTTATGGGAACATACTCTTCATAAGGAGTATCCCACATTGGCAGTCTTGAAATCTCTGCCATTTCGTGAAGGGCCAATCCCAACTCCCCCAGTGGAGTGGCAAAAGTCCCGATGAGCGAGGTATATCGCTCCATAAAAGTCAGAAACAGGTTGGGGTTGAGAGGTAACCCGACACTGGTAGCACTCATAGCCGTGTACAGACCAATGCTCTCCAGCTCAGTCTGAAAATGCTTCAGGGCCCAGTCAGCTAAACGAGCCCATCGAAGATTTGTAGGGGTAACCCACTCATTGGTCCGAGGATTAACCTTGGGGTATACTCCTCCATGCCCCATGAAGTCATTGCAGAAAGTCGGTAATTGGACTGGTTAGAGCAGTGAAGTGTCTTCACTCGGGACACTGCCCGGATACAATCCCCTGAACGACATTATAGAGCCGGAAGGGCAACTGACAAATGACCCTTGGTCGGATCCTTTCTGGTAAAATATCTTCCCCGGCTGGCCGTAAAGATTGGGAGTCAGGGTCCACGACATCCTCCTGGGATGGGTAGCATGGAAGAATGCCGAGATAGGGTAGTTCTCAACATCTTGGGCAGATACAAGACCAAGCCCCCGGCAGAAAAAACCTAGAGTTCTTTCTTGGGCTTCGTCTGGGATTATTTGTCAATCATGTCCCCAAAGAGAAAAGCCGGTTTTATATATTGTGCCCCGTCTATATGCGTCAGGGGCTCCCGTTGATCATGCTCAATAGCATTCGTTCCCCTTGGGACGATATCAGATTTTCCCTTCCTTCAGGATACTGGGGTCCGGAGATAAGAAATGTCACGTGGGACAAATCCTCCAGGTAATTGGAGTTCAGCATTCCAGCAGCAGAACCCATCACCTCAGCCAAAGGAGATATCTGCAAGTTAACTACAAAGTGTAAGAAAAATAAGTCAGTTTCCCTACTAAACGTTACAGTCTTGCAGTTTATGCCGAAGATCAACAGTCTGTGCTTTTACTCCAAGACTGTGAAAACTTGATTTTTTTTTACGCTGGAATCTTATTCCAAGGCGTAAAATCCAAGATTGGCAGTATACACAAAAAAATCTGACAGTCGGTATTTTACGCCAGACTGCCAAAGTTTGAGTTATTACGCCGGAATTTTCATCCAGAACGTAACACTCAAAGTTTGTGGTATACGCCAATATTTGACAGTCAAAGCTTTTACGCCAGACTGCAAAAATATAGAGTTTTTACGCTGACACATTAGAAATGTGGGCGTAAAAGATGAAACATCTCTGTGCATCATCTTCCTCGAAGAGGCTATCAGCACAGAAGACGACCTAGTACGTTCACGTACAATGTGTGCGAAGGGTTTTCTTCGTTCTTATCGTCCCAAAAGCTTTACCTATAATGTCCGGCGCACAGCTCGTCGGCGGGACACTTCGTTCAGAATGAGGATCGCCTTGCCCGACGAAAGTCGCTCTTGCTTGGGCAGAGGAGCGAGAAGAGGAAGCAGCCTTCTTTCCCTTAGAGGAGATTGGTTTTGGTGCCATTGCTAAAAACTCAGAAAGCTCAGAAAGGAAACGAAGGAGAGAACTAAGGAGACGAAAGCTTTCTTTTGCAAAAGACAGGTGAAGAGTCTTCTCTCTGAGAGCCTTGGGATATATATAGAGTTCAGATGGACTCCTCGAATCCCTAACCAAATTCGATATTTAATATTCGATTATGATTGGGGACTACGTCAGCCTATTACTCAGGGAAGGCGGACAGTCAGCGAATTCAAAAAGTTTTCGTGCAAAGCAGATTCGTGATTTTACGCCAAGGAGCTTTTTACGCTCGGAAGCTACAAATCTACGGTTTTACGCTCGGAAGCTATAAGTCTATGGTTTTACGCCCGGATGCTTATACGCTCGATAGCTTTTATGCTCGAGAGGCTACAAACCTATGACTTCACGATCAGAGGCTACAAATCTATGATTTTACGCTCAGTAGCTTTTACGCTCAGAGGCAACAAATCCGCAACTTCGCGCTCGGAAGATTTTCTTTTCAGAGGCTACAAATCTAAAGTTTCTACGCCCGGATGCTCTTATGCTCAGCAGCTTTTACGCTTTAGAGGCTACGAACTTATGATTTTATGCTCATCCACATTTACAGATCTATGACTTTCCGCATATCTGAAAATACGCAGGCCAGAGTATGCGTATATATATATGAACAAATCTCAAGACGGTCAATTGCAAGGGTTCACGCAGGAGATGCTCCTTCTTGATCTCAAAATATCCCAAGTACCCAAAGCATACAGAGTTCAACATTGAAAATGACTCTTCTTCTTGGGTCGATTGGAAGTTCATCCAGAATTCAGTCTGAATATTTTATCTATAGTTCAAGATGGCAACTCAGTTTTGACAGCCGTTTCTCGCCCTATTTTAAGGAATTTTTGGGAAATCATTCTTGAAGATGATGGTCTGAACAAAAATTCTTCTTATCAGGAGTGACTGTTCAGAATTCTATGCAGTTCCCCATTCCAAATAGCAGGACAGTTCAAATATTCGACTTAAATGCTAAGCAGCTTTCTGCGCATCTTCAGTTATGCGTAAAAGACAGGACGGGACCAACTACTCTTTCTATTAGAGTCGGCGTAAAGTTATCCAGACGTGTCGAAGCTACACATATTCAAACTTCATCACAGCAAAATATATGGCAAATCATCAGATACGCAGAAGAAGACAATTTTATTAAATCATGATTACATATGAGGGAAATCCAGTCTACAAAGGGTTTTTCTTCTTCTTCATGATTACATATGAGGGAAATCTCGTCTACAAAGGGTTTCCTAATTTCTATTTAAAGATCACCCCCAGAATCTGTTCTGCCAGGTTCTCGTATTGGTGGAGATCTTCTTCCGTCTTCTTCAGCAGTTAGTCAGTTTCCGCGGCCGATTAACAAAAAAATGATTAATGGCGGGAGGATACAAAACTGGGTCTATATAAATTATTCAAGAGCCCATCCTCCATACGCCATGACAGATTGAGTTGAGGTTTTAGACCCAACACAATACTCGAGAACAGAGCTAGTTTTTCTGCTCTCGTCCACGAACGACAGAAGAAAATACAGCTTGCAAGCTGTGTGGTCTAATGTGACCATTCCTCTCTCCTGGACGAATTGCCATATAAAGTTGCTGATTATCCCGAGCAAAGGAAGCTATGATATCCTTCCATGATCCATCATTGCAGAGGACATTTGCTCAAAGATGCCTTCTTTTTTGGCTCCTTACATGCTGGAATAACATGATCTTCTTCTTCCTCAAGTCGACCCGACGAACTCCGGCAATCATCTCTGTATGGTGAAGGAAATGTAGGAAGAACAGGTTAACTCCTCAGCCTTTATATAGGCAAAAGAGAACACACCGAATCCCAACAAATCTCCAAGAATCTGCCAAGAAATCAGCCTCGGGGAACGAGTCAGACTTGACCGTTTTATGCTTCATTCAAAGTATTTCAATTTACGAGAAATTTGACAACTTTGAAGGGGATCTTGTAGAAGCATGAAAAATACGCTGCTGAGTTATACGCAGTGTTTCAGTGCTGTGCAGCGTAAAATATAACTTCAGAGCCATCGGCGTACAACAGAGCTTTTTTGCTAAGTACAGCGTAAAATATAAGCTCAAGGACTATCCGCGTAATGCAGTATTTCCAGGCTGCTTCAGCGTAAAAAGGGTGTTATACCGCCTTTATGGCGTAAAAATCATCCGCTTTTAATGCAGCATGGAAGTGTACGAGGAACGCTTCGTATTCCTAAAATGAACTGGTCAAATCATGCAGTGAACCTGATGTCTGACTCCTGACAAAGAGTACTGCACGACTATCCAGACGACGGCTGTAATGATGGTGCGGCACAGCGACCCAAACCGTCGTTTAGTGACATTTTCCTGATACAAAGTGCTTTTACGCATACAAGAAAATACGCTGCCTAGTTTTACACAGGCAGATGTGAGCTTTTTACGCTCCGCAGAAGACAAGCAGACTGCCACGTCAAAAGATGCTCTTCGTACAGAGCTCGAGGCACGTCTCTGCATTTAATGCTCAGAATGGTGGCAGATCTTTGAGACACGTCTCTGCATTTAATGCTCAGAATGGTGGCAGATCTTCGAGACACGTCTCTGCATTTAATGCTCAGAGTGGTGGCAGATCTTCGAGACACACCTCTGCATTTAATGTGCAGGATGGGGGCAGATCTCTGCATTTAATGCAAGAGTTTTGATTATATCTCCAAAGACTAGGCAAGCCATAATTTTGCCTAATACGTCCACATCATCACTTTTTCATATTACGCCATCAGGCTATTTTCAGCTATGGGAGCACGCTGTACGCTATCTCCTCGGAATACGCCACCAGGCTATTTTCAGCTATGAGGAGCACGTTGTACGCTATCTCCTTGAAATACGCCAACTCAGGCTACATTTGCACTGGTGCGTATTAAGGCTATTTGGTCCAGAATTTGCTCAAGACCTCAGTCAAGGAAGGAGGATCAGCTATCCTCTATGCCTAACTGGCCTCTACGCCAGTTTGATAACTATTTGGCTTCTACGCCATGGTGACAGTTATTGGCTTCTACGCCAACCTTTTCTACGCGACGGACAACTACCTACGTGACTTGCATGCCGTGATCTTCGCAGCAGTTATACGCATTATCTCTTAATGGGACAAGCGTCACACGCAGAATCAGAAGATCATTTATACGTGGGTAGAGGTTATTGTAACCGTCGCGTAAAAAGTGCCATACTCTCCACTACTGTCATCACCCTGATTTTTCAGAATATTTTTTTTAAAACATTTTCTCATAATTTTCTGTAATTTTTGGAATTTAAAACTAAGGTATTTTATGATTAAGGGATTTTTAAATGATGTTAATTAATATTAAAATATTATGAAAATAATATTTTCTGGTGTAAAATGGAAAACTGGACATAGAAAAATTTTCTGTGAATTTATTGGACTCCGGAAGCATTTTTAAAGCCCTAAAAACTAATTTATAATTAAACCCTGAAATAAACCCGGTTCAATTGAACCAAACTAACCCAAACCAACCCAGACCCGGTTCAACTGAACCGAACCCAACCTTAGCGGGTCGGGTCAGATCTAAACCCGACCCGAAACCCGACTACCCGAAATCGCGCCTAAACTCAATGGACCCGGGTCTAACCCGCTACCCGCTGACCCGACCCAACCCAAACCCGTTAACCCTAACCGAAACCCTATCCTAAAACTATCCGGAATCACTGTTCCGACCCGGCGGCTACCCCTATAAATATTTCCCTCGGCCCGCCGGAACCCTAATCCCCTCGTCTTCGAACCACCCCACAGCCGCTCCGACCACCCTAGCCACCTTCTCCTTCGTCCCCGACGTCTCCCGCTTCCTCGTCCTCGAGCATGACCCCACGACCTCGCCTTCCCTCCTCCTTCCTCCGCCACGTCTCCCCGTTCTCCGCCCTGAGTCCCCGCCGTCTCCTACCACCCGCACCACCACACGACTCCGCCGCTCCCCTCCATCGAAACCCTCGACCTTCCTCCTAAGTCATCTTCCCCGATAACCACGACCTCCTTCCCCACCTCCACCACCTGTCCAGCCCCTACCCGAGCAGCCACCGGCGCCATACAGTTCGCCTCCGCCGCCTCCGACAGAGCCTCAGCCAAGCCGCCTCCGCCTCCCTCATCTCCGGCCAGCTTCGACAAACTCCAGCCGAAACCCTAAACCACAGCCCGGACACGGCACAGCCCCGTGTCGGTGTGTCAAGATGACCCACGGACACGAAGAATCATCGTTCTACGGAGCCCTGTTCAGGTAACCCGTTCTCTCTCCTCGTTGTTCCATTTTTCGTTCCGTCAGTTGTGACGCGTAGACTGTATAACCCTCTCGATGCCCGTGCAACCCGCTCGGTGCGTCGCATCCTGTGGCGATCGCGAACCGCGATCCAAAAACAGGAAAATCAATACCCCATTTCACCCCGAAACTGAGTGTGTCCCGCCAAATGGGACGACTTGGTCGTGCGTGGTCTTCGCCGAAAGGTGCGCGCCGTTGATACAGACGTGTGGGATTTCGCAAAAGTTGATTTGGATGTGCGTGCACACCGGAATCAACGATTATCCGCCGACAACGCCCAATATCCGCCTGTTCTGGAACACGTCGTAACTTTGTGTACAGACGTCGGATCGAAATAAAACTTATGCCATCGGACTCGTAGCAATACGCTGGTCCTGTGACCCAAGTTTGGTTCGATTCTGAGAACGTTGACAAAATCACGTATCGTAGGCCCCGCGGCTCCACTTGACGGGCGATTTTGTGATCGGCTCATCGAAATCCAATTCTGGATGTTCCGTTGGGTTTGTATCATCGTTCCTGACTTGTTGACACTAAGTTTGACAAATTTGGAGACCTTTGACCCTGATACGTTTTTCGGTGCAAAGCGGCCCACATGTGGACCCCGCTTTGACCCGAAACTGTCATTTTTTGCCCCTGTGTCCAAATTGGACTTAAGGATAGGCGTTTCTAGCTATTTGATATTTTCTGAGACTGTTGGTGATGTTTATTATAGCTTTTGAAGGAGTACCTGTAAAACCCTCTTCCTAGAAAATCGTATAAACCCTGTTATTTATTAATTATTAATTAAATTGTAGTAATTAGGGGCTAAATAGGAGAAATAGATTTTTAATAATTTTTATTTTAGGTGTTCGGGCACTTAGAGGACTTGTGGGACCATCAGGAATTTTTAGGAATTTATTCCATGTAGGAGACCCCTTGAGCTGTTGCTAGCCTAACGATGTGCAATACCCTAATCTATAAATTTTCTTATGAGTATATATATATATATATATATGTATATAAATATATATATATATATATATATATATATATATATATATATATATATATATATATATATATATATATATATATATATATATATTATAAAGAAAGAAAGGAAAAGAAAAGAAAAGAAAATAAGAATTTATTATTAACTAATAATAATATAATAATGATAATAACAATGATAACAATGCTATCCCTCCTTATTAGTTGTTGTGGCCGCTTGCAACATTCAGCAAACTTGCTGAAGAGAAGCCCGCCCCTTTAGCAACTTAACCCTTCAGCCTATTCAGCGGCTTCACCAGCGGAACCCGTCCGCTATTACCCCCTCTCTCTCTTATAATATATAATATATATATAATAAGCTCTCTAAAATCCTAACCTAAACTCCAGACTTCCTCTTCCCATCTAAGAGCCGTCACCGCAGCCAGAGAAGCCCCGCCAAGCCATCCAACCATCCCGTCGACGCCGACCTCGCGAACTGCAGTTTCCCACTCGAGGCACCTTCGCTCCGGCGTGATTTTCCGTCGACTCGCTCGACCAAACGCCGTTCCGTTTTTATAGGTATGATCATCCCTTAACCCTCTCCAATAATTGTTTTATAGCCAACCTCGGAAAACGTGTGCCCCTAGGTGCAAAACAGCGCCCAAGTTGGCCGGACTTACCCAATTCTGAAATCGCAGAAACTTGCGATGACCACCCATATTGTCGAGTTCGTATCTCCCACCACAGAGATCCGAATTCGATGATTCTTTTTGATACCTGTAGATTACATGACCTAGTTTATTTTCTGTATAATAACCCTGTGCTATTAGTTGCTGTGGACAATTATATTCGTCACAAAACTGCGCGCACCCACTTTTTTCGGTTTTCCAAAAGTTGGAGATCGGAGCGCGCCCCGCCAAACGGGACCGCCCCGCCGTGTGCCAAGTGTACCAAATGGTGCACGCAGCATAACGGGACACGTGAAAATTCGTGGGGACTGATTCGGACGCGTGTGCGCGCCGAAATCAGACCGTATCCGCGGATACACACCGTGTCGCAATTTTTGTGGAACTCGCACGTATTTTGTGCACGCTTGTCAGATTGCGACAAAACTTGCGCCACAGGACTCGTGGTAACGCGCTGGTCCTGTGACCCAATTTTTACGCATTTCTGAGACGGTTGACCAGATCGCCAATTGGCGTGCCCCACAGTTGACTTTTTGGACCAAATAGTGTTCGGCTCATCGGAATCCATATTTGGACATACCGTTGGGTTCGTATTGACATTTAGAGTTGTTTGACCCATAGTTTGTCCCATTTAGAGACTGTTACCCTCAGCACATTTTTCGGTGCAAAGTGGGCCACACGTGGACCCCACTTTTGCCCGAAATTATCGTTTTGCCCCTGTGTCCGAATTGGACGAAAGGGATGTACTTTTTAGCTATTTTGCTCATTCCGAAAACGTTGGTGATGTTTATTTCAGCATCCGGAGACGTTTGTTCGGAGTCCTTAGTTCCAGGTTCAGTGTCCTTGATATTTGGGCGCGTACACTTTACAGATTTCTTGCCAGGCAAGTATACCTTGCCATTGTACTGTTTTATATTCCATATGAGGCATGCATGTTTATTTTCTTTTTATTTAATTCATTTATTTTAACTGCTATATAAACTGCGCGTCCAAGGAAACTTGGGTGCAACGACGGTGTCGTCGTACTATGTTTTTATTTATGTATATGCATTGGACCTACTTTATGAGACTACCCCATCTTCATGAGGCATTTATTTTTCATTGGCCATGACACTATTCTTACACGAGTGTGAGTCACATGTAGGACACGGACTTGCGTACTCGGCTGGCCACTGGTACGTATAGGTCGTGCGACGGATAGGGATAACTGCCAATAGAAACTTTGCATGCTAGTAGACCTGGCGGTTATTAGAGGGTTATCGTGTCATGGACATGACATGCTTAGAGCATTGGATGGGGAGAACAACAAGTACCGCATTTGAGCTCCTTTGCACTTTTATCTATTGTGCGTCCGGATTCTCCGCCGGAGATACGGGTGGTGATGACCACTATATATTATATTATTATCAGGCGGGCCTCCGGCGTTCGAAAGTCGTCGTGCCTTTGTAGGCCCCTGGATCTCCAATAGAGAACCATGCCAAATCCCAGGTTTTCAGCCAGATAGCTCACTTGTGGGAAAAGGTGTTCTTAACTGCATTCACTTAGACGGTTAGGCGACCCAATGGATGTTTACTTTCAGTACTTTATTGGCATGTGTTTTTTGTATCTTGTTACGTCCCTCTGAGGACCTGGTCCCTTCCAGATATAGGTGAGCAGGAGTACCCGCAGGAGTATGGACCTGGACCTGACGCTACCTATCAGTCTGAGACGATCTTATCTTCTGATTATATGTGATTCATTGCAGCTGTTTAGAGATTCTAGTTGCTATTCTTTTCTAGACATTTATTCTTATATTAGAGTTATTCTCTTCTCTCTTTAGTAGTTTATTATAGTCGATTGGTAGTGGATTTGTTTCCACCCGACTATCACACTTTGAGATTACTATTTGAGACTGCTTCTTTGATATTCATTTATTGATTTCCATTATTCTATTATTTGTGCTGTGGATGAGATATAGAACTGCGTGTGACTTGTTGTGACATATATTACCACTGTGGATTGGATATTCATGTACAACGTACGTGTGTATATAGTTTCCATATATTGGAGTTCGTATACATACGGCTGGCGTGTTACGTATTCCTAGTCCTACGTATTTTGGGACTGGGGCGTGACATATTTTTGTGGTGGCCCATGCAGGTCAAGAATATATTGTCTCGGTTACGTAACTGTACCGAACAAGCCTGCGTATAGGAATAGAGAATAAGGATCTCATCCACGCTTGATTGAAATTTATCCTTCCTATTTAATACTTGCATCCTGTTTGATTCCTGTACTTTTTCTAATCGTTTCGTACATCAACTGCAGAGAGATGGATATGCAGAATGGATGTACTGCCGCCGATGGCGACGCAACTTCTGGAGTCAATGGTCAGACTCAAGGAGGGACCCCAACGATTCCTAGGCTTCCGGGGCCAGATGGACAGACTCACACCCCAGTTCCATCTGATCTTCCCGCTTCACCTATTAGGAACCCTCCACCTGCCCCAGTACCGCAAGATGGCCAAGCGCAGATGTTCCAATTCTTTCAGATGATGATACAGGAACAGAGGCAGCAGGCAGCCGAGCAGAGACAGCAGGCAGTCGAGCAGAGACAAGAATTTTTGGCAGCACTGGAGAGGATGGCTGCACATGCTACTGTACCAGCCCAAGCACTAGCTCTAGTACCTCGAGCTAGGGTTGGATCAGTAAAAGATTTTGTTCAGATGGGTGCAAGGCAGTACAAGGGCACTGAGAGCCCGGAGGAGACTACCAACTGGATCACTCACACGCAGAAGCTACTGGAGGCATCGCAGTTACCCACGGACCTATGGATGACGGGTGTACGGACGCTTCTAGATGGTAATGCTCATCACTGGTGGGAATCCATGGAGCGCCAGTTGGGTACTTACCAGACTTGGGAGCAGTTCTTGGAGTGCTTTGAGGGAAAGTACTTTCCGGACACTGTCAGGGACACCTTGTATGATCAGTTTCTTCACTTAAAGCAGGGGAACCGAACCGTGGACGAGTATGATGCCGAGTTTAGTCGACTCAGCAAATATGGCGCTGCATTGATACCAAATGACTTGGCTAAGGCTAAGAGATTTCATCGAGGACTGAACCAGGAGCTACAATATTATACAAGCTCGCAGTCCCGAGTCTCTTACGCTGAACTACTGACAGAGGCCAGATTTCAGGAAACCATTAGCAGAGGAAATGGAGGTCAGCTGCGGACACAACAAGGATCAGCAAGGATACAGCAGGGACCAGCCAGGACACAACAGGGAGGACCTATCAGACGTCCCTTGGCACAGCAGCATCAGCAACACAGAGCCGGACCGTACCAGATTTCAGAGAAGCCCTACTGCAATTATTGTGGGAGGAACGAACATATATCGAGAGATTATCGGACTCGCTTGGGTCAGTGTATGAGATGTGGCTCCGGGCAGCACATGGTGAGAGACTGCCCAATGCAGACATCGACACTTCCACCACCAGTTCAGAGATTAGCGCTTCCAGCACCGAAGCCAACCCAGCAGATGAATGGACCGGGAGCACCTCGACCCCCAGCAGCAGGAGGATTTCAGAGAGGACCACCACTACCTACTCAGGTGGAGCAGTATATGAGGACTGGACATGGACAGCCACAGAGGAACGGGCGAGCTTTCGCATTGGAGGTAGATGACCTGGATCATGAGGTGGATGTTATAGCAGGTATTACCCTTGCTTTTACTTTTCCTGCTGTGACATTATTTGATACGGGAGCCACCCACTCATTTATATCATCTAGTTTTATTGCCAAACACAACATTGCTTCTACACCATTATCTAGTTGTGTTAGAATTCTTACCGGAGGAGGAGTAGTACCAGTTAGTAGAGTTTATAGATCGGGCCTTATAGTGATACGTGGCAGAGAGATGAATGCCCAACTCTTAGTCCTTCCTATGCCATCTTTTGATATTGTGCTTGGAATGGACTGGCTGAGCAAGAACCACGCTTTCTTCGATTGCTTTGGAGGAAGCATTCTTATTAAGGTACCAGGCCAGCCTGAACTTGAGTTTGCCCGAGGATCCACAGAAATTCTTGATGGTATGCAACTCGCAATGGACGATGTTGTCTATCACCCTATTATTTTAGAATTTCTAGACGTCTTTTCAGAGGATTTGCCAGGACTACCCCCAGACAGAGACGTAGAGTTTTCAATTGAACTAGCACCCGGAGCAGCACCTATAGCATCGCATGTTTACCGACTGGCGAAGAAGGAGATGGACGAGCTGAAGGCACAGTTAAAAGAGCTAGAGGAGAAAGGTTTCATCCGACCGAGTGCATCACCCTGGGGAGCACCAGTGTTGTTTGTACCCAAGAAGGATGGGTCAGTGCGTATGTGCATTGACTACAGAGCCTTGAATGCAGTAACAGTGAAGAACAAATATCCATTGCCACGCATTGATGACCTGTTTGATCAACTCAGTGGAGCTAAGGTATTCTCGAAGATAGATTTGAGATCGGGATATCACCAAGTGAAGGTACGGAAGCAGGACATTCCGAAGACCGCATTCAGAACAAGATATGGGCACTACGAGTTTTTGGTCATGCCATTTGGATTGACCAATGCTCCAGCGATCTTCATGGACTTGATGAATCGAGTCTTCCACCAGTACTTGGACCAGTTCGTGGTCGTCTTCATAGATGATATACTTGTCTATTCGAAGAGCCACGAGAAGCACGAGGAGCACCTGCGGATTGTTCTAGAGACTTTGAGGAGAGAGCAGTTATATGCTAAACTCAGCAAATGTGAGTTCTTCTTGGACAGAGTTTCATTTCTTGGACATGTTGTTAGTGGAGATGGTATTTCTGTTGATCCAGAGAAGATCTCAGCAGTTGAGACATGGCCTGTTCCTAAATCAGCAGCAGAGGTGAGGAGTTTCCTTGGACTTGCGGGATATTACCGACGGTTCGTGGAAAACTTCTCAAGGATAGCGGCACCTATGACTCGTCTGACTTGTAAAGATCAAGAATTTATAATGACCGACGAGTGTCAAGCAGCCTTTGAAGAGTTGAAGAAGCGACTGACTACAGCACCAGTATTGACGATTCCGTCAGGATCAGGAGTTTACGTGATCTACAGTGACGCATCAGGGAAAGGCTTGGGATGCGTATTGATGCAGCATGGTAAGGTGATTGCATATGCATCTAGGCAGTTATGAGTACATGAGAAGAATTATCCAACTCATGACTTGGAACTTGCAGCCGTTGTATTTGCTCTGAAGCTATGGAGATATTACTTATATGGGGAACGAGTAGAAATCTATACAGATCACAAAAGCCTCAAGTACGTCTTCACGCAGAAGGAGTTAAATATGAGGCAACGTCGATGGCTCGAGTTGATGAAAGATTTCGAGATAGAGCTACATTATCATCCAGGCAAGGCTAACGTGGTAGCAGACGCGTTAAGCCGGAAGCCAGCAGCTTACTTCTTGACAGCACAGAGGGAACTATTGGAGGACTTGCAAGAACTTGGCATTGAAGTGATACTACCCGGAGCAGATGGGACACTAGCCAACTTACAAGTTCAATCATCATTGGTAGAGAGGATTAAGGCAGCTTTGCCTACAGATGCCAGATTCAGGAGACTAAAGGAAAGGACAGAGGCCGGAGAGCAGACCGGATTGCGCATTCATGAGGATGGGACATTACGATGTGGTGATCGTCTTTATGTTCCAAATGGAGAGATTCGACAGGAGCTGATGGCAGAGGCTCATAGTTCGATCTATTCTATTCATCCTGGAGGCACCAAGATGTATCGTGACTTACGACAGCATTTTTGGTGGCATGGGATGAAGAGAGAGATAGCTCGCTTTGTAGCTAAATGTCTGGTATGTCAACAAGTGAAGGCGGAGCACCAGAGGACAGCAGGATTATTGCAACCACTTCTGATTCCAGAGTGGAAGTGGGAGCACATCACTATGGACTTCGTCACGGGTTTTCCCAGGAGTCCAAGTGGGAGAGATGTAGTGTGGGTAATAGTGGACCGACTCACCAAGTCAGCCCATTTTATACCTTTTAGAGTGGGTCAGTCTACAGAAGCTTTAGCTGACTTATATATGAGACAGATCGTGAGATTGCACGGCATACCAGTCAGTATTGTGTCGGACAGAGATTCGCGCTTCACATCGCACTTTTGGAAGAGCATGCAAGAGAGTCTTGGTACTCGTCTGAAGTTCAGTACATCTTACCACCCGCAGACAGATGGGCAGTCAGAGCGTACTATTCAGACCTTGGAGGACATGTTGAGGGCTTGCATGTTAGACTTTAGAGGATCATGGGAGGACCACCTACATCTTGTAGAGTTTTCTTACAACAATAGCTATCAAGCGAGTATTCAGATGGCTCCGTTTGAAGCATTGTATGGAAGAAAATATAGGTCTCCTGTGTGTTGGAGTAACGTGGGAGAACGTCATATTTTGGGACCCGAGTTGGTGGTCAACACCGTAGAGACAGTCAAGAAGATTCAGGGACACTTGCGAGCAGCGCAAGACAGGCAGAAGCAGTGGGCAGACCTTCATCGTCGTTCCTTGGAGTTCAAAGAGGGCGATCACGTCTTCTTGAGGATATCACCGACCAGAGGCACCATCCGATTCGGAGGGCGCGGCAAGTTGAGTCCAAGGTATATTGGACCATTTGACGTGCTCGAGAGAGTTGGAGAGGTGGCATATCGACTTGCGCTACCACCTTCACTAGAGGGAGTACATGACGTATTTCATGTGTCGCAGCTCAGGCGATATGTGGCAGACAGCAGTCATGTTCTCGACCATTCGGAGATCACCATTGGGCCGAGCTTGTCTTACCAAGAGCAACCCGTGGGAATCCTTGATCGTCGAGAGAAGGTATTGAGGAACCAGTCTATTCCCTTGGTTCGCGTAGCATGGAGGCATGGCGCACCAGGAGAATCAACTTGGGAGCGCGAGGACGACATGCGCAAGCGTTTTCCGAACCTATTCGCAGACCAAGGTATGAATTTACATTGTTAATTTATATCTTATACCATCCTTGCATTCTATCGTGGCTTAATTTTAATTTCGAGGACAAAATTTTTACAAGTTGGGTAGAATATAAAACCCCCTTCCTAGAAAATCGTATAAACCCTGTTATTTATTAATTATTAATTAAATTATAGTAATTAGGGGCTAAATAGGAGAAATAGATTTTTAATAATTTTTATTTTAGGTGTTCGGGCACTTAGAGGACTTGTGGGACCATCAGGAATTTTTAGAAATTTATTCCATGTAGGAGACCCCTTGAGCTGTTGCTAGCCTAACAATGTGCAATACCCTAATCTATAAATTTTCTTATGAGTATATATATATATATATATATGTATATACAAATATATATATATATATATATATATATATATATATATATTTTATAAAGAAAGAAAGGAAAAGAAAAGAAAAGAAAATAAGAATTTATTATTAACTAATAATAATATAATAATGATAATAACAATGATAACAATGCTATCCCTCCTTATTAGTTGCTGTGGCCGCTTGCAACATTCAGCAAACTTGCTGAAGAGAAGCCCGCCCCTTTAGCAACTTAACCCTTCAGCCTATTCAGCGGCTTCACCAGCGGAACCCGTCCGCTATTACCCCCTCTCTCTCTTATAATATATAATATATATATATAATAAGCTCTCTAAAACCCTAACCTAAACTCCAGACTTCCTCTTCCCATCTAAGAGCCGTCACCGCAGCCAGAGAAGCTCCGCCAAGCCATCCAACCATCCCGTCGACGCCGACCTCGCGAACTGCAGTTTCCCACTCGAGGCACCTTCGCTCCGGCGTGATTTTCCGTCGACTCGCTCGACCAAACGCCGTTCCGTTTTTATAGGTATGATCATCCCTTAACCCTCTCCAATAATTGTTTTATAGCCAACCTCGGAAAACGTGTGCCCCTAGGTGCAAAACAGCGCCCAAGTTGGCCGGACTTACCCAATTCTGAAATCGCAGAAACTTGCGATGACCACCCATATTGTCGAGTCCGTATCTCCCACCACAGAGATCCGAATTCGATGATTCTTTTTGATACCTGTAGATTACATGACCTAGTTTATTTTTTGTATAATAACCCTGTGCTATTAGTTGCTGTGGACAATTATATTCGTCACAAAACTGCGCGCACCCACTTTTTCCGGTTTTCCAAAAGTTGGAGATCGGAGCGCGCCCCGCCAAACGGGACCGCCCCGCCGAGTGCCAAGTGTACCGAATGGTGCACGCAGCATAACGGGACACGTGAAAATTCGTGGGGACTGATTCGGACGCGTGTGCGCGCCGGAATCAGACCGTATCCGCGGACACACACCGTATCGCAATTTTTGTGGAACTCGTACGTATTTTGTGCACGCTTGTCAGATTGCGACGAAACTTACGCCACTGGACTCGTGGTAACGCGTTGGTCCTGTGACCCAATTTTTACGCATTTCTGAGACGGTTGACCAGATCGCCAATTGGCGGGTCCCACAGTTGACTTTTTGGACCAAATAGTGTTCGGCTCATCGGAATCCACATTTGGACATACCGTTGGGTTCGTATTGACATTTAGAGTTGTTTGACCCATAGTTTGTCCCATTTAGAGACTATTACCCTCGGCACATTTTTCGGTGCAAAGTGGGCCACACGTGGACCCCACTTTTGCCCGAAATTATCGTTTTGCCCCTGTGTCCAAATTGGACGAAAGGGATGTACTTTTTAGCTATTTTGCTCATTCCGAAAACGTTGGTGATATTTATTTTAGCATTCGGAGACGTTTGTTCGGAGTCCTTAGTTCCAGGTTCAGTGTCCTTGACATTTGGGCGCGTACACTTTACAGATTTCTTGCCAGGCAAGTATACCTTGCCATTGTACTATTTTACATTCCATATGAGGCATGCATGTTTATTTTCTATTTATTTAATTCATTTATTTTAACTGCTATATAAACTGCGCGTCCAAGGAAACTTGGGTGCAACGACGGTGTCGTCGTACTATATTTTTATTTATGTATATGCATTGGACCTACTTTATGAGACTACCCCATCTTCATGAGGCATTTATGTTTCATTGGCCATGACACTATTCTTACACGAGTGTGAGTCACATGTAGGACACGGACTTGCGTACTCGGCTGGCCACTGGTACGTATAGGTCGTGCGACGGATAGGGATAACTGCCAATAGAAACTTTGCATGCTAGTAGACCTGGCGGTTATTAGAGGGTTATCGTGTCATGGACATGACATGCTTAGAGCATTGGGTGGGGAGAACAACAAGTACCGTATTTGAGCTCCTTTGCACTTTTATCTATTGTGCGCCCGGATTCTCCGCCGGAGATACGGGTGGTGATGACCACTATATATTATATTATTATCAGGCGGGCCTCCAGCGTTCGAAAGTCGTTGTGCCTTTGTAGGCCCCTGGATCTCCAATAGAGAACCTTGCCAAATCCTGCAGTTCTTGTTACATATTTCTTTGACTTATTTATACATTGTTGTACATGCTTGACCTAGGACCGTGTGACTTTACTTAGCGTCCGATTAATAGTCGGGTGCCAACACCGTACGCGGAGTTGTGTAACGCCACCTAGACATGGATACCGAGACCCTATACTTCTCGTACTTGCCTTATCAAGTACGTTATACCCAGGACACTTGATACTATTCATGAGATAGAATCTTCCTGAGATAGTCATGGTGATTCTGTATAGGATACAGGTTTCATGACATATTCTTTTCCTTAGATATTATATGACTGGATGCATTAGCTTTGATCCTGCGTGGCATGGACATGAGACGTTGTGGACATGAGACGTATGATTACATTGGGTGGGGAGAGTCGCACAGGCTACAGGTTGACTATATTATGCCGGCGTCTTAGTCTCTCTCCGAGCTAGACAACCACATGATATCACTGCTACCGGCTCCCCGACACAGAGCTTGTGGTGGTCTCAGCCTGAGTTTTAGTGATGCTCTCATATTGTATATCACTTAGCTGGTTATATAGTTTACCCCATATTGTTCATTTATTTCTGCACTGTATTTATTTTGGCTTGTATTATCTGTACCTTGCTATGTCCCCTGAGGACCTGGATCCGGATTATGTCCCCAGGATTAGCAGACGAGATCCACCCAGAGGAATAAAGTACATGAGCATTAGCAGGAGCATTATCAGGAGCAGGCACAGCAGCAGTACCAGATCCAGTAGACGAGTGATCACCGAGGGTATCTTCTGAGTATATACTGTTTCCATACTAAGTATTTGCTGTTATTATCCTTATTCTCGTATCTTGACAGTTGTATCAGACTCATTATCGGGTTATTTTCCGAGTTTATGTTTTATTGAGATTGATCTTGCTTTATGATTCTGATATTGTTGTATTCATATCTGTGGATGAGATTAGTATATTTAGACCCTTATTATTGTACTACAGCTTAAGTGCGCCCTGATGGATCCATTAAATTGGGTTTGTCCATCGGTGTGTGCTGCTGGCCATTGCCACGTGTCTAATCCCTCGATATTTTGGGACTGGGACGTGACATAGTTTTTGTGGTAGCCCATGCGGGTCAATGACTAAATTGCTTCAGTTTCAACTTAGGGACCGAGCAAGCCTGAAATAAGAATAGGATAAGTTTTTAGGATCTCATCCACTTGCTTGAATTATTCTTGATATCTATGTCAAATTCGAATCAATATTTTGACTTGCATCCTGCTTTGATTCCTATGCGCCTCTTATAGTTTATTTTGGTTGCAGAATTATGGATCCACAAGCCGACGAAGAGACTCGTTCAGGAACACCACAAGGTGTTGTGGTTACCCACGAAGATGAAGTGACACCAGTTGGAGAAGGTCAATCAGCTCAAAAACGTAGTCAAGCAAGTCAGCATGCCTCGAGAATCCAGCAAGATGACGTTCCACCATTGACGCAGTTTGCTCCACCGATGCCTACCGTTCCACAAGGGCAGGCTATGGACGAACAACAAATGTTTCGAATATTCTACGCGATGATGCAAGCCCATCAGAAGGTTCATGAAGAAGCTCAGCAAAACCAAGCGGAGAAGTTCATCGACAGATTTAGCTCTGAGCTACGGAAGTTAATCAGCTCCGTTGCAACTACCTTAGACACGGACGTTCTTACTGCAGCACGACCCATAGAGTGCATCATAAGGATAGAGTCCAGCCAGAAGCGGCCACATGCACCAGACCAAGCACAGCAGGAAAGAGTTGCAAAGCGACCCCAGAAGAATCCACCGAGAGCAGCATCCAGAGCCTCATTCCTTCCTACTTGTTACTATTGTGGCAAGGTAGGCCATATTGAGAGCGAGTGCAGACGCAAGTTGGGACTGTGCTTGATTTACGGATCCAGCAAACATTTAGCCAGAAGTTGCACGATGCATCAAGGAGAAGCACCAATGGTTAACCGATAAGCTTTACTAGTACCGAGGCCAACCTGTCCAGCTTTGGGAGCACCGCAAACAGAAGTTGAAGGAGTCATACCACCACCTCCAGGAGGGTATCAGCTGAGGCCACCTTTGATACCCCAGGCACTACTCTTCCAGCAGGCTCAGCAGCAGCAGAGGAATCGACTACAAGGACGTGGACAAGCCCTGGCGATGACCTTGGAGAACGCACAGATTCATGGAGTAGCTAATGCGCATAAGTTTCTATAGCTATCGTTTCTATTGTCACGCCCCAGTCCTAAAATATACGGGACCAGGTCACGTGGCATTGGCCAGCTGACACGACTCCGAAGGATATCCCAATTTAATGGATCCTATAGAAGCGTGCTACGCTGTCCTAAAATACTAACAAGTCTAATATGCTAATATATAGCAGGCAATGTCTAATCTCATCCACATAATACAATATCATAAAGATTGAAATAAATGCTGGTAATTAAAAATACAAGAGTCTGAATATCCATAATACATCTGAAATAGTCTGAATGGGGACAAACCTACTGAAATACAGAAATGGAAATAAAGTGCAGAAAGAAGTAAGATAACTAGACTAGAGTATCAACTAGATAGATATGAAAACTCTAGTCCGATGCAGCTGCGTACTCAGATCATGGGAACTCTCCTGGAAATGCCTCGTAGTCCTCAATCAGGAATCCTGTCTCTACTCCTGCTCCGTAGATGGTAGGGTACAAGTGCTCGTCCGGATCTAGAAGAGAACCAGGTCCTCAGAGGGACGTAACAAGTATACAGAAATGCATGCCATAAAGTATATACTGTGTAAACTCAAGGGTAATCTAACCAGCTAAGTGAAATGCACTTTGAAGACAACCCTGGTACGTATGGGTAGGTAAAAGGTATAAAGCATAGCGTCGAGCCAGAGGCTAAGTACCTGGCATTAGCTGTAAATGGAACGCCAGGAGTATATGCTGACTACATCACCGATCATAATAGCGCGCAGCTAGTAACCTCTGCTGGATGTATCGACAAGCATATATGCCCATAACCGGGAACTTGAGCCCATAATCGGGTAACACATGGCCCATAACCGGGTAACACTGAGGCTCACGGCCCCGCAGTTTACTCTGAAACTACGGCGACCAAATGTCTGTCCCATACGCCTACTAATTGTCTTCTCCGCCCAATGTCAATGTACAAGTCGCAAATACGACGTGGACATCTCATACTATGATGCAAGTCGCTACAGAAATAAACAACTAAGCTAAATGTCGTCACACGTGCTACTCATGCTGATGGCCAGTCGATCATGAAGCACGCGTCCCTATATGAACTCACTCTGTGACATGTTAAGATACGTGTCAAGGCCTGGGAAGTCATATTGATAACTCCTCAACTTTAGGTGGGTCCACTAGACACTAAGTCAGACACAAGTCCTAACGTCAACGCCTTCGTTGACTGCACCCGAGTCTTCTCGGACGCGCACAGTTAATATTAAAACAATAAGATGTGCAACTATATAAACATCTGAATTTAAATAGTAACAATAAGGCAAGGTATACTTGCCTGGAACTCTGGTGTGCACAAGCAATGCTCCGGAACCAGCAATCAAGGTAGCACCGTCTCGGTTGCCTATGAACAGATAACCCAAGATTATAATCCACTATATTGCACTAGCATAACTACTTATGCTAACATAGAGTATGTATACATACACAACACCTATGCATGTATCTACATTAAATAATATATATATATATATATATATATATAGTATAGTATATATTATACTTAAATACATATATATATAATGTCTATATATAGATATATATATATATATATATAATTAATACATATAACATATATATACATATTTAGAGCATAATAATATATAGCATTTATATACTTAATAAATATATACATAAATATAAATATATAATTAAATGCAAGGAAATTAATAATAAAATATATATGTTATACATGTATTTTATATACTTAGTAATATTTATATTTATATATATAATAACATACATATTTATAATAATTGCATATATATATAGAAATATATATATATATACATATATAGCTTATATATATATATATATATATATATATATATATATATATATATATATATATATATATATGTATATATATAATATAAGTATATATATATATATACAAGTAATATATATATATATAATATAATTATATATATATATATATATATATATATATATATATATATATATATATATATATATATATATATATATAAATAAAAAGAAACATACTTACATATATATACATATATAGAAATATATATATAAATGAATAATATATACATATAATATAATGCAGCATATATATATATAAATATATATCATACATATATATATATATATATATATAGAAATATAAAAAGCATATAGTATATATTGTAATATAATATATAATGTACATATAATAATATATAGAAATATTTATATTTATATAAATACATATATATAGATATATATATTTACATATATATATATATATATATATATATATATATATATATATATATATATATATATATATATATATATATATAAAAGAAAAAAAACAGAATTATATATATATACATACATATTTATTATATATACAATAGTATATATATACTATTTATATTCAGTATAATAATATATATTATATATATAATAGTATATAAAATATATATATATATATATATATATATATATATATATATATATATATATACAAAGGGAAAAAAATACAGAAATACATATTTATTGTATATACTGTATTTATAATATCAATATATAATATATAAATAAATACATATAATAATATATATATTAATATATATATTAATATATATAAATATATACATATATATAGACATATATACATACATATACATAATACTATGTATTTACGTATTTATATGGTATTATACCTGACAGGTCAGCAAGGGGGGCCCACGGCTTGTCGTCGGCGGGAGGACGGCGGCGGAGCAGGCTGCGGCTGGCCGGAGGGACGATCACAGCAGCTGCTACTGCCAGCAGTGACAGCAGCAGCAGCAGCTTGCAGCGGTTGTTGCGCCGCAGGCGGTGGCGGAGGTGGTGGTACAGGCGGTCGGGTCGGCGGAGGGGACGTCGGCGAGGAGTTTGGTGGTGGTGGCGGAGGTCAGGGGTGGTCGGGGGAGGAGCTGAAGGCCGTCGGGGGTGGCTGGGTGGCAGTGGTTGGGAGGTCGGGGAAGCACTGCGGGGGAGCTGCCGGCGATGGTGGTGGTCGGGGGGCGGTGGTGGCGGGTTGGTTCGACGGAGGAGGCGACGGCGAAGCGGTTGGGGGTGGTGGCGGTGGTCCACGGTGGCCGGGGGTGGTAGTTAGGGGCGGCCGGGTGGTGGAGACTGTTGTTGGTGTTGGTGGTCGGGTTGGTTCTGCGGGGGCTGCCGGCGGCGCTGGCAGTGGCTAGGGCGGTACTCCGGATGCCGGGGAGGAGGTCGGGGAGGGGCGAGGCCGGTGGCAGAGTTTCGGCGGAGGTGGTGGTCGTAGGGACTGAGGGCAGGGGTCGGGGTGGTGATGAGCAGGGGTTGGGCTGTGAGTGTGAGGGTTTTAGAGAAATAGGGTTTTGTTTGGGATTTTCTTGGGTTGTGTGTTATTAATGTGATGTAACTTGATGTCTATGTAGGAAAGAGAGTGGGGGGCTGCCTAGGGATTAGGGCCGGCTGTATGAAATTTTTTGGGGAGATGGGGAGCTTCATCATGATGAGGGGAGGGCTAGGAATTAAGCATTTCAAATGAAGGGTCATGATGTGCCCTCCAAAAAGTGGTGCAAGTACATGAAAAAATGGGGGGGAATTAAATATGAACCGGTTTAAGAATGTAGGTTCTTTCTCCATGGGGTTGGGCCAATGAGAGGGGGGGACCTTACTGCAAATTTGCATAAAAGCCCCTGAACAATTAGGAAATTGCACAAAAGCTGAAATTGAGGATTTGATGTAACAAAATACCATGTTTGGTATTTTGTATTGGTCTAGAATGGTGTATGGTGTTTTGTATGAGGCTTGTGGGTGTGTGTGTGTGGGTTTTGGTTAGAGTTGGGTCTAATTTGAATGAGGTTGGGTCACTACATTAATTTAATTAAAATTAATGTGCTAGGTGTTATTTAATTAATTAAAAATAACCAGGGGTCAAAATTGGGTGGCTCAAGCATCATGGGCGTGGTAGGATTAGAGTATAATAATATCATAATCGGGGTTGGTCAAAACGGGTTGAGGTTGGGTCTCAATCTCGATTGGAACGGACAACGAACGTAAATATGCAATTAATTAAATTTACGTACGGACGTTTGTAACGACTTTTGTGCGACTAAAATTAGACACACAAATGAGTATCTGTGAGTTACACGAAGGTCATTATGGTTGGTTGGTATGTCTAGGCAAAGTGTATGGAATTTGTTTCAGGGTAACAGCTAGTGTAGTGTCCTAAATATCGGGACAACGGTAAGGCATCCTAAGTAATAAAAGCATTGCACATATATTTAATACTCTATATAATAAATTCTAATTAGGACCAAAATAACCCTAATCTTTCTATCTAAGTTAATTAAAATAATTTTTTGGTCGAGAGGGTTTTCACTAGTATTGTTTTAGCTCGTGCCTGTTGGTTCGTGACCTCAGCCTTAACCAAGTAATTTTGAACTTGCTAATAATTAATGACCTAGAATGTTTTATAATTGATAACCTAGTATGTTTTTAAGTGATAACCTAGTTTTTCTAAACTTTAGTCTTCTAGATCTCCTTCATACGGGAGATTGCATAACTTTTAATGCTTAGGGAAATGATTTTCCCTACGTGTTCTTCTCACAACCCTCAACCTTGATTCTCCTTGATCGAGATGTGCTTCGAACAATATTTGCAACCGTGTCATCTCTGTTGACCAATTATTCTTTGATTGCGAGGACGCAATCCTCTTAAAGGGGGTAGATTGTCATCACCCTGATTTTTTAGAATATTTTTTTAAAAACATTTCTCACAATTTTCTGTAATTTTTGGAATTTAAAACTAAGGTATTTTGTGATTAAGGGATTTTTAAATGATGTTAATTAATATTAAAATATTATGAAAATAATATTTTCTGGTGTAAAATGGAAAACTGGACATAGAAAAATTTTCTGTGAATTTATTGGACTCCGGAAGCATTTTTAAAGCCCTAAAAACTAATTTATAATTAAACCCTGAAATAAACCCTGTTCAATTGAACCAAACCAACCCAGACCCGGTTCAACTGAACCGAACCCAACCTTAGCGGGTCGGGTCGGATCTAAACCTGACCCGAAACCCGACTACCCAAACCCGCGCCTAAACTCAATGGATCCGGGTCTAACCCGCTACCCGCTGACCCGACCTGACCCAAACCCGTTAACCCTAACCGAAACCCTAATCCTAAAACTACCCGGAATCACTGTTTCGACCCGGCGACTACCCCTATAAATATTTCCCTCGGCCCGCCGAACCCTAATCCCATCACCGTCGAACCCCCCCACAGCCGCTCCGACCACCCTAGCCACCTTCTCCTTCGTCCCCGACGTCTCCCGCTTCCTCCGCCTCGAGCACGACCCCACGACCTCGCCTTCCCTCCTCCTTCCTCTGCCACGTCTCCCCGTTCTCCGCCCTGAGTCCCCGCCGTCTCCCACCACCGGCACCACCACACGACTCCGCTGCTCCCCTCCATCGAAACCCTCGACCTTCCTCCTGAGTCATCTTCCCCGACGACCACGACCTCCTTCCCCAACTCCACCACCTGTCCAGCCCCCACCCGAGCAGCTACCGGCGCCGGACAGTTCGCCTTCGCCACCTCCGACAGAGCCTCAGCCAAGCCGCCTCCGCCTCCCTCATCTCCGGCCAGCTTCGACAAACTCCAGCCGAAACCCTAAACCACAGCCAGGACACAGCCCGGACACGGCACAGCCCCGTGTCGGTGTGTCAAGACGACCCACGGATACGAAGAATCATTGTTCTACGGAGCCCTGTTCAAGTAACCCGTTCTCTCTCCTCGTTGTTCCATTTTCCGTTCCGTCAGTTGTGACATGTAGACTGTGTAACCCTCTCGATGCCCGTGCAACCCGCTCGGTGCGTCGCGTCCTGTGGCGATCGCGAACCACGATCCAAAAACAAGAAAATCAATACCCCATTTTACCCCGGAACTGAGTGCGCCCCGCCAAACGGGATGACTTGGTCGCGCGTGGTCTTCACCGAAAGGTGCGCACCGTTGATACGGACGTGTGGGATTTCGTAGAAGTTAATTTGGATGTGCGTGCACACCGAAATCAACGCGTATCTGCCGACAACGCCCCGTATCCGCCTGTTCTAGAACACGTCGTAACTTTGTGTACACATGTCGGATCGAAACAAAACTTATGCCATCGGACTCGTAGCAATACGCTGGTCCTGTGACCCAAGTTTGGTTCAATTCTGAGAACGTTGACAAAATCGCGTATCGTGGGCCCCGCGGCTCCACTTGACGGGCGATTTTGTGATCGGCTCATCAGAATCCAATTATGAAAGTTCCGTTGGGTTCGTATCATTATTCCTGACTTGTTGACACTAAGTTTGACGAATTTGGAGACCTTTGACCCTGACACATTTTTTGGTGCAAAGCGGCCCACATGTGGACCCCGCTTTGACCCGGAACTGTCATTTTTTGCCCCTGTGTCCAAATTGGACTTAAGGATAGACGTTTCTAGCTATATGATATTTTCTGAGACTGCTGGTGATGTTTATTATAGCTTTTAGAGGAGTACCTGCAGGATCCACTGATACAGGGACAACTGTTGGTATTCAAACCCCAAGCAAGTGTACCTTGCCAAATCCTGCAGTTCTTGTTACATATTTCTTTGACTTATTTATACATTGTTGTACATGCTTGACATAGAATCGTGTGACTTTACTTAGCGTCCGATTAATAGTCGGGTGCCAACATCGTACGCGGAGTTGTGTAACGTCACCTAGACATGGATACCGAGACCCTATACTTCTCGTACTTGCCTTATCAAGTACGTTATACCCAGGACACTTGACACTATTCATGAGACAGAATCTTCCTGAGATATTCATGGTGATTTTGTATATGATATAGGTTTCATGACATATTCTTTTCCTTAGATATTATATGACTGGATGCATTAGCTTTGATCCTGCGTGGCATGGACATGAGACGTTGTGGACATGAGACGTATGATTACATTGGGTAGGGAGAGTCGCACAGGCTACAGGTTGACTATATTATGTCGGCGTCTTAGTCTCTCTCCGAGCTAGACAACCACATGATATCACTGCTACCGTCTCCCCGACACAGAGCTTGTGGTGGTCTCAGCCTGAGTTTTAGTGATGCTCTCATATTGTATATCACTTAGCTGGTTATATAGTTTACCCCATATTGTTCATTTATTTCTGTACTGCATTTATTTTGGCTTGTATTATCTGTACCTTGCTATGTCCCCTGAGGACCTGGATCCGGATTATGTCCCCAGGATTAGCAGACGGGATCCACCCAGAGGAATACAGTACAGGAGCATTAGTAGGAGCATTATCAGGAGCAGGCACAGCAGCAGTACCAGATCCAGTAGACGAGTGATCACCGAGGGTATCTTCTGAGTATATACTGTTTCCATACTCAGTATTTGTTGTTGTTATCCTTATTCTCGTATCTTGACAGTTGTATCAGACTCATTATCGGGTTATTTCCCGAGTTTATATTTTATTGAAATTGATCTTGCTTTATGATTCTGATATTGTTGTATTCATATCCGTGGATGAGATTAGTATATTTAGACCCTTATTATTGTACTACAGCTTAAGTGCACCCCGATGGATCCATTAAATTAGGTTTGTCCATCGATGTGTGCTGCTGGCCATTGCCACGTGTCTAGTCCCTCGATATTTTGGGACTGGGGCGTGACAACTACCCGGCTTCTATGCCAACTGGATATTTACTGTCACTAAAACCCTATAAATAGAGACCTCTATTGACAGAGGTCGAGGGTCAAAAACTCCAGGGTCGAAGAATTAAGGTCGAGAAATCGAAAACTTGGAGAAAGAGTCGGAAATTGATCTTTGAGAGAGAAGAATCCAGAGCTCAGACAAAGAGTAGTGATCGACGATTTTGGCGTCGAGAATCCACTCCCCTTTGCAATCTTCGAAGCTTTTTTTTTGCCTTCCACAGCACTTCTTCATCATCGTGTGGTCCAAGGGACAAAGTGATCGACTGCAGATCAGACTCCTATAGCAATATTTACCCAGATTAAAAATTTGTACTTGACATCCTCGTATAGGATTAATTGTACTTCTTGTTTGTAAACCAAAGAGCGGGTTTCGTATAAATCTTGTTTTATTTCTTTCGTTTATTATCAAACACTCTAGTTGCATAGCATGTTGCCAATTGGGGTTCTTTTTGGCTTGTAAGAAAGTTTTTGGTTCAAAATCAGAGGAATCACAGGAAATAGGGTGTTTGGTAGCAGTGTGGGCTTTAGGTTTAAGGGAATTAGTGGAGGCTGGAGTGATCATACCATGGGTCAAAGTGTTGGAGGGGCGGAAATACGAGGGAGCATGTTGATATGGCATAACTGGCGAAGGGATCGGTGGTAGGGAAGGTGGCACCACCGTGGTGGAATGTGGCGTGAGGTCGGAGGGAGACGAAGACGACGGCTGAATGGGAGTCGATCGAGAAGAATCCGAAGGAGAAGATGCAACCAAGAGTGGTGTTAATACAGCTTCTTGAAGCAGAAAAAGAGAGAGGTCAGGACGAGGCGAATCTAGTTGTCCGGACTGAGAATTATGCTCCGAAAAAGGAAAAGAAGACTCATCAAAGATAACATGATGAGCAATATACGTTCGAGAGGAAGAAACGTGATAGCACAGATATCCTTTATGTTTAGAACTATACCCTAATAAGATGCATGCCACAGAACGGAATTCCAACTTGCTATTATTGTAAGGGCGAAGATAAGGAAAACACAAGCAACCAAAGAATTTCAGAAAATGATAATCAGGTTGACGCTGATATAGGCATGCATACGGGGACTTGTTCTGAAGAATAGGATTTATAGTTCTATTATTCAAGTAAATGGTGGTATGAAAGGCATGTTCCCAAAATTCTATAGGAAGATGGGAATGTGCCAAAAGAGCCAACCCTTTTTCAATAATAATCCTATTCCTTCTTTCAGAAGCACCATTTTATTCAGGAGTGTGAGGGCAAGAAACACGATGAAGTATTGTCACGACCCGCATCCGGTGTAAGGGTACTAGTCGGAAATAACGCCCAGCCTAAGCCGCAGAATCGGCGGTAGAACGTTGTCTAGATAGTCTATCTAACAATATAATGAATCACCAATAATGATAGTATACTCAATCACAGAACTAAGATAGAAATGAGCACGAATCAGATAAAGAATAGAATAGTCACAATACAACTCATGAGTCTAAAATAATACATCAATGAGTCTGAAGAACAACAAAATAAGCTGGAGACAAATCCAGTACAAAAGAATCCTACGAAGCTACAACTCCAGGGTCAACTGTCTCAGTTGGGATAAGTCCCTCTTGAGCCAGGGTCTCAGAATCTAAACCCACAACATCTTGGGGTCCATAAAAGGTAGGGTACCACTCCTCAGTGTCATCTGGAAAAATATATCCAGTCAGGAAAGGAGCAGAGTACATCTCTAACAGCAGTTCTAATTAATGATAAAAACTATGTAACAGTGGATGCACAATAGATATAAGAGATATATGTACGATAAGGAAATACTGGAAATAAATACAATAATGAACAATATGCCAATGGAACAATAATACTAATGACTAAGTGTGTGAGTACTAGCTTAACATGTGATCGGCTTGGGCAAGATGCAATGCGGCCTGGCTAATCATACGTGCGGTGCATGATCAACACTATTCTGTAATCTGTACTTTATTCAATAGGGATATTGATCACATATCTATACTAATACTCCCCACCCCCGACTGGTATAATAGATCCAACCACGGTATGTTATGGCAAGAGATTCCCCAAAAAGATAGCTAGTCTTCCCGAGAATCGGTGTCGGTACATGTACAAGATAACCAATGAAACAATACTTGCACCATATACACCATATACCAACGAATAACATCTCATGACGAGATCCGGATATACCAATCTGTGTAACCATAGTGTCAAGAGAAACATGAATATCTACACTAGATACAGTGAACATAGAGGATATCATAAATGAGAAACTATCAGAGAATGTACTCGCCTGAAGTCCAATGAACAATCTCACAGATGTCTGACTCGGTACCTCGAAGACCTAGATATGGAATACAATATCAAAATAAGGTCCCGAAAAGAGAACAAGTCAAACTAGTCAACTTCTAGGTCAAAAATCAACTCTAAGTCAAAAGTCAACTGTGGTCAACTCTAAAGTCAAATAAAGTCAACTATGGTCAACCCAAGGTCAACTATCTATTCCTAGGTTGCACAAGTCTAGCACCAAAATCTTGGATCAAAATATTAAATCTAAGTCATAGAACCACATCCTAAAATATTAGGATACCGTATCTTCGGATACGTGAATCCAAGGTAAATCCTCACAATACTAATATTAATAATAATGCATAATATAGAATATTAAATACAACAATTTAGAAATCAAGGTTTTGAACCCAATTGGTATCCACACAAAGTAATGCTCAAGATACATATAGGTATATTATTTACTCTAATACATAATATATTATATATAAACTAATTTATTATATATAAATAAAATAATAACAATACTAGTATTATATCTCACCACAAATACATTTAGATATACATATATATATAAAAATATAATATATAAAGTATAAACCCAAAACTGCCTAACTGCCACTGAAAAACTGTGTGGAAAACAATAATTTTCCAATAAACAGACTTTCAGTGACAGTTCCTACTGTCACTGAAAACACCGTCGCCAAAACCACTGTGCAACTGCACTGCTGTCACTTATTGGTGACAGTCCGACTGTCACAGAACCAACCGTCGCTGCTGCTGTCGAATCCCGCCCACTGCATGCGATTATTAATGACAGTGGCGGCTCTGTCATTAATAACCCGCCGCCACTGTTACAGCGGCTGCTGCTGTAACCGTTCTAATAATGACAGTTCTCTGTCATTAATCCTACTGTCACAAAAACACAGTAAATATATATATAAATATATATATATAAATCTATAAATATATAAATCAATATATATATATATATATAAAACAATTAAATAATAAATACTTATATATACATAATCCTATATATAAAAATATATATTAAAAGCTACAATACACATCCATGCATCAATGTACATATTTAACATGGCTAGAAGCACACATAAAAATATATTCATTAATATACAATTAATTATATAATAATTATAATTAATATAATTACTCATTTAAACACATAAATATTTTTATAAAATATTTATATATAATTTATTTTATTAACAAGTTGTAACATATATAAATGCATGTAGAGAAAGCTACATATATATACATTTATACATTATATTAGTACACATAAAAATATATAGATCTATGCTACAATAAATACTATAATAAATATACAAAAATAAATATGTAACAACTATATATATTTACTAATTATAATTCAAGAATTAAAGCATAAATAATTAGATCTATACAAAACACACACAATTGGAGAGTATCACACCGTATCCCACTAGATCTAGGATACGCATGCGGCACGAGTCCAACACACAACCAATTGTACCCCGAAGGACACAAACAAGTTACAAATATTATTTATGAACAAATCAAAGTATCGAAAGTAGATCTATGTGTCCGTGTCAAAATACAACATGTACAAAGTCTCGTGTTGGAGGGAAAACCCCCAAAATAACACGTATCACCAAATTGTTGGGATACGACCTACACGTACCCAATTGTGGACACGACACTAGCCCCAAACACATAAGCACATGCCCAATTGATCTATAGGATCAATTGACACACACAACAAAATATCAATTCGGAATTTTCCCAAAATTGACACAAAAAGCACCATAACTTTCTCCATGGGTCTCCTATGAACACAAAATCAAGTCCCATGGGTAGTACATACATATGGGCTGATTTTACATGATTAAATCTCAGATTTAGAAGCTATTTTAATGGGAAAAACTGAATTATACCTATTGGGAGATGGATTTCCAATGAAACCTCCAATTGAGATGAACTTGCTTCCAAATTGTAGATTCTTGCTCCTCTTTGTAGATTCTTGCTTCCTCCTTCTAGATCCTTGCTTCTCAACTTTCTAATGGTGAATTGGAAAGAATTTGGAATGAATTTGGTAGGGAATTGGAATAGGAATAAAAGGAATTTGGGAGTGGGGAATTCTAGATCTAGATTTGGAAATGAGAATGAGAGGAGAGAGAAATTTCCCTCCTCTAATATAGGCCGGCCTTACCCCTTCCCCAAGAAATTATAAAATATCCAATGTACCCCTTAGGGCCTCTCATGAAGAAATAATTAAGGAAGGAAGCTTCTAGTCTAATGATTTAATTAATTTAATCCATCTCCTTTAACAATGGGCTTTCTAAATGGGCCAAGTCTAACTAATTAATTCATGTTGGTCCATGGATCCAAACTAACTAGTTGGGTCCACTAATATAAGTCCAAAATAATTAAATAACATCTAACAACAATTAAATAATACAATAAATAATTATTTACCATGCACAATATTTAATTAAATATGAAATGACTAAAATACCCTTTCCTAGAAAATGTGGTAGTGACAAGTCTACCCTCCTTAAAATAATTTCGTCCTCGAAATTCAAAAACGAAAACTACCCCCAGAAAATCACAAACAGAACTAAAGAATCACACTAACTATGAAAGAACATAACAATGAACAGAACATAACTATAAATAACATACCTCAAGGTACAAACAAATAAGGATAACGCTCTCGCATGTCATCCTCTCTCTCCCAGGTAGACTCCCCCGGAGAGTGATGCCTCCATGCGACGCGCACCAAAGGAATAGTCTGGTTCCTCAGCACCTTCTCTCTCCGATCCAGAATCTCAACTGGCTGCTCTGGATAACTAAGAGTAGGGCCCACCTCTATCTCCGAGTGATCCAATACATGACTAGGATCTGCCACGTATCGTCTCAACTACGACACATGAAACACGTTGTACACTCCCTCTAATGCAGGTGGCAAGTCTAGTCTATAAGCAACTGCACCGACCCTCTCTAGAATAGTGAAAGGTCCGATGAATCGCGGACTAAGCTTCCCGCCTCCACCGAAGCGAATCGTGCCTCGTGTCAGAGAAATCCTCAGAAACACCAAACTACCCACCTCAAACTCCAAAGGTCTCCGATGGCTATCGGCCCAATGCCGCTGTCTGTCCTGCGCCACTCGAAGTCTGTCTCTGATCAACTGAACCTTCTCTGCTGCATCCACAACCATCTCTGGCCCAAGCAAAACTCTCTCTCCAACATCGTCCCAAGACAAAGGAGTACGACACCTCCGACCGTATAGAGCTTCAAAAGGTGACATCTCTATACTGGCCTGGTAACTGTTGTTGTAAGCAAACTCTACCAAATAGAGATGGTCCTCCCAAGAACCCCCAAAATCTAGTACACAAGTGCGCAACATATCCTCGAGAGTCTGGATAGTCCTCTCTGACTGTCCATCTGTCTGTGGATGATATGTAGTACTGAACTTGAGCTGAGTGCCCAAACTTTCCTGCAAACTCCTCCAGAAATGAGAAGTGAAACGACTATCTCGATCTGAGACTATGCTGACGGGAACTCCATGTATCCTAACGATCTGCCTCACATACATCTCTGCCAGTTTCTCCGTAGACAAACCCACCTTGAAAGGCAAGAAATGGGCCGACTTGGTCAACCTATCAACAATGACCCAAATCGCGTCTTTTCCTCCTGGAGATCGTGGAAGTCCGGACACAAAATCCATAGTAATGTGTTCCCACTTCCACTCTGGAATGGGTAATGGCTGAAGTAAACCTCCTGGCCTCTGCCTTTTGGCTTTCACCTGCTGGCACACTAAACATCTGGATACAAACTGTGCCACTTCCCTCTTCATGCCATACCACCACACACTCTCTCGTATATCCCGATACATCTTGTTAGCACCTGGATGTATGGAATACTGAGAGCGATGTGCTTCCTGCAATACCTCCTCTCGCAACTCCCCACTAGGCACACACAACCTATCTCCATGCCTCAAAGATCCATCCTCTGCAATAGTGAAATCATTCTCCAATCCTGCTCTCACCTGAGCTCTGATACTCCTCAGAGATACATTATCATACTGTGCTGCCTTGATCCTGTCCATCAAATCTGAGTGTATCTGCAATCCCCACATCTGCATAGCACACCCAGGAACAATCACCTCAATGCCCAAGCTCTCCAAGTCCTCCAACAAATATCGATCCTGCGTCAAGAACATAGCTACCGGATACATGCTCAAAGCATCGGCAACTATATTGGCTTTCCCAGGATGATATTGCAAAGAGATATCAAAATCCTTCATCAGTTCCAACCACCGACGCTGCCTCATGCTCAACTCCTTCTGCGTGAAAACGTACTTCAATCTTTTGTGGTCTGTGAAGATCTCCACACGCTCTCCGTACAAATAATGTTTCCACAACTTCAGGGCGAATATGATACCTGCCAACTCCAAATCATGGGTAGGATAGTTCTTTTCATGAGGATGCAATTGCCTGGATGCATAGGCAATCACTTTCCCATGCTGCTGAAGAACACAACCTAAACCCTTTCCCGATGCATCACAATAAATAGTGAAACCTCCGGACCCTGATGGCAACGTCAAAATAGGAGCAGACGTCAACCTCTTCTTCAACTCCTTAAAAGCAACCTGGCAATCTTTCGTCCAAACAAACTCCACATCCTTCCTTGTGAGTCTGGTCATCGGCTCGGCAATCCTCGAAAAATCTTGCACAAACTTCCTGTAGTAGCCTGTCAATCCCAAGAAACTCCTGATCTCTGCTACCGAACTCGGAGTCTTCCAAGATTCCACTGCTGAAATTTTCTTCGGATCCACTGAAATACCATCACCAGTCACAACATGCCCCAAGAACTCCACCTTGTCCAAGAAAAACTCACACTTGGACAACTTTCCATACAGCTTCTCCTTCCTCAGCACATCCAACACAATCCTCAAATGCTCCTCATGCTCCTCCGGTGTCCTCGAGTATATGAGTATGTCGTCGATGAACACCACCACAAACTTGTCAAGGTACTGGTGGAACACCTTGTTCATCAAGTTCATAAATACCGCCAGTGCATTAGTCAAACCAAACGACATCACCATAAACTCGTACTGACCATACCGAGTTCTAAAAGCAGTCTTCGATATGTCCTCCGGCTTCACCTTCACCTGATGGTAGCCTGATCTCAAATCTATCTTAGAAAATACCTTGGCTCCACTCAACTGATCAAACAGATCATCAATCCGTGGCAAAGGATACTTATTCTTGATAGTGAGATTATTCAAAGTCCTGTAATCAATGCACATGCGCACCGATCCATCCTTCTTCGGTACAAACAATACCGGGGCTCCCCATGGTGAAGAACTTGATCTGATAAACCCCTTATCCTGCAATTCGTCCACCTGCTTCTTCAACTCGACCAGCTCGCTGTTGTTTACTCTATAGACATGCTGTAAAATTGGTTCTGCACCTGGCACCAAGTCTATAGAAAATTTAATATCTCGATCTGGCGGTAACCCTGACAATTCCTCAGGAAATACATCCAAGAACTCTGCTATCAACGGATGCGGCAACTCCTTGTCTTCCACCATAGCTCCACAAATAATGCCTTCTCCTTGCTCTGCAGCTCCTCTAGCAAACTCGAACTCTGGCTCTCCTGACGGACCAAACAAAACTCTACCTCCTCTACAATCTATGCTAGCACGGTGCCTACTCAACCAATCCATCCCGAGTACAATATCGTAGCTCGGAAGTGGCATTACAAGTAGACACGCACTCAACTCCCGGCCTCCCAGAGTAACTCTTCGATCCTTGCAAATATCATTAACCAGGATAATGCCTCCCCCGGTCATGATCTTGCAAGTCCTAACCAAAGACTCAGCTACCAAACCATGCTTTAGAGCAAAAGAAACAGATACAAAACTATGGGAAGCACCACTATCAAACAAAGCTAAAGCTGGAATGGAATCAAGAAGAATAGAACCTGCAATGACATCTCCGTTGGGTTCCTCCTCTTCCACGGTCATAGCAAACGCTCGTCCCTGTCGAGCACCTCCCTGCTGTTGATGCTGGACAAAATGCTGCTGCTGTGTCGGACGCGGTCCCCTCGGCTGTGCTGCAGGTGGTCTCGTCTGTGTCCTCGGAGCTGGAGCTGCTCCTTGAACTGCACGACGAGGACACTCCCTCGATTGATGCCCTTCAGTACCACAATATAAACAAACTCCTAGCCTCCTCCTACAAACTTCCCAGATGTGGCCGGGCTTATTACAGAAGTTGCATGGAGCTTGCTGTAACTGCCTCTACTGCTGAGGTGCCTGGTGAAAAGGCGCTCTCGCTGGAGTCTAGTTCTGCTGTGGCTGCTGGAAAGGTCTGGACTGGAAATGAGGACGTTTGGCAGATACTGCACTGCCGTTGGCCCCCAGAAAAGAATTACGGTCTCTCTTGGTCTTCAAACCCAAATCCCGCTCAACCTTGCGTGCCTCCGCAAGTATCTCCGAGTATGTCTCATAAAAAGATGGAATGAGAATCTTTACTTCCCAGTTTAGAACCTCACGAAAACAATAGCTCGAACCTCCGGCTCCCTCACCAGATACTCTGCAAATCGGCTCAACCTACCGAACTCCGCAGCGTATTCCTCCACAGACATGCTCCCCTGAATGAGACTCTCAAATTGTCTCCCCAAGTCAAGCCTGTCCATCCGGGCAAAAAACTTCTTCTTGAAAAGGTCCTTGAATACCTCCCAAGATTGTCCTACGTCAACCAGAACTGGCTTATTCCTGAACCAAGTGCGAGCGACGTCGAACAGTTGAAGTCCTACCGCCTCAACCTTCAGATCTTCAGAAAGATGGGACACCCTCATAAGACGCTCAATGTCCTCGAGCCAATCATCAGCATAGACGATGCCCTCCATCCCTTTGAAAACCCTAGGTTCCAGTTTCTTGAAGTCCTGAATGTTGCCTAGCCGAAGATGAGCAACTTGAGGAACAACCTGCTGCTGGACCGGAACTCCTCTCTCAACTACAGTACGAGCAAGCTGATGAGCACTCTCGATGCCCTGCCGTAGAACGTCGGTCTGCCTCTGATGTGCCTCTGACTGAGCCCTCTGTGCCTCGAGCATCTCACGAAACAGTGTAAACATCTGTGACGCCTCTGCTGGCACAGGAGGTGGAGGTGGAAGCCCCTCAGATACAGCTGGCACAGTCATCTGAGTAGGTGGTAGACCTCCGAAAGCAGCTGACACTCCAATCACTGGAGAAGTGACTGGTGCAGGCCCTCGGGACGTCGTAGACCTCTCAGAAGCTGCTCTCCCCTGCTGTGATCTAGTCTTAGGCGGCATCCTGAGACAAATCGAAAGAAAGAATCAATATGGCACAAGATGTAAGACATCAAGGAAAGGACAGTTTAAGGGATCAAGTATCAATTGTCAAAGGAGAATAGTTGAGTCAAAAGAATTTTCCTAGATGTGATTGAGTATCTCAGCCTATATCATATATCCTATCGCAGGCTCACAGTAGTACAACTAAGTTGTCGCACTACCACGACATCACATACTTGTGAAGCTAGACCTGCATGGGCCACCACCAAAAATGTGTCATGACCCGCACCCGGTGTATGGGTACTAGTCGGAAACAACGTCCAGCCTACGCCGCAAAATCGGTGGTAGAACGCTGTCTAGATAGTCTATCTAACAATATAATGAACCACCAATAATGATAGTATACTCAACCACAGAACTAAGATAGAAATGAGCACGAATCAGATAAAGAATAGAATAGTCACAATACAACTCATGAGTCTAAAATAATACATCAATGAGTCTGAAGAACAACAAAATAAGCTGGAGACAAATCCAGTACAAAAGAATCCTACGAAGCTACAACTCTAGGGTGAACTGTCTCAGTTGGGATAAGTCTCTCTTGAGCCAGGGTCTCAGAATCTAAACCCACAACATCCTGGGGTCCATAAAAGGTAGGGTACCACTCCTCAATGTCATCTGGAAAAATATATCCAGTCAGGAAAGGAGCAGAGTACATCTCTAACAGAAGTTCTAATTAATGATAAAAACTATGTAACAGTAGATGCACAATAGATATAAGAGATATATGTACGATAAGGAAATACCGGAAATAAATACAATAATGAACAATATGCCAATGGAACAATAATACTAATGACTAAGTGTGTGAGTACTAGCTTAACATGTGATCGGCTTGGGCAAGATGCAATGCGGCCTGGCTAATCATACGTGTGGTGCATGATCAACACTATTCTGTAATCTGTACTTTATTCAATAGGGATATTGATCACATATCTATACTAATACTCCCCACCCCCGACTGGTATAATATATCCAACCACGGTATGTTATGGCATGAGATTCCCCAAAAAGATAGCTAGTCTTCCCGAGAATCGGTGTCTGTACATGTACAAGATAACTAATGAAACAATACTTGCACCATATACACCATATACCAAGGAATAACATCTCATGACGAGATCCGGATATACCAATCTGTGTAACCATAGTGTCAAGAGAAACATGAATATCTACACTAGATACAGTGAACATAGAGGATATCATAAATGAGAAACTATCAAAGAATGTACTCGCCTGAAGTCCAATGAACAATCTCACAGATGTCTGACTCGGTACCTCGAAGACCTAGATATGGAATACAACATCAAAATAAGGTCCCGAAAAGAGAACAAGTTAAACTAGTCAACTTCTAGGTCAAAAATCAACTCTAAGTCAAAAGTCAACTGTGGTCAACTCTAAAGTCAAATAAAGTCAACTATGGTCAACCCAAGGTCAACTATCTATTCCTAGGTTGCACAAGTCTAGCACCAAAATCTTGGATCAAAATATTAAATCTAAGTCATAGAACCACATCCTAAAATATTAGGATACCGTATCTTCGGATACGTGAATCCAAGGTAAATCCTCACAATACTAATATTAATAATAATGCATAATATAGAATATTAAATACAACAATTTAGGAATCAAGGTTTTGAACCCAATTGGTATCCACACAAAGTAATGCTCAAGATACATATAGGTATATTATTTACTCTAATACATAATATATTATATATAAACTAATATATTATATATAAATAAAATAATAACAATACTAGTATTATATCTCACCACAAATACATTTAGATATACATATATATATAAAAATATAATATATAAAGTATAAACCCAAAACTGCCTAACTGTCACTGAAAAACTGTGTGGAAAACAATAATTTTTCAATAAACAGACTTTCAGTGACAGTTCCTACTGTCACTGAAAACACCGTCGCCAAAACCACTGTGCAACTGCACTGCTGTCACTTATTGGTGACAGTCCGACTGTCACAGAACCAACCGTCGCTGCTGCTGTCGAATCCCGCCCACTGCATGCGGTTATTAATGACAGTGGCGGCTCTGTCATTAATAACCCGCCGCCACTGTTACAGCGGCTGCTGCTGTAACCGTTCTAATAATGACAGTTCTCTGTCATTAATCCTACTGTCACGAAAACACAGTAAATATATATATAAATATATATATATAAATCTATAAATATATAAATCAATATATATATATATATATATATATATATATATATATAAATTAAATAATAAATACTTATATATACATAATCCTATACATAAAAATATATATTAAAAGCTACAATACACATCCATGCATCAATGTACATATTTAACATGGCTAGAAGCACACATAAAAATATATTCATTAATATACAATTAATTATATAATAATTATAATTAATATAATTACTCATTTAAACACATAAATATTTTTATAAAATATTTATATATAATTTATTTTATTAACAAGTTGTAACATATATAAATGCATGTAGAGAAAGCTACATATATATATATATTTATACATTATATTAGTACACATAAAAATATATAGATCTATGCTACAATAAATACTATAATAAATATACAAAAATAAATATGTAACAACTATATATATTTACTAATTATAATTCAAGAATTAAAGTATAAATAATTAGATCTATACAAAACACACACAATTGGAGAGTATCACACCGTATCCCACTAGATCTAGGATACGCATGCGACACGAGTCCAACACACAACCAATTGTACCCCGAAGGACACAAACAAGTTACAAATATTATTTATGAACAAATCAAAGTGTCGAAAGTAGATCTATGTGTCCGTGTCAAAATACGACATGTACAAAGTCCCGTGTCGGAGGGAAAACCCCCAAAATAACACGTATCACCAAATTGTTGGGATACGACCTACACGTACCCAATTGTGGACACGACACTAGCCCCAAACACATAAGCACATGCCCAATTGATCTATAGGATCAATTGACACAGAACAAAATGTCAATTCGGAATTCCCCCAAAATTGACACAAAAAATACCATAACTTTCTCCATGGGTCTCCTATGAACACAAAATTAAGTCCTATGGGTAGTACATACATATGGGTTGATTTTACATGATTAAATCTCAGATTTAGAAGCTATTTTAATGGGAAAAACTGAATTATACCTATTGGGAGATGGATTCCCAATGAAACCTCCAATTGAGATGAACTTGCTTCCAAATTGTAGATCCTTGCTCCTCTTTGTAGATCCTTGCTTTCTCCTTCTAGATCTTTGCTTTTCAACTTTTTAATGGTGAATTGGAAAGAATTTGGAATGAATTTGTTAGAGAATTGGAATGGGAATGAAAGGAACTTGGGAGTGGGGAATTCTAGATCTAGATTTGGAAATGAGAATGAGAGGAAAGAGAAATTCCCCCCCCCCCCCTCTAATATAGGCCGGCCTTACCCCTTCCCCAAGAAATTATAAAATGTCCAATGTACCCCTTGGGGCCTCTCATGAAGAAATAATTAAGGAAGGAAGCTTCTAGTCTAATGATTTAATTAATTTAATCCATCTCCTTTAACAATGGGCTTTCTAAATGGGCCAAGTCTAACTAATTAATTCATGTTGGTCCATGGGTCCAAACTAACTAGTTGGGTCCACTAATTTAAGTCCAAAATAATTAAATAACATCTAACAACAATTAAATAATACAACAAATAATTATTTACCATGCACAATATTTAATTAAATAGAAAATGACTAAAATATCCTTTCCTAGAAAATGTGGTAGTGACAAGTATGCCATTAGTTTCAAGAAACGTTGATACAGTTCAGTACTCGCCACCCCAATCAGATTGAAAAGCTTTGAGTTTAGTAGAAAACTATGTCTCAACCATAGTTTTGAAAGATGTAAAGGCAGACAAAACCTGAGACTTAGCCGCCAAGAAATAAACCCAAATAAATTTGGTGCAATCGTCAATAAAAATGACAAAATAGCGATTACCATTTAAAGAAGACACAGAGGCAGGACCCCAAACATCCGAATAAATTAAATCAAAAGGATTTTTAGAGGGAACATGACAAGAGGGTAGATGATGTCTTTGACTTTTGCCTAATTGACAAGCACTACACAAAGGCAATGATTTATTTGCAGAAATAGGCAAATTAAAAGTAACTAATTGACGACGCAAGATGGACTCATGCGGATGAGCAAAGCGATGATGCCAACAAGAGACAGAGGCGCGTTCACCAACAAAAACTCTGGGAGCGGGTGAGCGAACAGGAAGCCGGTACAAGCCATTCTCAATGATTCCCTTGAGTATTCTCGTGCCCTGGAGGTCCTTAACATAACAATGATTAGCATGAAGTTCCACAAAAATATTGTTATCGAGGCATAATTGACGAACACTAAGAAGATTTTTAGATACTTCAGGCACAACGAGAATATCTTTAAGAGTAAGGAATTTAGCAACATGTTTAGCAGAGAGAGAAAGATTGCCTGTATGCGTAATGGGAAGGGACTGACCGTTTGCGACGACAAGGCTGTCACTGCCAATGTACTCGGACTGGAGGTTGAGGCCGGACAGGTCAGCCGTGACGTGATTCGTCGCTCCAGAGTCGACCACCCATGGATCGGTGATGGCGGACGGGCTGGCAGTGTACGCCACATGAGCCTGCTTGCTGGCGGACTGGCGGAGGCGATCAGCGGCGCGGCGATTGGTGGCAGGGAAGGCATACTGGTTAAGTCGTTGATGTCAATTCCGTGCTTCATGACCCTGCTTGTCGCAGAGTTGACACACCGGGCGGGAGCGGTCGCCAGACGTGGCAGAGTCTAACGGGGAATGTCGACTTGCAGCCGCGCCTCTACGATGAGCAACATGGGCCACCGAAAAACTGGATTCGGCGCAAGAGTCAAGTATGCGCTGTTCTTCCTAAAGAAGGAGGCCGAGCAGCTCATTCGACGAAATCGGTTCCAGCCGCATACTCAGTGCTGTTTTGAACGCACTATATTCAGCCCCTAAGCCAAATAACACAAAAGAGACAAAATCCTCATCCGATATAGAGGTGAGACATTCAGCGAGGGAATCAGAAATTGCCCTTTTCTTCTCAACATATTCCAAGATAGACAGGTTTCCCTTGGAGAGCAATTGAAGTTGTTGTTTCAAATGCATCTGCCTGGCACGAGTTTGGGAGTGAAACATCTGCTCTAACATGGACCAAAGTTCAGCGGTTGTGGCAGCCCGAACAACGTGACCAAGCATAGGAGTGGAGAGAGTGGATCGCAGCCATAAAAGAACCAGTCGGTCCTTGCGCTTCCAAGCAACAAAGTCAGGATTCGGGCTGGTGGTGGTTGATGAATCTGCGGCCGATGAAACAGTCGGCGGAGGAGCACCACCAGCGACAAGAAATCCCTCAAGCTCATAAGCCTCAAGAGCCGAGCGAATAGTGCCGCGCCATAGAGAGTAATTGGAGCGATCGAGACGGACTGCTAGCGCCCTGGAATTGAAGGTTAGCCGCGGTGCCACCAGAAGCAGTGAACAAGATTTGAGTAGCGGAAGGAGTAATCTAGTTGTTTTCGGAAGACATAGCGTAGGATCGGTTTAGGCTATTCTGATACCATGTGAAGAAATGATAAATATGGAAAAAGGTTACTCTTTATTATTTTGATGCATGAGCCTTTATATAGCAGAGTTTACATCAATATTTTTTAAACTAACTCATGAGGTTACAACTGAATCCTACAATCATGGTTAGAGATAATTACAAAGACAAAATCAGAGATTGTCTAAACTAACTCATGAGGTTATAACTGAATCCTACAATCATGGTTAGAGATAATTACAAAGACAAAATCAGAGATTGTCTAAACTAACTCATGAGGTTATAACTGAATCCTACAATCATGGTTAGAGATAATTACAAAGACAAAATCAGAGAAAGACTAAGTCAATAACTTAATAGATATACATGATAATGTATATATATATATATATATATATATATATATATATATATATATATATATATATATGTGTGTGTGTGTGTGTGTGTGTGTGTGTGTAGATTGTTTTTGCGTACAAGTCCCTTTAATTTGAAGAGGTCACGTAAAGTTGAAATATTGCAAACTTTGATTAGTTGGTTTGTTCTAAAGTAAGGTTCACAGTATCGGTATCAAATCACTTCTATTTGTATCGAGACCGGTGGCAATAACGACAGTTTTGGATCGGAGTATAGTATTTTTTGATATCAAAATAATAATTATTAATAATAAATTATTAATATTTTTGAAAATATATTTTATATATTTAGTTATAATTTTAAGTATTTTTAGTATTGTTTCTTAGTAGTTTTGAAATTGAATGAATACTAGTCACCTTTGTCGATTAGTTTGCATGTGATAGATAAAAAAAAAAAAATTTACAACTTACTATGTTTTTACACCCTTATATTTATTGGTCTTTTTCGTTCAATTTTATTTGCCGAGTTGACTGAAAAAGAGAACCCCAATGTTAGTATCGGATGGTATCGAATCGGGATATGCAAACTATATCGATAATGACTGTATCGAATCGGTATCGGCCAATACTGCAAACTATATTATAAGCGTATGTGATGGAGGAAATGTTACTCTTGTGAAAGAAAATAGAATTAGTTGCGATGCTGGAGTTCCCTAATATCTTTCATCGAAGCCGTCTAAGTGGGGGATGGAAAAAGATCAAGTGATTTTTTTTTCCAACGAAATTAAATAGCAACCTATAACAAAATGAGGATTAATTAATGATGTAAATAATCCTTGCATACAAAATATATATGGTTTCTATTCTAAATAATATTAAACAATAATATTTCCGAAAAAAAAAAAGTAGAAGACGATATTATTTCCATCATCAATGCACATATCACAAGAATCTTTGACTAGTCCTACATGCATAGTAAGTGGATTTCCATATGGAAAAAAAGAAAAAAGAAAAAAAGACAATAGTTCATTTGAATATTTAATTTGAATTGTTTTGATTTGTTAGTAATAAATCAGTTCTATTTACTTCATGTTGTTACTTTAGTTTGTCATTTTTTTTTTGGCTTGGATGCGTATGTGCATGGCAATGAGAACGGATCTTAATTTTCTACATATATAGCTAAATAGATTTTCTTTAAATTATTTGGAGTCTTCTTAATTGGTCCCAGTTAATTTATTGCAAGTATTTAGAGAGGGGTCAAATATATTTTTTTTGAATATCAAATTGTTGATTGAATAATATGTGTCCGGATAATAATTACAAACGATATCTATTTTATGTTCATATTATCTGCTACCACGTTTTTTGCATCCCCATTTTGGTAATTAATGGAATTTGAAAATATCTTTAAAATATTTTTTGTCCATAAAAGTATTTAAAAAAATAACAAACTAATTCTAAACTTGGATGATAATTAATGGAATTTAGAAATATCTTGCAAAATATTGACATGATGATTATTGGAAATATCCTAAAAGAGTCGTATTCTTGATTGTGTATATCACAAGAAACTTCCTGAGATTATATCAAGCTAGTTGTCCTAGATGGAAGTGGATTTACTAGTCATAGTTATGTTTCCTAAATCAGAATACCATTATTTATTTCAATACTATAAATAAAGTCACAAATAGCTTCTTCCCATGCATCTACATATCTCCACTTTCTAAAATCCTGACCCTAACTACAACACAATGTCCTTCTCGGAGGAGGAAGTAGAGCTAGCTAACACCCTCCTGGTGCTAGCCGTCCGACCGGTCATTTTCGAAAGCACACCTCCCCCGACAACCACCTCGACGTCGTCGACAAGGTGGGGGGCGAAGAGGAAGCGCTCCGTCCCCGGCGAGCCAGAAAATGCTTCCCAGTCGACAATGTCCACCCCGACGTCGAGGAGGAGCAATATTGTTCGTAGATCTGAAGAGAGCCCCGATAGCGTGCTCCTCCAGCTCTCGCCACCGACTAAGTTGCGGGATTCTATGTGGTGGACGACAACGAGGAAGGGTGTTCGTATCACCAAACCGCGGGGGGATCTCCACGACGTTCTCCGCCTAGCGCCGCCAGCGGCCGAGCCGCCCGTCGGCTCCAGTCCGTCCCTACCGCCGCGGTCGCCTCCGCGCACTGTGCGGACGATGTTGCCGTTTGATCTGAACATGCCGTCGGAGGAGACGGAAGCAAAAGGCTAAGGATAAACTTGAGAGAAAGAGAAAGAGAAAGAGAAAGAGAGATATATATACACTTGAATATTGATGATAGTTCATGTGAACTTTTAATTATTTTCAGTTTTGTTGTAAGAAATCTATTTTTTTTGTTGCTGTTAACTTTTGTTAATTAGTTTACTTTGTCACCCCTTTTTCTAGGGTTTGGATGCTAATCATGCTACAATGTGTTCATTAGTGGGATGTTTGTCGAACTTTTCTTCTTCTTCTTGATCTTCTAGTTCTTGTCTATTAATTAAGTAGATTATATTAAATTATGTGGAGTCTGGTACACTTCTTGATCATGATTTCGTTGGAGTCTGGTACACTTCTTGATCATCAATTAATTAAGTTGAAAAATTAATATTAACTAAAAAAATTGTTGAAAAAAAAATTAAATTTATTATAAATAACACTCAAATGATTCAAATCAAGCCAACTAGAGAAAATACCTCCCACATTAACTACATGAGTTATAAGAGGTATTTTTTATAATTAGACAATATTAAATAGTTAAATAATTAGTTAAATTTATTTATTTAATTAATTTTTAACTACGTGAGGATATACGCTTAGACGACCCGCCATTTTCAAAACTCTTTATAAAAAATAAAAATATATCCATAAAAATATTATAATTAAAATATAATAAAATATATAACAAATCTCTACCCTTATAATGAGGCTTGAAAACGGCTCATAATTGAGCCGTCTAAGCCGTTTGTAAATACTCCATCATTTATTAAAAAAAATTAATATTATCCAGTTTGTAAATCCTCCACCATTTATTAAAAAATTAATATTGCATAAAAAATTTATTGAAAATAATTAAATTTGTTATAAATAACATTATGGAAAATCGAACCTAACCAACCAAAGAGAAAGTCCCCCACCTTAACCACATGAGATAGAAGAGGCATTTGGCAATCTTCACTAATATAAGGGGGCTTGAATACGGCTCAAAATTGAGCCTTTTAAGCTGTATGTTTATTATCAATTAATTAATTAAAAAATAATATTACGTAAAAAAATTATTGAAAAAAATTAAATTTGTTATAAATAACATTCCAATGATTCAAACCCAGCCAGCTAGAAAGAATACTGTAGCGCCCCGTTCCTCCTATTCGAGGAGCGCGGCTAAGAAACATAAGATGGTATCGTTCGATCGGGATAGATTGAAACAAGAACTCGTCCTCGTTATGGATTTGTTTCTTCGGAATCGATTCCCATATTCAGTGGACCGTACCCCCGGGATCGACTTAGCGGCAGAGTCAGGAGGGACCTCTCCGCTGTTATCTTTGTTGCCTCAGATTTTGATGTCGCTTGTTGCTTTCGTGCTTTGAGTTGGTTTTCGGATTTGCTTGGGTTTTCTTGAACGGTTTCGATGGATTTTATTGTTTTCGTTCATTGAATTGCACTTCAATTCCGAGATTGAAAAGAGAGAAAGAAGTATTGATCGAGCTATTCGTACAATGCAGGTGAACGAGCAGTAGGCGGCTTACGAGCGAAGTTGTGAAGCGCCTCTTTCCTTCTCCCTTCCAACCATCTAAGTGAGTGGCTACCATCCCGATTAGCTAGCCCTGCTTCCAAGTCTTCACACCTAAAAATCTTGCATTCTTGTTGCCCCGATCAAGCGATACCAAGTAATAACTAAAAGAGGCCAAGATAAAATAGAAATAGACTTGGATTATTATGCTTGTCATTCAACTTGGGAACGGTTACTCATTCGCATGCTTGTTCGTATGGAATGTTCTATACATGCTTCAATTTTAGTTAGAATGCATCTTCTTCCATAAATTGTGCTAAGTATGGAATACACATGTTATAAAATAAACTATCAGGAAGACTATGCAAAATGAATCATGCAATGTTGCTTGTCTCATGTTCATATTGCCTCAACTGTATCAACGTTAACGTATCATGAACGATTGATCATGGACAACTTATGCACAAGGTCAATGGTTCCTGCGGACGGTTGCTGGGGCACTGGCACCGATCTGATCCGGGCGAAACTTTACGATAGTCTCACGTGCGAACGGGATATTGTGTAGCGCCTCACGAGCTTCGTTGCATACCATCCTCGTTCAACGACTATAACTCGTCCATTATGGCATCCCAGCCAGTGATCCCAACGTGTATTTAAAACCTGTTGCAAACTAACTTGTGTCTTCGTGGCAGGGAAGGCATGGTAAGTATTGTGCAGGTAGTTCAGACGGACAGGTAAAAGTCACCGAACGGTGACAAGTTTATTTCAGTAAATTCTATATGCTGCTTACTTGTAAATGAACTACGGCAAGATAGAAAATCACAAATAATATGCATGCTTCATATAAACAACGTGTTGATTGGTATAGTTCGGTTAGCTCGCCTTTACCAGTATGTTTTGACATACTGACCCTCGTTGAAACAGGTTCTCCGTACTAAGACGAATCGAACGAGGAGCCGAAGTCGTCTTCCCGATCCAGTCCAGTTGTAGGCGTGTTCAGATCGCGCTATCCTTGAAGCATTTTGAAGCAGGAGCTTGCAACTCTATATACACAATGCAGCTCCGTGGCAAAGCTGTCCTCCAGTCCGGAGGTCTTTATCATTTTGAAGTTTAGTAAAGGGACGTAATGTACATGACTGCTATCTCATTTTGTGTCAACACTTTTGTAAGCCCGTGCGACAAGTAGCTGACTCATTTCAAGAGTTTGTAATAGATGTTCATTATCAATAAAGAGAACTTTTCCATATTTTAAATCTGTGTTTCAATTTATCTGCGTACTCTGAATATGTACTTGTTATGCAAAATACTTTAGCCTTGTGCGGGCGCAACCCCAGGCCCGCACGGCGGTCACGATTCGGGGGACGCCCCAACGATTCCACGAAATTTGGTCGTGACAAATACCTCTCACCTTAACCACATGAGTTAGAAGAGATGTTTGTTTATAATTAGATAATATTAAGTAGTTAATTAACAATTAGTTAAATTTATTTTTTTATTTTATTTTTAATTACATGAGGATATACGCTTAGACGGCTAACCATTTTTAAGACTCTTTATGAAAAGTAAAAGTATATATATAAAAAAATATAATTAAAATATAATCAAATATATTTGACATTAAAATCAGAAAAACTTATTTTACATGCAACGCACGTGAATTTACTAGTTCTAATTAAAATATAAACATCTCTACTAATATAAGGGGGCTTAGAAACGGCTCAAAATTAAGCCGTTTAAGTCGTATGTATATCATCAATTAATTAATTTTTAAAAAAAATATTACATAAAAAATGTTGAAAAATTTAAATTTGTTATAAATAACACAAGGATTCGAACACAGCAAATTAGAGAAAATACCTCCCACATTAACCACATGAGTTAGAAGAGGTGTTTGTTCATAATTAGATAATATTAAGTAGTTAATCAATTAGTTCAATAGCTTTATATTGCCAACTGAGCTCCAACACCTCAGCACGTCCCAACAAACTTCGCAACTGGAAAGGAGGGTCAGTACATTGCCATGCACTAGTGAGTGGCTTCTAGCCAACTCAACCAAACCAACACAGTAATCATGTAATAGCAAATAAAATTGTTATGTTTTCTTTCTAATCTTACCTTAGGATTAGTTAACAAACCATAAACATGTTATATGAAGCATACAAGTATAAATTGGTAAACAGTTATATAGACAAATATATATGTAACATAAATATGTTGTTTGATATATTGAATCTTACCCAATGCTACTGTCCTTCCCAACAAATATTGCTTATCATTCATGGTATATAACCGTGTCACAAGTGTGTCTATGCATCAATTATTAGCCTTCATAAAAATATAAGTGTATCGTGTTTTCGTCCCTGCAAACAATCTGATAACCTTGCAAATAGATTTATATTTGCATGCAACCTAAATATATAATGATCACTATAACCGTAAACCCCCTTCTCCAATTTTATAATTTATTTAATCAATCTCTAATTAGATAGAATTGACAAATAAATAAACAATACAAAAAATATTATTAAATAAGAATCTACATATAGTCTGTAGGAATAGATGACAATAGTGGTCAGAATAAATCGATAATTTAAAATTAAAATTTTATAAAAAAATAATTATCAATTAAATTATATATATATATATATATATATATATATATATATATATATATATATATATATATATATATATATGGGTAAACGGGATATGAGCCATAGGCTCATATTTCTATATGAGCCATACACACGTGGACCAATAGAAATGTATTTCTATATCCCATGTGCACCCATGTGCATTAGTACATTACATTCCTATTGGTCCACATGCAGCTCTAGTCTTATTTTCTCGTTTTACGTACACATTCTTTATTTATTTTTCATGTATCTCCGCTTGTTCGTGGACATATTGTGATGTATCTGTTTAGCCCTACGTGTTCGTGTTGATATGGTATGTTGGGTGTCATATTTAAGTATAGTATAAGCACATGGGAATATCCTGAGGACATATTTGGGATGCCAGAATATGTCACAGGATATTCCATTATGAGCTTATTGTCATAATGATTGAGATTATTGTATTAATGACTGTAAGGCTATATAATGCCAATGAGACCATCAATAAAATAATCAACTAATTTCAACATGGTAACAGAGCCAAGTTTCCACAAACCCTAGCCGTCACCAAGCTTCCACAAACCCATAGGAGGATTTCCTATATCTCCTCCACCGAACTCTTCCACGCTCCCCCCCTTCTTCCCTTCTCCGCCCTTCGCAGGCCGCCCTTCGCTATTGCTGCCCCGTCCCGCTACTGCTGCGGCTACTACTGCTGCTGCGACTGCTGCTGCTGCTGTGACGACGGCTGTGACATGCGTGCTGCCGCCTCCTCCGCACCAGCACAAGACAGCGCCTAATAGGAATACCTAGATCTGAAAAAAAGGGGGGACATGTTCAGATCTATGAGCGGACGACAAGGACGAGCGTGAGTCATGGAGCGGACGTGACGTGATTGGATAGACGACGCATTGATGGAGGAGATCATCAAGAAGCTAGATTCTGCAGAGGTGGCGACGTTGATGAAGTTGTTGATAATGTCGGCTGGTGAGAACACGACACGAACGTCGCCAGAGTTGAAGCTTTCCTCCATCGATCTGAAATTAGATGGACCAGCCACCTATCTGAGTTGGTCACGGCGGGTGAGAAGAACCATCATAGGAAAAAACATGGAGGGGTTCCTGACGGGCGAGGCGACAGAGCCGGACGAGGGCTCGACAGGACACGATGAGTGGAAGTCCACTCATATGATGATCTACATCTGGCTTCTCAACTCCTTAGTCCAGTCTATTGTCGCCATAGTAGACGGTATTGAGATGGTGAAAGATGTGTGGGAGAAGTTGAAAAGGACCTATGATGGTGTGGGAAACAACTTACGGGTCTTCCAGATAAAGGGGGAGATTGATGACACCGTACAGGGAGAGAAGACGGTGCAGGAGTATGACACGGAGTTGGAGCGTCTGTGGTTGGATTATGATCACTCCTTAGATCGGGCGAGCTGCGGGGACCCTAAGTGTAAGGAGAGACATGTGTGTCTGCAGGAGAGGACGATAAAGTTCCTCAAAGGGTTGACTGCAGCTTTCGTACAGAGGACAGTCCTACTTCTAGCCCAACCAAAGATCCCTAGCCTTGAGGAGGCTATCTCAGCCATGATCCAGGAGGAGACACGCATCAGGCTGCAAGCCGGGATAGGTGGTCCCCCGAAGCAAAGTCAGCACTAGCGATCACCAGCTCAGGTAACACAGGATCTAAGGGAGAGCCCTGGCAACATAACCGGCAGTGCTACAACTGTGGGAAGATAGGTCATCATCGGTATGCTTGTACCAAACCACCTAGGAAGGGAGATTTAGGTGGTGGACGAGGACCGTTCGACGGACGAGGATATAATGGAGGACATGGTCATGGTCGAGGGGGTAGACGAGGCGGCCGAGGAGGTTATCGGGCGAACCTCCTGATATCAGAAGGGAACGGAGAAGCTGATAGCACCTTTACTGTGGAGGACCAGGCACTGGGAGACATGAGGAGTAGAACAGAGGAGGCGTCTACCTCATTCTTTGTTAGGGGCAATGCTGTCATATATGCCTATCTATCAGAAGGTACTGACGAATCACTTGCCATTGCGTCTATCTCTTCCCTTTGCCCTTGCGTCTATCTCTTCCCTTAAATCATCAGACTGGATTATCGACTCGGGAGCATCTCGGCATGTGACGGGAAATACTAGTGAGTTTTCTTTCTACACTCACCTAGCATCAGCAGACAACATTCAGACAGCTGATGGCACTTTCCAGCCAGTGGTCGGTAAGGGTACTGTTAATTGTACAGGTTCAGTAAGATTATCCAATGTTTTACATGCTCCGTCTTTTCCAGTTAGTCTCTTGTCCATTAGTTCTATAATCCTCCAACTTAAATGCATTGTTTCTTTTGATATTCCTAAGGTGACCTTCCAGGAGAAAGGGACAGGACGAAGACTTGGGACTTGCACTTCGCATGAGGGACTGTGGTACCTAGATCGAGAAGGACTGGACTCAGCATTGGTATCTATGGCAGAGAAGGCTGACATGGAAGGACTGCAGCAGAGGACTGAGGATACCTTGATACTCCATCATCGAAGGATGGGACATTCTTCCTTTGATACTCTAAGTAAGTTGTATCCAGAGATTTATGCAAAAATGAATAAAGAGAAATTAGTATGTGATGCGTGCGAGTTAGGAAAACTTACTAGGAGCTCATATGTTGGCACGGGTCATAGGAGCACTTTTGCTTTTGAGGTAGTACATTCTGATATCTGGGGTCCATGTGCTACTAACACTATGAATGGTTATAAGTACTTTATTTCTTTCATTGAGTGTGCCTCTCGTGTTACCTGGTTATATTTGATGAAAAATAAGAATGATGTACCTGCTTGTTTTCGGGATTTCCATAAGCATGTCCAGACTCAGTACAAAGCAGTTGTGAAGGTACTGAGGTCTGACAATGGAACTGAGTATACCAACAGGACGCTTGTAGAATACCTGTCAGCACACGGAATTCAGCATCAAACTACATGTGCATACACACCAGCACAAAATGGAGTTGCAGAAAGAAAAAATAGACACCTTCTGGAGGTCGCAAGAAGTATGATGATCGACATGAATGTCCCACAGAGTCTGTGGGGGCATGCAGTGTTGACAGCAGCTCAACTCATCAACAGGATGCCCTCGAAGGTCCTCGGACGGAAGTCCCCATGTGAGGTATTGCAAGGCAATAATAGTGGGATACTACCACTTAAGGTGTTTGGCTGTGTGTGTTTTATGAAGGACAACTGGCCATCAGTTGGGAAACTTGACCCTAGAGCGGTTAAATGCATCTTCGTAGGCTACTCGATGACCCAGAAGGGGTATGTATGTTGGAGTCCAGTAAAGAAGAAGAAGTTTGTCAGTATGGATGTCCACTTTAGGGAGTATGAGCCATACTACCGCCAGGATGGAACTTCACACAACACGCCTAATACTGCCAATATTAGGCGAGAGGGGGAGATGGAGAACTTGGTGGTAACCGATTTAGAAGTTTGGCATGGAGGCACGAAGAAGGGACAAGAAGGTGAAGGTGTTAGGCCTACGGCTCAGGGAGAGTTACTTACCTACACCAGGAGAGAGAAGCAAACTGCAGGACCAGTACCGACAGTGCCAGTGCCAAGTCCCTTGCCTGCGTTCGTTCAAACTCCTGAGGCACCGACACCAACCCCCCTTCAGGTGATACCCCCTCCTTCATAAGATATTATTCCTCCTACTTCTACTCCTCCCACACCACTATCCGTACGGAGGACCACTCGTAGCAATGCAGGAATTCCTCCAAACAGATATTGTTGGGATATTGTACAGTTTGTTTCTTATGACCATATCTTTTCTTCTCATGGAGCATTTATAGTATCTTTGGATAGTATTACTGTACCTAATAATTGGCAGGTTGCCAAGAACGATCCAAAGTGGAAAGCGGCAATGCACGAGGAGTTGGGAGCTCTGGAGAAGAACCACACTTGGGAGCTTGTGAGACTGCCAGAGGGGAGGAGAGCAGTTGGATGCAAATGGGTCTTTACCGTGAAGCAGAACCCAGATGGACAGGTTGAGCGCTACAAAGCTCGACTAGTAGCCAAAGTATACAGTCAGACGTACGACATCGACTATGACGAGACCTTTGTACCAGTTGCAAAGATGAGCACTGTCAGGACTCTGATTTCTCTAGCAGCGAATGGTGGATGGAAGCTACACCAACTGGATGTGAAGAATGCATTTTTTTCACGGAGATCTAGTGGAGGAGGTGTACATGAAGATACCACCAGGATTTGGCACCAATCAGACAGTAGGCAAGGTCTGCAGGTTGAAGAAGTCCCTCTATGGACTGAAGCAGTCTCCTCGAGCGTGGTTTGACAGATTCAGAAGGGCGATGATAGGAATGGAATATCAGCAGATCAATGCTGATCATACTGTATTCTTCCATCGGAGTGGAGGCCACATCACCATACTTACGGTGTATGTGGATGATATGATTATCACAGGAGATGATGAGCAGGAGATCGCCCAACTCAAAGGAAAGCTTGGCAAAAAATTCGAGGTGAAGGATCTCGGCCTTCTTCAGTACTTCCTTGGGATTGAGATTGCTCGAGAAGCAGAGGGGATTGTTCTCTCTCAAAGAAAGTATGCACTGGACCTTCTCACAGAAACAGGGATGTTGGGGTGCAAACCTGCAGCGACACCAATAGATCAGAGGTTCAAGATTGATGCTGAGGCTGGAGAACCAGTTGATCGGGACAGATACCAGAGACTGGTTGGCAAGTTGATCTATTTGAGCCACACACGTCCTGATATCTGCTTTGCAGTAAGTGTGGTGAGCCGCTACATGCATGACCCACGGAAGGGTCATATAGATGCAGTGTACCAGATTCTGAGGTACTTGAAAGGTGCTCCCGGGAAGGGACTAATATTCAGGAAGAACAATCACGTAAGCATCGAGGGCTACTGTGATTCTGACTGGGCTAGTTGTGCTGATGACAGGAGGTCTACCTCGGGATATTGTATATTTGTAGGAGGTAACTTGGTCTCCTGAAGGAGTAAGAAGCAGTCTGTGGTGGCCAGATCGACAGCTGAAGCAGAGTACAGAGCTATGGCCTTGGGAGTTACAGAGATGCTATGGTTGAAGAATATGCTGGTGGAGCTGAAGCTGGATCAAGGAGCCAAGATAAAGCTGTGGTGTGACAATCAGTCAGCTATTAGTATCGCCAACAATCCAGTACAGCATGACAGGACCAAACACATCAAGATTGATAGATTCTTCATCAAAGAGAAGTTGGATAGTGGATTACTGGAGCTTGGCCATGTTCCAACCAGGGATCAAGTAGCAGATGGACTAACCAAGGGACTCGCCTCAGTGAGCATGATTAGAGGATGTGACAAGATGGGCTTAGTGAATATCTTTCACCCATCTTGAGGGGGAGTGTTGATATGGTATGTTGGGTGTCATATTTAAGTATAGTATAAGCACATGGGAATATCCTGAGGATATATTTGGGATGCCAGAATATGTCACAGGATATTCCATTATGAGATTATTGTCATAATGATTGAGATCATTGTATTAATGACTGTAAGGCTATATAATGCCAATGAGACAATCAATAAAATAATCAACTAATTTCAACAGTTTATTTTCTTGACTTGACTCGTACCACTTAGGATAGATTGAGTTCTAGTTATTGACATATGTTCCTCTATGACCAAGGGTGTCCTATGGCATAAAGGTAATAAAGACTTGCCTCCATCTCTAGGACTGGGAGTGTCCCATGGTATTATCGTATTAGAGACTTATTATTTCATCGATAATAGAGATTGCCTTTCGTCTCTAGGACTGGGAGTGTCCCATAGCGTTACGATATTGAAATATGTTTTTGCCAGGTGCATCATATGGTGTGATGGTATATTAATTTCTTATTGATTGTACATTATTGATAGTAGTTGCTTGTATTATTTGTCTATCTTTCTGCATCTTTCGGCATGATTACTGTACTTTTTGGCATATTTTTATGTATCTTGTTACGTCCCACTGAGGACCTGGTCTCTTTTCAGGTATTTAGCAGACGAGAGGATTACCCACAGACGTATGGACCGGGACCCAAGGATACGACAATATTTGATGGCCCTGCAAATACTTAGTCTATTTTTAGCATGAATTTAGTTTTATTTCCTTGTTCTTTATTTTTGTCTACTAGTAGTGAATTTGTCTCCACCGGACGAATCTTAGATTCTTGATAAACTTTAACTATTTGTACTTACATTCATCATAATCTCATGCACTTATATTTTTGGGCTATCTTGACTTATTCTGCTGATATGGCCTAGTTTTGATAAACTCATTTTATTATTTTGAGTTTATTCGAACATATATACTAGTAGGCTGCAGACCATGAACCATATTATTCATTCTTTGTGTTTATTCTTTATGTGGATTGAGATTTAGTTGAATTGTCATATTAGACATGATATTATAGTATAGACAACGTATACGTATTTGAGTTGGGCTGGAGTCCACTTGATACGTAGCTGGCCATTGCCACGTACTCTGGTCCTACATATTTTGGGACTGGGGCGTGACAATAACCACAAGACATCTTGAACTATCTGGTTAGACGATTCCCTTTTAGTAGCGGGTAGCTAGCCCCTCTGAAAGTTGGGCAATGACAATGCAAATGCATGAACAGTTAAACTATAAAATATATTCATGATACATAAACTGAAATAACTATACAACACATTCTCTTTTCCACTACCACACTTTCTCGAGCCATCGCTCAAACCAATTCTTTTCAGTCTAAGGATTACCATATTTACTCACTTTTCAGTCCAAAAAATTCTATCTTGGCAACCCAACGATCCCAAATATTTCTCCAATAAATTTTATCTCTGAACCACAATACAATATTCTACATATTTTATAATAGGTAAAATATTTCATATGATAATCTAACCACGATACTATATTATCTATTTAATAAGACAACAACAACAGTATATTATACAAGTCTCTGCCCACAGTTTAATATTTTAGGTTTTACAACAACAAATTAACAACAATGATATTACTCTCCTTTAACTATCTTGGTTATTTTACTTAGCATTAACTATCTCATTGCATACAGAAACAAAGACTAGTAAATATCTTTTATTAAGTGTGGAGGTAAATGAGAGAATGATCAAAACCACCTACCATATGACGAAACGACTTTGTCCTGAACACCAACATCTATGCATGATTCTTCTTCCTTAACCAAGCCTTTCGGGCCAACAACAGCACAGAGCAGGACATTATATAATACATCACTCAAAATAGTTTTGTCTTCTAGACTTAAAAGAGCGTACTTCTCCTCTATATCAATTGACCAATGAAAAAAATTAATTACTCAATCTATGATCCAAACTTCTATAATTATTTCACGACTGAACATGCATTTTACCAAAACATTCACGAAATACCTTCCATTACTTACCAACACATGAGCAAATCCTTCGCAACACAACAAATACACCTATATCAACTCTCTCTCCTCTTATGTCTATGCACTATCCATCCAATCCATAGATGCACCAAAATACTCAAACCGATCAACTCAATAAATTCCACAAGTCTCTTCCTTCTGGTCTAACTTGAACACACCTTACATAACTTTACATCATTTCTTTATAAATATATGCTCACTCATAACTTAATCTATTGAACAACTTATACTACTATATTCGATCCAACCATTTCTAAATTTTACCAGTATCCTTTGCCTCCATCCATAGCACACCTTGCGTAGAATCAAACTTTTAAAACTCACTTGGTAATACATTACTAGCAAATCCATCTGCATAAACAAGAACCAAAAAACCAAATCCAGACTAAGGCAATCTACCCAAGCGCTATACCATACTATTCTGAAACAAAGGAAACAAAGTCAAAATCCACTAGATCCAATTTTTATGTAGTCATTCACAATATAATTATCTATCAATATCATTTAATCTTAAATTCTTATCTGAATACTAAAGAAACTTAACATACTGCCTAGACTTATCCAAGTAATATCAATACACACGTACCCCTTACGGCGAAGAACAAGTCTGCGGCCCTGAGCGCCTGCTCATACTTTTTCAGAATCCACTCGGTCAGGCGGCACCAGGAGGAGTTATAATGTGCCCAGCTGAGAGCCCGCAACTGTCATGTGGGATAGCCCCCCTTCTTGGCAACTTGATGAAGGAAGGTGCCCGTCGCATATACGCTGAGGTTTGGTCCCAGGTCACTTTCGATGAGACCAGGCTTCAGTCCCAGCAAGGAGTATGGGATCGACTCCTTCGCGCTATAAAACTCTCCATTGTTCTTTCCGGTACCACAATGGATATTGCCAAGGAGTGCCCCCTGTGGCTCAGGGGTCAAATTTTATCCCATCTCCTGTTGACCTATCTTCACCTTCAGGTCCGACAAAGGCATGTGACTTTCAAAGGAAGAAAATGACACCTCCGTCTCGCAGAATGTGAAAGACCAATTCTTTTTGGTCGTTCCCATCTCAGGATAAGAAGATTCCAGTGCATAACCAAATAAGAACTATGGCTTCTTGAAGAAGTGCTTCTCGTCTTTAGCGGAGATCTTTCCCGAGTTGATCTGACTCAACAAGAAGGAAGGAGTATGCTCGATAATATTCTGTTGTCGCTCAGGCGAGAGATCCTTGTCAACCTGTTTCTAGAGAGCCACAGCCAGGTCCCCAAGATTCATGTTCAAAGGTAGTGGATTGTGCCTAAAGACCAGTTCGCTAGAAGGTGTGTCGGGCAAATTCACTGTAAAAAAACACAAAGAAGTTAGATCATAACCATTGAGAAGTATCAATGAGGATATAAATATGCGGCATAGGCACTCATGCAGCCTTGCAAACCATGCGGCCTAGGCACCCATGCGGCCAAGTCAGCCATGCGGCCTATGCACCCATGCGTTCTAGACAGCCATGGGCCTAGGCACCCATACGGCCGAGTCAGCCATGCGGCCTTGTCACCCATGCGGCCGAGACAGACATGGTCCTAGGCACCCATGCAGCCAAAAAGACTATGCGGCAGAGCTCGTGCATGCGACATGGTTGTCTATGCGCCAGTGAGAAGTTGGCACATAGACGTATCCATGCGTCTAACTGAGCACATGTCTTCCAGAACCCGACTTCATCTCCATAGGACCTGCCCTTGTTCGACAATTGAATATCGGTAGGGAGCGGTGAAGGGTCCGACGTAGCAACACAACCTTTCCCCTTGATCTTGCCATTGCCCTTGCCCTTAGGTGCTTTCTTGGCAGCGACGGTGGTGGAGGAGGCAACCTTGGGAGCCATGGCAGCAACAGAGAGGAAGAAGAGAAGAAAGTTTCGTAAAAAGCTTTTTCTCTCACCTCAAACCCCTATATATATGCTAACGACATACGACAAGGGATAATGATGGCGATTGTTCGAATTTCGATCTGCCTCGATCTATGTAACGCTTTACCCCTTGATGGCGTAGAATCCCAAGGAGGTCCGCTCGAGGATCGAAGCAAATCAAGGCATTAAATGATCTGACAGCCTGTCAGAGGTATCTATACGGCCATGATACCATGCGATCACGCTTCTTATTCAAATTATTCCAAACTTGTCATTTTGGAAACTTTAAAGGGGGTCTTGTAGAAGCATAAAAATCATACATACAACATAGAGGTCATGCCCCCCTCAAAAATAATAACAGGCCGTAGAGGAGCCACATGCGGCCTGAACAACCTAGCCATAGAAGAGTCACATACGACTTGATCAACCAAAGAGCTGGAAGCTACATAGTACACCCTATGCGGCCTAAACAACTACAGAGCATGGGGGGCTCATAAGACCCCCTTGATGTAATGCCCCACTTCCAGCAGTTCACTAATGGAACACTTGTTACATTGACTCGGTTGAGAATCGAGTCTCGGAGAAACCTTACCGCCAAATCAAACACGGACGAAATGCAATGAACCCTTCAAACTGATAGAACAGTTTCTATTGAAATGAGTCCAAGAGTTTTTGTTGGTTGTTTTGATGCTTGGTTTTGTATTTGCTTTGTATTTTGTCTTACTTTCGATGACTTAGTTTTCATGATTCGCTTTTCTTGCTTGCACATTCTTTTCGAATTATAAGAGAAAAGAGATCGAAGGATGCTAACCAAAGTATTGTTGTAATTTTAGGACACATAACCAAGGGGTGATCGTTGCATAAGGCTTTCCATCCTCTCGTTGATTCAATCGGTGAGTGGCTTTGGCCCTTCGATGAATCTTTTGGTGTGCATGCCTTGATAAATAAAATCTCTAGTTCACTCAGCTGCATGTTCCTCTACTCAACGATATATGCATAACAAAATAAAATAAAAAGATAAAAAATTAGATGCTATATTTGTAGAACTACTACTTGAACTTAGTATTTTTATTGAACTCATTAAGAGAATTGATGCTTGACCCTTATTGCTTGAATCGAATCAAATTTGATAGATTGGCGTATTGAAGAGCTAAGGCTCTATAGAAATGAGTTAATGCATTTTGTTTAAACTGTTGCAATAGAATTTTCAAGTCTGATAGAATATTTTTTATCGTATCGGTCTCGGACAACTTGTGCACAGGGTATCGGGTCTCTCGAACGGTATCCTGGGACATTGGGAACCATTCGGCCTATGAGAGACTAATCAAAACACCCTGAGGAAATGAAGTCCTCGCTATTAGGCGGGTGTTTATGTCTATTAGTTAGATGGTTCAAGTGTCAAAGCAGCCATTTTGAGCGTATTTTGGTGTAGTGATGGGCCGTGATAACCGCTACTATTTATGGGCCCATGATCCATCATATAGTTAGGTCGCATGCTAGGTTTACCTACTTGCATACCTAATACTTGATGCCAAGATTGATTCATATGTTTATTCATATATGCAAATTATGGCTAACTTGTGTGTCTGCTACAGGGATAATCGTTCGACCGTGGGTAAAAATTATCATATGCATGGTTCAATCTATCGATTATGTTTCTTTGCATGAATTGTTAAAAATAAACTAGACAACTAGAAAGATCACATAATAGTAATACTAGTTTTACTTGTTTACTTAGTATAGATTTTTAGGTAAGTTTGGCCACGGCCGCTCACCAGTATATGTTGTAGTACTGACCCACGTTTGTGAACAAATCTCCAGGTTCTGGTAGCGAGAGTTTGACAAGCATTTTGAAGCTTTAGGAGCGCATCCCTTCAAGCGGAACCGTGCTCGTGCTGCTTCATAATGCTTTCCTCTCTAGTATGCAAGCTCTTCATCTGCTAGGTATTTTGATTTTGGTCCTACTAAAAGGATATGATGCTAGGGCGTTGTGGCTATTTTTTGGTTTGTAAAAAGTGTTGTAAGCCATCTATGGCATATTTTGTAATCAGCCAAGTAAGTACTTTGTAATCCAATCTTCAAGTATTCAATAAAGAAAGTATTTTATGTTCCTATCAAATGTGTTCAACTTTGGTTCTCTGTATTTTTATATTATGTTCTTGTATATATGTATATTTTTGTCTAACTTATGTCTTGTGCAGCTACTATGCATGGTGCAAGCGCAACGTAGGCTTGTACGACATCGCGCCCAAGCCAGGATGATCGGTTCCGTAAGGACCAAGCGAGGACGATCGACCCTTACGAGATCGGGGCATGACATGTGGTATCAGAGCACGGCTTTACGTCCGTAGCCTCCTTAAATATCGTTTTCAAAAATGATACAAGTTTTCAAGCGATTTCAAAAGTCCCAAATTTCAAAAATGGTTGTGAATCTATATAAGTAAATTGATGGTATTATATGTCTCGATCTGGAAGAATATAAAAACCCAATATCCTATGCAATAAGTCTATAATATATTATGAGACTAATGGTAGACTTTCTGAAGTTGAACCCTCAGGAGTTCGAAGGCAGGACCGTGTTGGATAAGGTGATGGAGTGGATCGCCAAGTTGGAGGGCTTGTTTGAGTTTGCTTTGATACCTGCGAACAAGTGGGTGGCATGTGCAGTCATGCAGCTACGGTTACGAGCACACGACTAGTGGCAAATCAAGAAGCTAGATCTCGCCACAAAGCATCATGATGGTAAGATCACTTGGGGAATGTTCAAGGATGCATTCCTTGCACAATATCTTCCGCCAGCTGTCAGGCGGAGAAAAGAAGATGAGTTTACCGAACTTAAGCAAGGAAGCATGTCCGTCGAAGACTATGAGTCAAAATTCTCCATGTCACCACCCCATTTCCAGAGCCGGGTATTTTTTTTATTTTAATTTGGTTAATTGTGTATTATTTATAATTAATTGTATTTATATTTAATTGATGGTTGTATTATTTTTATATTGATTGTTTTAGGGTTTTGACTAGTCTGGACCCATGTCAGACCCTAGTGGACCCATGTCCGACCCAGCCCACACCCTTGTGAGACTTATTTTTGGGTTTAGAATATTTATTATATTTTTAGTGCGTTAGTTGGAGAGATTGGGAGTTAGTTTGAGTGCTTTTGGAACCCGAAACCC